>OY796662.1:23673591-24213591 GCA_963680705.1 Rhagium mordax
ATTAGTACAGTATTCAGTGAGTCTATCAATATCCGATTGCATGAGCATACAGTCGTTTAAGGATTCTATAGTTCTGTAAAACTTTAGATCATCAGCATATAGTGCAAAAGTAGTATTAATAAAACAGCTGCCAATGTCATTAATAAACAAGGAAAAGAGCAAGGGGCCCAAATGCGATCCCTGCGGTATCTCCAATTTTATGACCAAAGAAGATGTACTTTATCAAATGCTTTGGAGAAATCAGTATACACGGCATCCACTTGAGTTCTGTTGTCCAATGCCATAAAAACATCTTGTATGTATGGTAACAAATTAGTTATAGCAGAGCGCCCTCGGAAAAAACCATGTTGCTGTTCAATAATAAAATTTTTAAAATGGAAAAAAAGTTCGTCAGTGATAATAGCTTCCAACAATTTCCCAGGTATTGACAAAACGGATATAGGCCTATAGTTGGATACTTCATTTTTATCACCATTTTTATAAACTGGTGTAATTACGGCTTTTTTTTCAACATGTAGGAAAAACTCCCTCTGAGAGTGATTTGTTATATATAATTAGTAGGGGCACTATTATTGAACTTCTACAAAATTTTATAAAAATGGCAGGTAACCCATCAGGTCCAGCACCCTTGTTCTGATCTAAGTTATCAATTACAGCAAGCAACTGGGCTTCCGTAATTGTGTGCATGGTTACAATTTTACTAAAAAGATTATCATTTATTGTTATCTTAGAGGGGGTGTCAAAAGGTTCATATACTGTGCACAAATAGTCAGAAAAAGCGTCGCAGATTTCTTCATCATTATAAACAGTACTATTATTATAGGTTATAAAAGAGGGAGTGAATTTATTATTTCGTTTATTAGCTACGAATGACCAGAATGATTTTACGTTTGTTTTTAAATTAGACTCTGTATTTTGTATATAGTGGTTGTAATCAATTCTGATGTTAGCTTTAACTTCCCTACGAAGATCAGAAAAAGTTATGTAATATAGTTTATTATTAAATTTTTTCCAGCGTTGATGGAAGTTATATTTTCTTTTCATTAGTGATATGGTGTTTGCCGAGTACCAAGTAGGATATTTTTTATTAACAGTTTTTTTCCTGATATTTTCTACAATAATTTGATTTAATTTGGTATAAAAAATTGTTAAAGAGTCATCAACACTGAGATTATGAAATTTTGCTTCAATAATTAATCAAAAAATACAATTATGGTATTATATCATATGAAATTTGTGTTATAAGATCTCGAACATTTCGGAAATAATTTTTTCAGAATAACTACTTTTTTTTAAATTAGACCATGGTGGCTCTCTACGTTATTTCAATAAAGCATTTTATGTTGTTCATATTTATAATACATAGAAATACATAAGAATAATATAACATTCAACAAGATATAAATGAAAAAAAAAAAAAACTCATAATATTTAACAGTGGATCTCTATGAAGCAGATGCCTTTGACCCCCTGAATCAAGAAATGTGAAAATATACGGGGCGTTCCATTTAATAATCCAGTGTTAGCATCATTTCTTGTGAAACCGGAAGCAACCGAAAATGTTAAATTGGTAGAATTAATCCATATTCAGCCGTTATTTGACGTGTCCAGATTTGAAATTCATATCTTGTAAAACCCAGAATATACCAGGTGACCACGAGATGTCACTTGCATCTATCTATATCTTCTTGGTTTTACAAGATATGAATTTCAAATTTGGGCACGTCAAATAACGGCTAATATGCATTAATTCGGCCGATTTAACATTTTTTGTCGCTTCAGGCATTGAGTAAATAATATAAAGAGACGCAACCGTCAAGGGGCCGAGATTTTAGTGTTGTATTTTTTTGCCAATAACTATAGAATTATCTATAATATTTAAGGCTATGTAACCGAATAACAAATACCTTCTCGTAGCACTAAAAATTGAAAACAATCCTGAAGCTATTGGCAAAAAGTACAATACTAAAATCTCGGCCCCTTGACGGTTGCGCCTCTTTATATTATTTATTTACTCTTCAGGTTTCGCCGAAAATGATGCTAACTTTGGAATTTAAATCGAACACCCTGTATATATTTTTACATCTTTTTGATTCAGGAGATCAAAGGCACCTACTTGATAGAGATCCATTGTTAAATATTATAACTTTTTTTCATTTCTAGTTGAATGTTATTCTTATGTATTTTAATGTATAATAATATGCAGATATTGTGAATTATTTGGTACCACGTAATCGGTAATTAAATGCTTTATTGAAATAACGTAGTGAGCCACAATGGTGTCATTTAAAAAAAATTAGTTAATTTGGAAAAATTATTTCCGAAATGTTTAAAATCTTATAACACAAATGCCATGTGGCATAATGTCAAAAATATATTTTTGATTATTTACCCAAGCAAAGCAAAACATTTTTTCTACTACCGATCTTAAAGTACTAACTTTCCGCACGCTATAGAGTGCGTAAAGAGTTTTTACCTTACGCACTAGTGCGTGAAAGAGTAACATACTAAACAGTCGCATACCTATAATAATCATATCTTATTTTAAAAACGTTAAATGTGGTTATTTAATTTTATGTAGTCCAATTATTTAATATCACGGTATTATTATAAAACATACCACCTAATTTTCAGTATTCTTTAACAATAATGATTCAATTTTGAAGTTTCATTTATATACTTGACATTGACATTAGACAAAGAAATAATAGACATTGATTAATTTCACTCATTTAAAATTAAGTGGGCTATAAGTATTGTGATTTTTAAATGACATATGAAGTTTTGACGTAATAGGTATGCTTTGACGTTTCACATGATTATTGGAGAATTTAGATGCATTTCGGTAGTAGAAAAAATATTGTAGCTTTTTTCACTCATGGGATTGTCATTCGTGAAAGAATCTCACCTTACGCACTTGCTGCATAAATAACTATTTTGGGATTACGGCCGCCTAGATAAAAATTAAATTTGCTCACAAAAATGTCAACCATTAATATTTTTATCTCAATATGCTATAACTGTATCCAAAATGACATCCTGAATCTAAAAATGAAAAAATATGTTCCAAATAAGGTATCACAAGTCACAAGTCCTTACTTCCCATTCAAAAATTTAGGGGTTGCAACTGCCACTCGAACGGGGTTGAATTAAAAGATGAAATTTGTACGTTGCAGAATGTCATTTCAGAATCCAAAATCGACGTAGGTACCTAAGGATTTTAAAAAAATATGCACAATAATTGAGATAATGAATTTATTTCATTTGACTGTTCCACACTGTATGTATTAACACAAGAACATTACTTAACTATTTGATATGACATGTTGCTAATAAAATCTTGTTTTCATGCAATATATATATCCACTTACTTTTGAATAATGTCGAACCTGAAAATAAAGTCATAATTGGTTATAAAAATTTAAAAAGAATAATACTACTTACCCATATCTGTATTAATAGATTGTCGAGTTCATCATCTTCAGGTTAAAGCTGATCTTTTAACACCTTTGTATAAAATGTGTATGTGTATCTATTTAATCTACTCAGTACAGTTTACAAATATTCTTGATACTGTTCATTTACAGAGGATTTTATTATTGCTAATTTACATATTTTATACTGGTTTAATAACTGCAATTTACTTACTTTTTTATGAAAAACATATTGAAATACTACGTACACAACCAACATTAATTTTTCAACCAAAGGAATAAATAAATAATTTTACACACACCAAAATCATTCACACAAATTTTTGTTCTGAATAAATAAAAACGTTAAATTATGTTTATTCTTATTTTGTTTTAAATAAGCTACTTCCAAATTATTTTTGAACTAATTGTATTTTCTAAGCCTGAGTAATAATTGTAATACTCGTCTATTTTAATTAATCATTAATCAATATGTCAATCTAGTACTAACACTAGTTACTAGTTGAACAACTATATTAATTCATAAACAAAGCTAGTACCTACGTATACATGTTAATAAAACATTATTGAAGTCAAATCGTACGCGAGCGCTTTTCCACAGAAGGTAAAATAACACCAATGAATAATATTTACACACATATAAAACTAACGTACTAACTTACCTCCGTACACTGTTGCCATATTTCTGAGGTGTATTGGTGTAGAGAACAAGTGGAGGCAAATTCTGCATAACCATCATTTGTAGCGTATATGCGTATTAACTGGTGGCGCCTTCTGGTGGAATTACAGTGAACTACATTGTATAACTGTATATGTACACCATCCCAATTGGCCTCCGACAGAAAATTTGGGAAACGCCTACTAATGACGTAATAATGACAATGAACATGTTTTACACATAGGTTCGTATTGGTCACCGATTTTTCGAAGTCGCCTCCGATTTTGGAGGCGTATTCGTTAAATACGTATATCATATTGGAGGTGTATAAGACACTTTGCATATATATATATATATATATATATATATATATATATATATATATATATATATATATATATATATATAAACCGGCATTATCAGGCCCAAAATTGTATGTCTTTAGAGTATACTAAGCCCGACACCTACTTACGAAGCCCGACTCCGGGCTTGGTAAAAACTTACGTGTATATTTAAGTGGTTAAGCTTGGTAGGGCTAATGGAACGTCCTCCCCAAATTTTTGATGGGCTTGGTAAGGTCGGTATTTCTCTCAAAATATACAGAATTAATTCCGAAAATTTCATATAGAGGGCGCACAACTTGATCAGTATATACAATGATAATATATGACCGATTTAGCGAAGCCCAGTATTTTATTCGTATGATGCGTAGCCCGAAAACTTGCCAACATCGCATCAGGTAAAGTAGCTGTCTCTTCTAATGAAACAATTGAAAGTTACCGTGAATAAATTCATTTTATTAAGAAATACACCAATTAAAAAACTGGATGTAGTCAGTACTATTATAATTTTTACTAATAATAAAATTGTCAAGTACAGTTTTGTTTATAAAAATAAAAGCCAATAAATTTTTAATGGGTTCATTTTAGGTGGATTACTCTATAAATAATCACGAAACTCGAACCGTCATTATTTTTAAATTAGTCGATGTAATTCGCATCAGGTAAAGTAGCTGTCTCTTCTAATGAAACAATTGAAAGTTACCGTGAATAAATTCATTTTATTAAGAAATACACCAATTAAAAAACTGGATGTAGTCAGTACTATGATAATTTTCACTAATAATAAAATTGTCAAGTACAGTTTTGTTTATAAAAATAAAAGCCAATAAATTTTTAATGGGTTCATTTTAGGTGGATTACTCTATAAATAATCACGAAACTCGAACCGTCATTATTTTTAAATTAGTCGATGTAATTCGATGTCAATTTTAATTCTCTTTTAATTTATGGTTAAATGCAGTTTATTCAACTGTTAAAGCTGTTCATCCATTTAGGTTTTGCATAAGGAAGCAACTGAATCAAATAAGAGAAAATTAATGTTAGAATTAGAATATTATGTTTTTTTAAAATTATAAAGTGTTTGGAATTTAAGAATACTATTATCTATAGAGAAAAATACAGTGGGTCCAAGAATCAGGTAACGCACTCTTGTAAACTATTTTATTTTTGATTTGCCGAGAAAGTCATTATTTGTAAAAAGTTTTGCCGTCAAACTTGAGATCATTTTACAGGGTATTCTAAAATTGTTTTATGGCATTAGTATTTCTACATGCAGCCAGTCACTTAATTCTAAAAATTAGAATATAATTTTTCTTATTAGATTTTATTTAACATTTTCTTCTTTAAATTTATTTATTTTTTATTTATTTTTTGAAATTAGATTGATTCCTACTTTAATTTTGATTATTGGTTGAGGTTATCAACGTGAGCGAATTGAAGCTGGTATTTATTTATTATTTTATACTTTATTAGTTTCTTTACCTATAATAATTTCAATTTTTTTTTATCATGAAAAATGTAATTCTTTAAGTTTTTATTTTTTTTATTAATAATGTAAATAGAGTTTTTATATATTTATGTATAAATTTAGTATTTTTTGTTAAAATACGTATATTTTTTATTCATTTATGATTACCTAAAGCTCATGTAGAGGCTTCTGTTTCAGGGTCAATAATTCTGGCAGGTATTATATTAAAATTGGGAGGTTATGGATTTTTACGTTTAATAATATTATTTATTGAAATTAGAATAAAAATTCATTATTATTTTATTATTAGGTTAGTAGGTGGATTTTTAGTTTCTTTGATTTGTATTCGTCAAAGAGATATAAAATCTTTAATTGCTTATTCTTCAGTTGCACATATAGTGATAGTATTAGCAGGTATTATAACGTTAAATATTTGAGGGTTTTGAGGTTCTCTGGTAATGATAAATGCTCATGAATTATGTTCTTCTGGTTTATTTTGTTTAGCTAATATTTCTTGTGAACGAATAGGGAGACGAAGACTTTATTTAAATAAGGGATTTTTAAATTAAATTATACCTAGACTTTCATTGTGACGATTTTTACTTTGTTCTTCTAATATAGCGGCTCCTCCCTCTTTAAATTGAATAGGAGAAATTTTGTTAATTAATAGTTTAATTTCATTTGTTGAATAAGAATATTATTTTTATCTTTAATTTCGTTTTTTAGAGCTGTGTATTCGTTATTTTTATATTCTTTTTCTCAGCATGGTAATTTTTATTCAGGGACATTTTCTGTTTATCAAGGAGTGTTACGCGAATATTTATTATTATTTTTACATTGAATACCTTTAAATTTATTAATTTTAAAGGGTGAATATTTGGTGTTATGAATTTAATCTAAGTAGTTTATAAAAAATATTGATTTGTGATTTCAAAGATATAGTTTTCTATTTTAGATAATTATTCTATTTGTAAATTTATTTTAATTTATTTTTATTACTTTTTTTCTCTTAGGCTACATTTTTTAATCCAAAATTTTAATTTAATTATTTAATTAAATTTATTAACATTAAATTCTTTATCTGTAATTATAACTAAGTATCTTATTAGATTGAATGTCGTTATTATTTATAAGATTTGTTTTATTTATTTCTTCTATAGTAATTTATTATAGTCAAGAATATATGTTTGTTGATGAAAATTTAAATCGATTTATTTATTTGGTGGTTATATTTATTTTATCAATAATATTATTAATTATTAGACCTAACTTAATTTCAATTTTATTAGGCTGAGATGGATTAGGTTTAGTTTCATATTGTTTAGTAATTTATTACCAAAATGTTAAAACTTTTAATGCTGGGATATTAACAACATTATCTAATCGTATTGGAGATGTTGTTTTACTTATATCTATTGCTTGAATAATAAATTATGGAAGAAGAAATTTTATTTTTTATTTGGATTTAATAAAAGAAGATTTTTCTATAAAATTAATTTCATATATGGTAGTTTTAGCTACTATAACTAAAAGAGCTCAAATTCCTTTTTCTTCTTGATTACCTGCTGCTATAGCAGCTCCAACTCCAGTTTCTTCTTTAGTTCATTCTTCCACTTTAGTTACAGCTGGGGTTTATTTATTAATTCGTTTTAATTTTTGTTTTTCTTCAAATTTAATATTAATTTTATTATTAAATTCAAGTTTAACTATATTTATATCAGGTTTAGGGGCTAATTTTGAATTTGATTTAAAAAAAATTATTGCTTTATCAACATTAAGTCAATTAGGTTTAATAATAAGGATTTTAGCTTTAGGAGAGTATAAATTAGCTTTTTTTCATTTATTAACTCATGCTTTATTTAAAGCTTTATTATTTATATGTGCAGGAAATATTATTCATAATTTAAATAATTGTCAAGATATTCGTTTCATAGGAAAATTAAATAAGCATATATATAACGTGCACTTTTTTTAATATCAGAAAATTTTCTTTATGTGGGTTACCTTTTTTATCTGGATTTTATGAATTTAGTTTTGTCCATGTTGGGTCAAATTATTATTATAAAAATTTCATTCAACACTTATGAGTTGAAAATAAGGGTTTCCCAAAATAAGTGTAATATATTAACTCAGTTGGGCTTGGTAAGGTGACGCTATGACTTGGCTTTACAAGTACTGGAAAATATATGATTAAGTGAATATTAAATAGGGTTACCCCGCTCCTCTAGCAAAATGTATATAAATTGTCCTACGCGCAGTCACGTGAAATACGCACTTCTAAATACAATAGGAAGCCTGGGCTTCTGAGAGCCGGTGATATGTACCAGGCTTGGTATAGGTTGTTGGGTACGTATATGAGGTTGAAGTATTTGCATGAGCGTGTAAACGATGTTTGACAGTCGTACGTCTGATATAACACAAACCACAGCTGTAGCAAAAAGTAATTCCTCATCATAATTTCCCGTTTTGTTTTGTCAAAAATCAACACTCTTGATATACTAACTGTGTAAGGTAGACTGAACGTTAAATGAATACAGCGACGTTCATTTGTGCAAATTTGCATGCACAAATCAGTTGCGCAAATTGCATGAGCATCTAAACAGATGTACAACGACTCAGTACATTTGTGCAAATTTGCATACACAAGCCAACTGGCACAATTTGCATGACTGTCTAAAAGCGCCTTAACCTTGGAACAACGAATTTACTTGATCAAATGCTATGGAATCGGAAATGTTTCTTATAAATACGCTATTGAAGTTTTCAATGATGGAATCGGAAATGTTTCTTATAAATACGCTATTGAAGTTTTCAATGAGAAGTATCCAGATGTTACAGTGATTCACAGTATGTAAGTTAATTTATAAATTTGATACCCCCGGGGAAGTAAAAAATGTGAAAAAAAACAAAAACAATTAAATGAAGATGACGCTGCTACCGGTGTAGTTTTAGACTGTAGATTGTAGAACACCCAAGATGGTCGTTAAATAATTTAGGTATTAGCAAATCTCCTGTAAACTATTTTATTTTTGATTTGCCGAGAAAGTCATTATTTGTAAAAAGTTTTGCCGTCAAACTTGAGATCATTTTACAGGGTATTCTAAAATTGTTTTATGGCATTTCTACATGCAGCCAGTCACTTAATTCTAAAAATTAGAATATAATTTTTCTTATTAGATTTTATTTAACATTTTCTTCTTTAAATTTATTTATTTTTTATTTATTTTTTGAAATTAGATTGATTCCTACATATTCAGAGGATAGCTTAGACTAGACTCCGCCTGAAATAAAGTCATTTTATTATTATGATTATTATTATTATTTCGTGCATTCGAACCTAAATTAATTCACAAACTTGAAGTTGGAGATGATGCTCGTCGTTTGAACTTTTGCTTAACGGGGTGAGAAAATTTTAGCAGATAGATCATTTTATCGAAACATTTTATTCGTGGACGAATCTACTTTTAAGACTAATGGGCCATGGGATAGTTTCCTCTCAAAATTGTAGGTACTGGGCTCTGGAAAATCCAATTTTCCGATTTATCACTAACAGTCGAAAGTTTAAAAACGACATATTGCATCATAGAATAAACGGTCCTTATTTTATTGATAGAATTTTGAACCAAGATACTTATTTAGAACTTTTAAATAATTTTGTTTTGGAAATTGGACAATGAAAATTTAAAACGTAGAAGAATAATTTTTCAACAAGACGGATGTCCAGCACATTCTACAATTCGAGTTCGAGTATTTCGGCCGCAACGATTTCGAAGACGACGTAGATTTATTAAAGCAAAAAATTGTAGAAGCTCTTGCAACCATAAATGAAGATGTGACCTCTAATGCATACAAAGAATTTAAAAAAAGATTAGAGAAATGTGTACTTTTTGGAGGTCTACATGTAGAATACTTCTCAACTTAGTTAAATGAAATGTAATTTTTTTGAAATTAAGTATTTTAAATAATTGGAAACACTTTGCTAAATAAAATGTTCAATAAAGATGTAAAAAAGCAATTCACTTAAAAGTCCATAAATTTTCAAATTTTTAGAATACCCTGTATAATTTATCTTAAGTTTGACGACTGCTTATGACTTCCTATGGCAAGGAAAACTTTTTATAAAGAATAACTTTTAGTAAATATAAGAGAGTTTACAATTATATTTTATTCCTAATAGATTTTTGTAATATTTTGTGGTTTGAGCAGAAAAAAATCGATTTTAAAAAATTACTCTATTTTATTTGTGTCTCGCCCAGTATACAAACACATATTTGTCACAATAAATTATTTGAAGTTAAAGAAATAACATTTGGTAATGGAAATATATCGGGTGGTCCAAAAATAACCGGAATTATCATTTTATCCCATAACTTCTTTATTTTTTCATCGATTTTCAACCTGTTGGGCTCGTTTGACAGCTAAAGCCTCCAGCTAAATGATTCTCTGTCAGACACTGATATAGTGATCATAAATGTCAAGGCTGACGTATTTAAATTTGAGCAATTTTTAATAACTGATGGAATTTTGTTGAAATGCCGTATTTACAAACGGTTTGCTTTATGATCATGGCTGGTCTCCTGGCAATATTTTGGTGGGCAGTTTTTAAAAATCGGTCAAGGAACTACGGAGCTGCACCAATAAATGTAGAGACGTGTTGTAAACGTCTCGGCAGCCATAGTAAAAATTGAAATTTTCATTTTCCTTTATAACTTTTTGATTCCATTACCGATTTTAATTTTTTTCGGGTCACTTTAAACCCAAAGCCTTCCACTACAATCATAAATGTCAGAAATTGACATGAATTATAAATCCAATATGGCAGAAGTGGTCAAATTTACCTAATATTTAAAAGCCGTAAGAATTTTTTAAAATGACAAATTAAATGACTTTTTTTTAACTTGAAGCCTATTCTAAGAACATTGTGACGCAGAACACGAAAATCGGTTAAGAACTTATAAAGGTGTATAACGTAGTCATGTACACTGTACACCACAACAACAGTATCAAATTAATTCTTAACAGAGTTACCTATGCAGTTATCGTCATGGTTACAAAACAAATGAACATTGATTCATAACTGTTATTTCAGTCAGCTGTTTTTAAATAAAAAGTGTCTTGTGGTACCTAGTTTTGTTATAATGGTGCTGTCAAATGAAGACAAGATTTTCATTAAGTATCTGTGGGAATTTGTAGAGGTTTTAAAACTAGCATAATTTTTATTGAACATGGAATACGGCTTAATTTTCAACAGTATTGCGAAGTTGTTCCGAGTCAAATGTTACCTTAAAGTAGTGATTTCATACTCATGCAAATTAGTCGGTCTTGGTAACTACAATGAAATTTTAGGATGGACACTTGGATTTTTAAGAGAACATGCAGCAAATTTTATTGAACAAGAACACTGGCCTCCTAATAGTCCAGATCTTAATCCCCGTGACAATTACTTTTACATTTACAAGAACGGTTGTATAAGAATGGTCGTCATTTCAATAATTTAGGCGAATTGCGACAAAGAATTTTAGACTGTTGGGAAGAAACTGACCAGCAAATTATTAAATAAGCAATAGACGGTTGGCACAGGCAGGTTCAGCTCGTTGTGAACGCTAATGGAGGTCATGTTCCATTATTAAGTATTAATTTTGACAATAAGTTATTGTTATTTAGTTAAATGATTCGTAATTAAATTATGTTTCTGGTTCAGCCCGTTATTTAATTAGATTTCATTTATTATTCATATCTTCGTAAGTCCTTAACCGATTTTCGTGATCTATAATACGTTCCAATGTTCTTAGAAGACAAGGCCTCAAGATAAAAGAAAGCCTAAATTCGCCATTTTAAAAAAAATTCTAGAGGCTTTTAAATATTAGGTTAATTTGATTACTTCCGCCATATTGGATTTATGATTCATGTCAATATCTGAGATTTATTATTGTACTGGAAGGCTTTGGGTTTTAAATGACCCAAAGAAATTAAAATCGGCAAAGAATCAAAAAAGTTATAAAGGATAATAAAAAATTCCGGTTTTTACCATTGCTGCCGAAATGTTTACAACACGCTTCTACATTTTCTGGTACAGTTCCGTAGTTCCTTGACCGATTTTTAAAAACTACCCACCAAAATATTGGCAGAAGACTAGTCATGACAAACCGTTTGTAAATGCGGCTTTTCAACAAAATTCCAGCAGTTACTAAAAATTGCTCAAGTTTAAATACGTCTGCCTTGACACTTATGGTGATAATATCAGTTTTTGATAGAGAATCAAATAGCTGGAAAATTTATCTGTCAAACGAATCCAAAAAGTTGAAAATCGGTGAAAAAATAAAGAAGTTATACGATAAAATGAAAATTCCGGTTTTTTTGGACCATATTTTATAAAAATAACCACTTTATATCTTTAACACCCTGTACCTTAAAAACTAGTCACAGGATTGAGTTGGGACCTTGACAGTTCTGATCAGGAAATTAAAATCTACAACATACTAACACTAACATTTTAGCAAAAATTCACCTAGAGCCATTTTTGCCTATATGTATTTTGTGCGGGCCCTTTAGTTTTCTCCGTGTTGAGGAAAAATTATTATTATAATAATTTTGTTGAACAGCTACGAATCTTTCAAAACGTTAATTATTGTAATAAAATACTTGAGAACATGAAAATAAAGGCAACGTTGCTGGGCTTCTCAAAATGCGTAAACTGTATTAACTATATACAGTCGGGCTTAGTAAGGTGGTGATGTGAAGTGGCTTGAGGGGGCTTGGGAAAAACTGGGAAATATATATTTAAGTAAATATTAAATAAGGTTACCCCTCTCCTGTTGCTAAATGTATATAAATTGTCCTATGCGCAGTCACGTGAAATACACACTTCTAACTACAATAGGAAGCCTGGGCTTCTGAGAGCCTGTGATATGTACCGGGCTTGGTATAGGTAGTTGGGTACGTATATATATATATATATATATATATATATATATATATATATATATATATATATATATATATATATATATATATATATATATATATATATATATATATATATATATATATATATTTATACACTACTAGAAACCACAAATTGGACTATAATTTCACATATTTATATATCAAATTGTTATAAATTTTACTCAAATTTTCTGTGTCTGTTTTCTTGTTAACCGTATTATTATGTTTGTTAATAAGTATCATTTCACTTATAATTCTTTTCTTGTAATTTTGTTCAGTGTCCAAAATACTTACATTGTCAAATCTAAATTCATGATTTAAAGTAAAATGATGCGTTGCAAGAGCTGTTTTTTCCTTTTTATTAATATGTCTTGCATTACAAGAACATTTATGTTCATTAATTCTAGTTTTGAGCAACTGTTTTGTTTGCCCAATATACACTGCTCCACAACTACAGGGAATTTTATAAACAAGTTGTGATTTATCATCCAACATTAACTTATCTTTCATAGATGAATATAAATTTCCTACTTTTTTGATATGATAAAAAACTATTTTCGAGTGTTCATTAGTTAAAATACGTTCATTTGTTGTGAAAGACCTTCTACATAAGGTAACTTAAAATATTTTTTATTAGCTAATAGATTTGAAGTATGAGTGTTGCTTAGAGTATTATTATTGATAATTAAATTTGTTAATTTATTCGGATAATCATTATTACATAATTTCTGTTACGTAATAATGATTATCCGAATAAATTAACAAATTTAATTATCAATAATAATACTCTAAGCAACACTCATACTTCAAATCTATTAGCTAATAAAAAATATTTTAAGTTACCTTATGTAGAAGGTCTTTCACAACAAATGAAGCGTATTTTAACTAATGAACACTCGAAAATAGTTTTTTATCATATCAAAAAAGTAGGAAATTTATATTCATCTATGAAAGATAAGTTAATGTTTGATGATAAATCACAACTTGTTTATAAAATTCCCTGTAGTTGTGGAGCAGTGTATATTGGGCAAACAAAACAGTTGCTCAAAACTAGAATTAATGAACATAAATGTTCTTGTAATGCAAGACATATTAATAAAAAGGAAAAAACAGCTCTTGCAACGCATCATTTTACTTTAAATCATGAATTTAGATTTGACAATGTAAGTATTTTGGACACTGAACAAAATTACAAGAAAAGAATTATAAGTGAAATGATACTTATTAACAAACATAATAATACGGTTAACAAGAAAACAGACACAGAAAATTTGAGTAAAATTTATAACAATTTGATATATAAATATGTGAAATTATAGTCCAATTTGTGGTTTCTAGTAGTGTATAAATATATATATATATATATATATATATATATATATATATATATATATATATATATATATATATATATATATATATATATATATATATATATATATATATATATATATTTATTAACTTCTCAAATAGAAATAAGAATTGAGTTTTTATGCGCTGTTTTGTTGTTACAGTATTTTTTAATAAGTTTTTCATGGTTTTGATAAAAGACTATTTTATTTATTTGCGTTCATATTTATGGTTATTTCTGTTTTGCCTGCATATCGAATCGCAAGATATTTATTTTTCATGAATAATTTAAGTACATACCAAATATTGTTAAAAATTCAAGAACCGTATGTTATAAGTTACGTTTTTATAGTTTTGACGATGATGATTATGTTGACAGAAAACCACATGCCTCATTAGGTAAGCGTAAATTACCTTTTTCAAATTTTATAACGTTTTTATTTATTTTTTATTTTAGTATGTTTGAATGTTAATATTTACAGTTGTTTGTCTTTTTACATATTTTACATTTAATTATACACTGTTTGGCTGATTGTATTATGTTGTAGTCCTGAAGAAGACAATAAATAATTGTCGAAACGTCGACTTAATGAAAATTTGAGGTTTTCTTTTTCTAATACTATCCAATTGCCGACTAAGGACCTTACATATAATATTATTAGTGGATACGAAATTCCTGATATTAATCTGATAATCTGAAAAATAGTTTTCTGCAAAAAAAAAAAGAATTAAACTTCACTCTTCTGATCACGTCAGAGCACAATATCTGGCGCGTTACGTTTACCGGCGCGGCTTGTTGTTTGTTGTATTTTACATTTTTCAAACAAAATATCGTCATTTTCTGCACAATTATATCTTTAACAAGGTTGTAGTGTGTAGTGTTTAAATAATATGGCTACAGAAGGTGGATTTGTACACGAGGACAGTCCGACAATCTACCAAAAATAGATGCCCTGTCAATCTTTACATTTTCGGAAAATAGTCCAAATTTTATAAGTGCTGAGTTAAAATGACTAAAAGTTGCAAGGTATGTTGTATAGATTGTTTTCTTATAGCATTATTTATTATTATTATTATAGAACTAATAATTTTCAAGTGACATTAAACCTTAACCTCAGAAATGCCAAGCTACAATGTTTCCCACATTCTTTACTACTTAAATTTTAGTGTGATTTAATTTAAAATTAAATATAATAGTCTTAAACTAATTGTAAGTCGAAAAACTACCTCTAAATAGAACAGAACAACCATAAATGGCATTTAAACACTAGCTTCGCAGTCGTTACGAATTTAATTATCAATTTTTTATAAATGACTTTATTTAGGCTTTACACAAGCATAATAACAAAAACCTATCCAATTTGATATACTCACATTGATGTTTCATCTCTATACATGCAATTATTATTATTATACAATTAAGTTTATTGAATCTTCTTTAATGCATGATAAAAATTGGATTAAAAATTACAAAATTCAAAACTTCTAAAAATAAAATATTGAAAAAATTTTTTTTTACTTACCACAAAATTCATTCATTATGGATACCAACCAAAAACGATGTCCCCAAGAAGATGTACATCTTGGTATCCATAATGAATGAATTTTGTGGTAAGTTAAAAAAATTTTTTTCAATATTTTATTTTTAGAAGTTTTGAATTTTGTAATTTTTAATCATGCATTAAAGAAGATTCAATAAACTTAATTGTATAATAATAATAATTGTATGTTTAGAGATGAAACATCAATGTGAGTATATCAAATTGGATAGGTTTTTGTTATTATGCTTGTGTAAAGCCTAAATAAAGTCATTTATAAACAATGCATATCAAGCAAAGAAAGAGAATTGTAAAAAAAAATAATTATCAATTTACTTACGATGTATAGAGTTTTTAAAATTTCTAAAATCGTACACGTGTTCTTAAAGTAGGTAGGTATTGTTTTTTATTGTACGTATATTTTCAAGTGATTATAAATTATATGCAACTTCCTCATTCTGAATTTAAGAAACTGTATCTACTTATCCATCCTATTGACGTATATCTTGTCACTTCCGCCAACTACAAAAAAATCGTATAATAGTACAAAAATGGATTAATTTAATGACTATTTCTAGCACTTTAGTGACGATTTTGAGGTACTTTAATGCCGATTTAAAATAAAATCTGTTATAAGAAAGGCGTAGAATTAGGGCAGCCATTCAAGATATGAACATTAATGAAAGAAATAATTGAAAAATTTTCAAATTTGGGAGAAGGCAGAGTTTTCGGGATGGTTGAGGGTGTAAATGAATAATTTGTTATTCATATTTCATAATACTGTTGATTTTGTTGATGTTTGAAGTACAAATTTTTAGAAAACCGTGCGCGTGCCTACATTATTTTGATTTTTGTTTAATACAATTTTATTGGATATTAAATGAAAATAAAAGTTATTTTATTCTTGAACAGTAGTTTCCGTTGAAGAATCGAAAATAAAAGCTATTCCTAGACAATTGACTTTTCGGCCACCCTTATTTACATTATTTACATATCGATGCTCTTGTCGTAAATGCTATTTTGAAAATAAACAGTAGTATTTCTTAAGAGAGAATTTTTGCCAAAAAAAATTTATCAGAGGTCAGAGGTCTTATTGCAATGATGTATTGTACTTTCATTGTTTTATTATTATTATATTGACATATCGTTGTGATATTTCATCATATAGGTAGGTACGGATATATTGAATTAATGCTTAATTTAATCTATATCTTTATTCAATTTTGATAGAACTAGATCAAGTGTATACGGGGATGGATAAAAACTGTTAATATCTTCGCTGTGTAAAATGCGAAATTTTTCCATCATGTCGATATGACCGTTTTCCGATAGGCCATAATATTTATAAAATATTTTCTTATTGGCGCAACATAACACAAAAGATATAAATTCATCGTCATCGAAAATTTGCAAACGTTCTTTAATAATTTTGCATATTTTTTACGGATGAGTCGAAATTTATAAACGGAGTGGAATAATCCCATTTTAAGTGTTTGAAGTGATCAGGTATTTCCCTATATCTACGGCCCTCCTCATTTACGTCTCTCTCCAAATAAATCTGTTGCAAGTAATTTTTATAATGCATTACAAAATAATCTAGCTCTAAATCTGTCAAAATCACTTCCGTCTTGTCTTCGACCGAGAGAAAAGGGTTATTACCATATAACTTGCATAAGTGACATTCAAATACAAAATTTTCACTTTTTATTTCCTCAAAGGTGACGTCTTTGTTATCATCTGAAACAAATTTCACGCATGGTCTAAAATGTACCCACCTCTTACAACCTGAACATTTGACATAATCAGCGTTCTCGTTAGTTCCACAAATAAGGCAAGCATCAGACATATTTTCTGAACCTAACAGCAAGATAGATTGTAGCGATAGCCGAAAAGTCTCAGGATTAAGTTTTCTGTAAATGTCTTTTCTATCAAAGTCTCTATTTTGTGAGTTTTCGTTATGACCAGTATATAATACAAAATATATATGCCGCAATTTATCGAGTCACTTTGTTTCGGATATCCATTCAGTTTCTTCATTTTCCATTTTCTAATGTTTAGTTTATTAATTTTGTGCAGTCTGTCTCTAGTAGTAAAGAAATGTTTAATTTTTTCAAATACAAAAGATTCGGCTACATCGCAAAGACCGGGATTTAAATGATATAGTGCATCCCCTAGGCTGGAAAGCTCTGCCCTAATATGTGCAGAGAGTTTGACTTCAGAACCTAATTTGCGATCATATAGGGATCAGGAAAACATGAGGTGGACATCCCGGTTCGTGGGAGGAAGTCCGCCATATTGGATTTTATGTCAAATTGATAGGTCGCTGTATCTCCGTAACGCCCAGTCTAATTTGAATGATTTTTTTTTAGTTAGATTGCAAATTTTGTTTAGAACTAAAAAGGTTACATTCATTTTTTACGGAACTGTAAGTAATACCTCCCAAAAATACAAAAAAGGGAATAAAAATTATTCTTTCCCGTTCATTGTCGTTTCCACCCATTTTCTTGCACCTTAACAAAAAAAATACTAGAAACAATATTTGTAGGCTATTGCTTTAGCTACAAATGTGTGTTTAGAAAATTAAATTATCTTAAATAATAAGAAAGATACGGCCACTTTAACCTCGAGCCGACACTCCAGGCGGCTATAATTTGAATGTAGTTGCTACCCCTGAGCGTCCCTGCGCCAGACAACCTGCGGTGTTTACAAAATATAATGAAATCAACTCTTTATTTAAACATGTTTGCAAGATTTGTTGGATAAACATTTGCAAAATTTAGAGCATTAAATTAAATTTTTTTACAAGTGCAATTTTTTTTTCTCACGACGTTTTGCATGAGCAAGTTATTAAAATTATCAGGAATAACGCGCAAAATGTTTGTAGGCTCTAAAAATTCCTCCTCATCATCTAATTTATACCCAAAATGAACGGCATTTAATGGAGCATTGATTGAAACAATTTAGATATTGTAACGAAGTGATTTTTTCCGATCAAGGAATGTTCAATTTTGCTTTAAATATTACCGTCACTTGGGTACACCCTGCCGCTGTTTAGTAAGTAAGTCCTGTTTTAATTAAGTTATTAATGAGTTGTTAAAAAGTCCGCTGGTAAACAAGCAATCAAGTAATTAATTGATTAATTTTCGACAATTCCTCGTATAAGTAAAATCCGAGAAATATTATAAATAATGGCCGAGTCGGAAATAAAAATCATTCGTTACTAAAAATGTTAATCCTTGCCCGTTTTAATCCGGTTCTTTTTGTAACATAGGATAGAAATTACAAGTAATTCATTCCCGATTATGTATGTTTCGAGGCGATGCGTTAAAGTGCATAATACGCTGGACCTTTGTACGTTATGCCGGGTTGTACATCCAAGTCTGTCGTTTAAAGTCGGTGACCACCTCTCTTTTAACACGACAGATACGTCAAAAAGGTAATAAAAAGGCAAAATGGCACTCGAGTCGGGATCAGATCCGTTCGACCGCCAGCAATTGACGATCAAACCGAACCCGTAAATCTTTTGTATCACCGCTTCGAGTTAATAGTAATTTCCTTTGAGTATAATATTGGTAAGAATTTAACGCAACCTGCTCCATTCTGCAGGTACTGCCGTCAGTCAAGTATAGATATTTCGAGATTTTATTGTCAGTAAATATCACTGTATTTTGCTACCAAAGTAAACTAGAGCTTATTAGTAATACCTCCGTTGGTTTGTTTATTTTGTTAATGTAGGTAAAGACTGCTGAGGTCTGTTCACTAGTGCCACCTCAAATGTTCCCTTGCCTACTAGGTTACCGGAAAACCTACGTGAAAAATAGTCACTATATGCATTAACAGTTTGTATTTGTTCACTAGGGCCATACGGACTGGGTTTTGCATAGAACTGACTCGCAAAGCTGTCATTATTTAAAATAATCCTGTAACAAATAGCTCGACGTTTGCGGCAGTAGCTTACCGTTTGTTTAAATCTTGTATCTAGCCTCAAATATCTATAGCTGACGGACTGCCCGCCGTCTATAATCCTCGTGGAAACATTTGCTTGTCGTACATCAGAATTCATTAATCTCACGTATCCGAAAATTCAGACGTAAAATCACGTAAACATTCTTGATTGCCAGCACGACTTATTTTTATCATTTTTGAAATAATTTTATACACACTCGACTGTTTGTACAGTCGTGGAGGTTTAGAGTAAATTAATTTGTTCATTATTATCCTTGAATAAATCCGTTATTTTAAAAAGGTAAAATTCACGAGTTATTATTTCTGTCATTTTAATTTCTGATTAATCCGTTTGAGTAGGGGTTGAAGTCCTTTAGACAGACCCCCAACTTGCGACCTCTGGCTATCCGTATCTCCATCTGTTAGCTACCCCGGATTGTTTTCCCAAATAGGAAAGCCAAAAAGTGCTGTCCTTTGCACTCAAAAGTTAAAGGGCTGGCGCCCGAGATTTCCGTATAAAAGATTACGTAAGTATCTGGAAAAGAGCGGAGGCCATTACAAAATGGCGCCCGAGCAGGGACTTTATTACGTTAATCAGAAATCCGAAAGTGTAAAGTTGTCCAGAAAACGGAGCCGCCGAAAAATTACAAGTCTTGTGTGAAATACGCGTAGAAGTAAATAAATACCGAAATACCAGAAATTTACAATTAGACGCCGATTTATAATAAAATAAAATACGTGAAGCCTGTTTTTTCAGTCCGTCGAAAACGCTAGAATTTTTTATAAATTACAGTTTTTTTTATTGATAAGAAATAAAAACTTGTTGTTCGCCGTACACGAGGGTTTTATCAATTTAAAATTTATAAAACCAAACAGTTTTATTTCTAGTAAAGAAATAATATTCCGTTATCAGGCGATTTAAATTAAATATCGTCTGTCCGTCTGCTAGATAATAAAAACATTTCCTATTTAACTCGGAGGATTTAAACATCGAAATAAACTTGAAATAAATTACTTCTAGGTTTTACATCCGTCTGTCTGTCTGTCTGTCTGTAACCTAGCCAAGTGATTGCAACTTAACTTGTTAATACGTCCCGATTGCAATTACAACCGAAGGTGGTTTATTTTAATTTTACAAACAGCTGCTTGCATAAGTACTTACTTCCGCGAAATACTCAAGCTGCTATAGCCGCTGTATACCGAATCGTTAGAGGATTTTTCAAATTATTTTGACTTTGCCCTTGGGGTTAACTCCCGCTACTCTCTGCCATGTTGAGTGGAAAGGCAACGTCAACATAATTGAACCGATATTATACAGGGTCTGCCTACTTTACTGATACAGCATACCTTACTGTTACAGTCTATTAGGGATTTAAATAATTTTAGCATTATTTTGTTATTTTTGACGCTGTCATAGGGGGCAGATACCGCTGTTGCCCTATGCCGAGTTGTTAAGCAACTCAAAACCTGAAAATTATTCTCAGATAACGTGTTGTTAGGTACTCTAGCTGACAACAAATTATTTTGACGTGACCAGGGTGTGTTTTCACCATTGTTGCTTTATAGCAAGTAAGTAGGCAATTTCCAAAAATCTGCAACGCAGATTTACCGTTTTCTGTTAGCATCCAACTGCCCATCCGCTGGGTAGTGCAGCGATCTGTTAGGTTTTTTTTTGTGAATTCGGCACGCAACGAACGCAACCAAATTTTTACTAGCCGCGGTAAATAAGCCTGCGACGTGTCGATTCTGATTAAATCGAACCGCTGTTGCCCTATGCCGAGTTGTTAAGCAACTCAAAACCTGAAAATTATTCTCAGATAACGTGTTGTTAGGTACTCTAGCTGACAACAAATTATTTTGACGTGACCAGGGTGTGTTTTCACCATTGTTGCTTTATAGCAAGTAAGTAGGCAATTTCCAAAAATCTGCAACGCAGATTTACCGTTTTCTGTTAGCATCCAACTGCCCATCCGCTGGGTAGTGCAACGATCTGTTAGGTTTTTTTTTGTGAATTCGGCACGCAACGAACGCAACCAAATTTTTACTAGCCGCGGTAAATAAGCCTGCGACGTGTCGATTCTGATTAAATCGAACCTGAAGAACCGATTGCGACTACTTACGTACCGATTCGAATCCTATTGAAGAAGTTACATATAACTTTGACGCGACACAACGTTATTGAAGCCAGACCGAGTTATACGTTATTAATTTACGTGACGAGGAACTACGATTGCACGTTCCAAATCGAATTACCGTCGGTTGTAGCCAAGGTCATCCAGAAATACCCAGGTACAAGCTAGCCTTGTGGGGTATCCTTTTTAGGGTAATCGCACCCTAGGAACCGATTGGTGATACTTGCAACCCGATCTGAAGCACCGTTGCTGAAAGACGCCTACCGTCGCGACGCCTGAGGTTGAATATCATCACAACCTGCAGATTTCCGTATCCGTGACCGCTATACAGCAGCCGTGACGCCTCTTACTATTTCACCGGAGTTTCACCGGAGTATTTCGTGACTCCGGAGTCAGAATTTTCCGAGGGTGTGACCCCTCATCTAATAGTAAACCGAGGACGCTAAAGCGATTGCCGATAGTTTCGACGCGATATAACCAGCCCTTCCAGACTTAGGATTTTCCGACTCGTATCGTCCGTTTGATTTGACCTGAACTCGTTTTGCTGACATCTTTGGGAGGTAACACAATGCCTACCGAAGGAGGTAAAACCGACACACCCGTATTACCCATCGACGAGGCCGCGAACCTTGATCTGGGAGATATTCGGCTAGGCTGGATCTATAAATTAAAGAAGGAACAAATAGACGATCAGTTAGGGAAGTTTGGTCTACCCGTAACCGGTACCGTGGACGAGAAGAAGCGCCGTTTGGTCAAGTTTATCAAAGAGGGGTGCTCTTCGCCTAGACCAAATACCGCGCCACCTGTTTTTCCGCCGCCGATACCGCCACCGTTACCACCGCTGGTAATACCTCAACCGCCCCACAATATTACACCAGGACAGACGCCATTAGACCCCGTACAGATACGCAAATGGAACATCCATTTCAATGGCACTGGCGATCCAGCCGCGTTCCTGGAGCGCTTGGAAGAAGTTTGTGGGTATACCACCCTCCGTCCCGCGCAGTTACTTCCGGTCCTACCTGAGCTACTGCAAGGCTCCGCCTTGCTCTGGTACCGCAATAATAAAGCCCGCTGGACCTCCTGGGAACAATTCCTAGCAGATTTTCGTATTTTTTACGTACCGGTTCACTATCAAGAAGATATAGAAGCAGAAATTAGCCGTCGACTGCAACGCCCAGAGGAGTCAGTGATGACGTACATCACCGACTTGCAGACCCTCATCCGTCGTCATAGAGGACTTTCCGGGGAACAAGAGTTACGATGGCTCTACCGAAATTTGTTACCCGATTTTCGCCAGTACATTCGTCGACAAGACTTTACAGACGTAGCAATATTAATCGCGAAATGTCGTGAATATGAAACGCTGAAGCAGGAGGTTGACCGGGTGTATAGCAAACCACCTCTCGCTCGCCGTTCCACCAGTACACGTCAGTCCGACGATACTTCCGGGACGTCTCAACGCTTAGGTCTGGGAGACCGTACTTCCAACCAACCGTCGTCACCACCTCCGCGGTCAAGCAGCGACCAGGCACGGACCGCGACGCCCTCCGAGAGGACGCGTGAAACCCAGGAAACTCGAACCCGTCCAAACCAGAAACGTAACGGAAATAACAGTTCCGCAGCCGCAGACATCCCTACTGACCGAAGTACGATCTGTTGGCGTTGTGGCAAGACCGGTCACTTCCGCAGTGAATGTCGCTCGCCACCCCGCCTATTTTGTTCACGCTGCGGCCGTCAGGGCACAATGACCCGCGACTGCCAATGTAATACAGCGGAAAACTAAACCGGAACCGCACCGTACCGAGGCCAGTTTGGTTCCGAAATATTACCGCCTCGCACCAGGAACTGACACCTGAACATGACAACCGCCCACATATCCCCGTACACATTCGTAATAAGACCTTCTCCGCCCTTGTGGATACCGGCGCCGTCCGTTCGTACGTCGGTAACCAAATACATGAATTTTGTACGCGATTGGGGATTAAACCGCAAACTGTTACCGCACCCTCTGCCCGATTGGCTAATGGCAACTTGGCTACCGTCACCCAAGCATATTCGCTAAAATTTACCATCGGCCGAACACAATTCGCTGAAGATCTATTGTATCTGGAAAATCTCTCGTCCGACATTGTCCTGGGAATGGACGTAATGAGCAAGCACGACTTTCTCATCACTCCAAGAACCGCTTCCGTTTCACTGAATGGTCATGTGGTCTCTCGACCACGAGTCACGCCCGCTAGCCCGTTAGGCACAGTTTCCTTGACTCTCACTACAAGTGAGGAGCATCGCCTGCAGAACTTTCTTGATAACGAGTTACCAAGTTTTCAAGAAATCCGTGGTACTACCGACCAGGTACAACACCACATCCGTCTGTCGCATTCCGAACCAATCAAGCAGAGGTACCGTCCACAAAACCCGAAAATGCAGGAGATCATTAATCAAGAAGTTGATGAGATGCTAAAAAATGGGATCATCGAACCGTCTCACAGTCCGTGGAGTTCACCGGTAGTCATAGTCAAAAAGAAAGATGGAAAACCCCGGTTCTGTATAGACTTTCGAAAAATAAACGAAGTTACCGAAAAAGATGCATACCCGCTACCATACATCAACCATATTCTCGACAAGTTACGCAGAGCCCGATATATCTCTAGTATCGACCTGAAACAGGGATACTGGCAGATACCTCTCTCCCGTTCCAGTAAACCCATCACCGCGTTCACCGTTCCGGGCCGTGGACTGTTCCAGTTTAGAGTAATGCCGTTTGGACTGCACTCCGCCCCCGCCACTTTCCAAAGACTACTCGACAGCATTATTGGACCCGATTTGGAACCCCACGCGTTCGCCTATCTGGATGATATAATCGTCCTAGGAGAAACATTCGAGGAACACCTGACCAACCTGAGAGAAGTTTTTCGCCGTCTCCGAGCCGCGAACTTACAACTGAACCCTGCAAAGTGTGAATTCTGTAGGAAGTCACTGAAGTATCTGGGACATGTCGTTACGTCCGAAGGAATAAATACCGATCCCGACAAGGTGGAGTCTATTCGTCAAATTCCGACGCCACGTAACGTCCGCGACGTACGCCGATTTTTAGGCGTTGCGTCCTGGTACCGTCGATTTGTGCCGGCATTTTCGCAAATCGTAACCCCCCTGACGCGACTGCTAAAGAAGAATCATCGATTTAAATGGACTGCCGAGCAAGAGGAGGCCTTCAACCGTTTAAAAGGCTTTCTGACCGAGGCCCCCGTCTTGACGTGTCCGGATTTCTCTCAACCATTCACTCTGCAAACAGACGCGTCCGACCAAGGCCTTGGGGTAGCGTTAACCCAGGAAATAGAGGGTCATGACCGGGTGATAGCATACGCTAGTCGTACTCTCTCACCCGCCGAGAAAAACTATTCTGTCACAGAACGAGAATGTTTAGCGATTGTCTGGGGAGTAGAAAAGATGAGACCCTACCTGGAAGGCTACCGTTTTACCGTGCTAACCGATCACCAATCTCTCCGTTGGTTGCACTCGATCAAGAGTCCGGCAGGACGCCTCGCTCGATGGAGTATCTTTTTGCAACAATACGATTTTGAGATTAAGTACCGAAAAGGCACCTTGAACCGAGTAGCAGATGCCTTATCAAGACAACCCTTACCGGGACCGTCGTCCGCCCCAGATTCCGAGGAATTGGGATCTCTAACTGAAACAGCTGACTGCTCCTGGTACAACCGGAAAAAGGCCGAAGTGGAAAAAAATCCCGAAGCCTTTCCAGATTATTGCATCCGAGACAACCGTCTGTTTCGCCACTTCTGGGATGCACATGATCTGACTGAGCCGGAGCTGTCTGACCCCTGGAAGCTATGCGTACCCACGTCTCTCCGTCCTACTGTATTGGCCGAAAACCATGATGCTCCGTCCGCTGGACATATGGGAATAGCCAAAACTGTGGCACGCATGGCTCACCGGTACTATTGGCCTGGTATGTTTCGCGATATCGCCAAATATGTCAGAGGATGTCTACAGTGTCAAAGGTACAAACCGTCACAACAACAGGTTGCAGGGAAAATGCAACCTTCCGCAAACCGAAACCCGTGGGAAACCGTCAGTACAGATTTGGTCGGTCCCCTGCCACGATCCAGTAAAGGGAATAATTACCTTGTGGTTTTTCAAGATCGCTTTACTAAATGGGTCCAGTGCAAGCCGCTCCGAAGTGCTACAGCCCGTACTGTAAGTCAAGCACTGTATGACGAAGTTATCACCCGTTTTGGTTGCCCCCGCACTGTTATAAGTGATAACGGCTCTCAGTATGATAGCCGACTGTTCCGTCGCACCCTGGAAGAATTGGGAATACAGCACCGTTTCACGCCTCCGTATACGCCGCAAGCCAATCCCGTGGAACGAACCAATCGGACAATCAAAACCATGATCGCCCAATATTGCGAACAAGACCATCGTAAATGGGATCAAAACATCACCGATTTCCAATTGGCGATAAACAGCTCAAAACACGAGTCAACCGGATTTTCGCCTGCGTTCCTCAATTTTGGGAGAGAATTGGACTTACCCAAGTCGCTGTATCGCACAGAAACCCGACAGCAAGGGGAAGAAATAACCACCGACTCTCTCAAACCCGCTGACCTGAGTAACCGGTTAGAAAAACGGCGTGAAGTTTTTCAGCTGGTTCGAATAAACTTAGCCCGCGCGTTTTCTACACAAAGTCACTATTACAACTTGCGTAGGCGGGAATGGCGCTGCCACCGTGGCGACCGCGTTATGAAGCGAGAAAACCCGTTGTCCTCCGCCGTTCGCGGATTTGCCGCTAAACTAGCTCCGAAATTTTCCGGACCGTACACTGTCACCCGAGTCATTTCACCCGTCGTTTACGATTTGAAAAGTGATACCGGCAAGCAAGTGCGACATATCCACATAAAGGATTTAAAACCAGCCTCGCACGCGGCCCCGCCGCCCATTAATGTGTAATTTGACTTTATGTTACAGTACTTCTTCCACATGGACAGTCCCATACTGGAACTCCTCGGCGACCCAGCCTCAGACTTCGAGTGGGAGCTGATGGAGGCCTGTACTGAATCCCCCGAGGACAACAGGAAGGAGGAGGAAGTAGCCCGTCCGAGCCGTCCGGAACTACTGGAAGTAAGAAGCCATACACCGCCCCCTTTGGTCCGTAGCCCGACGCCGACACCACCTGCCAACGACTCCGAACCCCTGCGGATGACTCGCCACGAGAGCCCATCGAAGACGCCCCAGTCTGGGTTATGGAGACGTGAGCCGTATCCGCCGCAGACCTACCTACCTGTCGAGCAGGATCTCTGTTGGAGATGTGGTTATCCGGACCACAGCAGAGACCGTTGTACGCGGAGGAGGATTATATTCTGCTCCAGATGTGGGCTCGTGGGCATGCTATCCCGCGATTGCCGGTGTAGTACCGCGGTTATACCTCCTAACCCCACCCCGAGGGTCACCCGTCGACCGAACCTTCCCCGCAAGACCCGGACACAAGGGATCCAAACCGACCCGCTGTATTTGCGAAATAAGCGAGCTTGTCCCGTGTGTGACTGCCACTGCCACTACAAGGCCTGAGCTCGACGTCCAAAAATTCCGCCGACGTTCTACATTTACCGCCGTCAATTAGCTTCACCATAGCTAACTGCTTTTTGTGTTTTCAGAAGGACCAGCCCCTGACCATGGTCGGCCCAGTTGAAGGATCCCCCAGGGAATACTGACCACCCTGGAACACGTTAAGGCCAACTGGTAAGACGCACCGAATGAAGACCCCCAGAGGTAATGACACCGGTCCCGGGAGGCTGTTTAAAGTTAATTTTGTTTTTTTTGCTAATTTAGAATTTTGTTCTGTAAATACTAGATTAGGGAGCTTTCCGTTTTCAATTAATTTTGCCTTTGTTTACCTGGAGCCTCCCAGGGAGAAGAAAAAAAAAAATGTATAATGAATTATTATTTTTTTTTACCGAAGTAAGAGGGGGGTGTAACGAAGTGATTTTTTCCGATCAAGGAATGTTCAATTTTGCTTTAAATATTACCGTCACTTGGGTACACCCTGCCGCTGTTTAGTAAGTAAGTCCTGTTTTAATTAAGTTATTAATGAGTTGTTAAAAAGTCCGCTGGTAAACAAGCAATCAAGTAATTAATTGATTAATTTTCGACAATTCCTCGTATAAGTAAAATCCGAGAAATATTATAAATAATGGCCGAGTCGGAAATAAAAATCATTCGTTACTAAAAATGTTAATCCTTGCCCGTTTTAATCCGGTTCTTTTTGTAACATAGGATAGAAATTACAAGTAATTCATTCCCGATTATGTATGTTTCGAGGCGATGCGTTAAAGTGCATAATACGCTGGACCTTTGTACGTTATGCCGGGTTGTACATCCAAGTCTGTCGTTTAAAGTCGGTGACCACCTCTCTTTTAACACGACAGATACGTCAAAAAGGTAATAAAAAGGCAAAATGGCACTCGAGTCGGGATCAGATCCGTTCGACCGCCAGCAATTGACGATCAAACCGAACCCGTAAATCTTTTGTATCACCGCTTCGAGTTAATAGTAATTTCCTTTGAGTATAATATTGGTAAGAATTTAACGCAACCTGCTCCATTCTGCAGGTACTGCCGTCAGTCAAGTATAGATATTTCGAGATTTTATTGTCAGTAAATATCACTGTATTTTGCTACCAAAGTAAACTAGAGCTTATTAGTAATACCTCCGTTGGTTTGTTTATTTTGTTAATGTAGGTAAAGACTGCTGAGGTCTGTTCACTAGTGCCACCTCAAATGTTCCCTTGCCTACTAGGTTACCGGAAAACCTACGTGAAAAATAGTCACTATATGCATTAACAGTTTGTATTTGTTCACTAGGGCCATACGGACTGGGTTTTGCATAGAACTGACTCGCAAAGCTGTCATTATTTAAAATAATCCTGTAACAAATAGCTCGACGTTTGCGGCAGTAGCTTACCGTTTGTTTAAATCTTGTATCTAGCCTCAAATATCTATAGCTGACGGACTGCCCGCCGTCTATAATCCTCGTGGAAACATTTGCTTGTCGTACATCAGAATTCATTAATCTCACGTATCCGAAAATTCAGACGTAAAATCACGTAAACATTCTTGATTGCCAGCACGACTTATTTTTATCATTTTTGAAATAATTTTATACACACTCGACTGTTTGTACAGTCGTGGAGGTTTAGAGTAAATTAATTTGTTCATTATTATCCTTGAATAAATCCGTTATTTTAAAAAGGTAAAATTCACGAGTTATTATTTCTGTCATTTTAATTTCTGATTAATCCGTTTGAGTAGGGGTTGAAGTCCTTTAGACAGACCCCCAACTTGCGACCTCTGGCTATCCGTATCTCCATCTGTTAGCTACCCCGGATTGTTTTCCCAAATAGGAAAGCCAAAAAGTGCTGTCCTTTGCACTCAAAAGTTAAAGGGCTGGCGCCCGAGATTTCCGTATAAAAGATTACGTAAGTATCTGGAAAAGAGCGGAGGCCATTACAATATAAATGAGTGCAATAATATGCCTTTTTAATATGTCCCAAACAAGAAAACGATGTTGGTGGCAAATTTTCAGGGATGCAATTTTCGTATTAAAATAAATTCAGGACCTTACTTCATCAGAAGATTTACATGAAGATCCAGGTTTTGTAGTGTGCACTAAAAACTCCTCTACGCGTATTATACAGAATTCTAAGCTGTCCACACCAAAATTTTGTAGAAATTTTATAGGATCAATTTTTAGTATTTGCTTTTTAGAACCAATTTTACAAGTGTAATCACATCCAGTTAGAATGTGAGGAGTTGGAAAAACATCGCACTTTCAAAAATATTATAAATAAGTATCTTAGATTGTCCCTTACCCCAATCCGCAACCATATTTCCAGTTTTAGTGGAAATGAGGAAAAATAAAACAAAAGGAGAATAATAACGTCGGTGTCGGAGGATAAAATTACCGCACGATTTTCATTAGAATTCACAATATGTAGAATAATTTTGTGGTCAACTTCTTCCAATGTTATTAGGTTAAAATTTTTCTCCAAATTTTTCTTAACCATTTCCGATTCACTCTTGCGTATATATGAACAAGGAAATACCACATTCACACAATTAACAAAAGAACTAAGACGCATATTAAAATTAATATTGCAAGCTATAAACTTATTTCTAAAAGTTGAATTTATTTTTTGAAGATAACCAAAAAGACTAGTAAAACAGGTATTGGAGTTGTTTCATCTCTAATATATCCCAGCTCTATTGGATTTTGTGGCATATATCTTCTGTTGCATTTATTACTTTTAATTGAATTTGATAAATAACTGTCAAAAATAATATCAATACGTGAAGCATGTTTGCAAATATTTGTAATGTAAGAGATAAAATTTTGAAATGAAGAGCCAAAGGTTTTAATTTCTTTTATTTTCATATTGCGAATGGTCGCCATAAAATCAATAACAAAAATACTTGGCATTGATGTCCATGAAAAAGGAGAAACATAATTATTTTTTTCTACGCCTATTATGTAATATGAGCATTATGATGTCGATTTTAAATAAGGACCTATATTCCAGTGAGTGATATGTAATATTCATTACATGCCTAAAATGTATAAAGAGTGTGTAACAAGCATGGGTTGCGCCATCTAGTAGTAGTGCAATTTGTAATACTGTTTGCGTTTCTGCTGACAGTTGACGTTTCTCTTGACAGTTAACCTTAAAGGGCCGTTGCACAAAACAAGTGAAATGTAAGTAGATTAATAATTAATTAAATTATAGGCATAGAAAAAGTATAGTCTGTAATTCGTTTGGAATGGCATATTCTGCGCTCGCGGACCCTTCCGCTCGCGCAGAATATGCTTCATTCCAAACTTATTACAGAATATACTATTATCTAGCATATTTTCCAGCTCATGAAGTAAATCTGATTTAGTAGCTTTTTCCATTTTACCATATTCTCGCAGGCGCTGAGTAGTAGGTATATCAACTACATTGTTCAAATTGTAACCGCTTGGAGTGCCACCGCGGAACTAAAATAGCTATAACTTTCTTATTCTTTAAGATAATTTAATTTTTCAAAAGCGAGTTTATAGCTAAAGCAATAGGCCACAAACATTATTTTTTTTTTTTTTGTTACGGTGCAAGAAAATGGGTGGAAATGACAATGAACGGGGAAGAATAATTTTAATTCCCTTTTTTGTATTTTTGGGGGTATTACTTACAGTTGCGTAAAAATTGAACATAACCTTTTTAGTTCTAAACAAAATTTGCAATCTAACTAAAAATCATTCAAATTAGACTAGGCGTTACGGAGATACAGCGACCTATCTATTTGACATAAAATCCAATATGGCGGACTTCCTCCCACGAACCGGGATGTCCACCTCATGTTTTCCTGATCCCTATATGATCACAAACTAGGTTCTGAAGTCAAACTCTCTGCACATATTAGGGCAGAGTTTTCCACCCTAGGGGAAGGACTAATATATGCTTTTCGTTTCCATATCTAAAACAATTAGTGTCCAGTGATTGTTGTTAACAAATAATGGTATTATTACAAACTTAATACCTTCTAAGTTTTAAATAAGGTTTGAACTTACTGTAAACCTTATTTGAAAATAAGATTTTAATGAAGTGGTGTCAAATGTAATAAATATCACAGCAGGATTTTAGAAAAACGAATGTGACGCAGTCTATGCAGTGATCAGTAAGCCATCTGCTTTGCACAGTTTTATCTAACGCAATATCTGAGTTGTACGCTGAAGTTAATGAAATGTAATCATGACTATTTAGCCGGATTATCATATCATCATATTTGTAAGTACCCACTACAAAAGACAATGACGAGCATCTTAAATAATAATAACTATTAAAAAATAACCCATTCTCAATCGCTATTTTGTCGGAATATTCTGATTCGACTGATGTAACGGACAATTTAGAGGCGTAAAGTGAGTTATTGTTAATGTAAGTGTTGGTTTTCATTGATGCAATGGATGATTGATCGGAATTGGAACTACACGAATTTTTATCATCTTCACTAGTGACATCGACACTAACAACCGGCAATTCTTGATAATCCAATGAAAAGTTGTCCACGCTTTCTTGTAAAACGTATTTGTTAAGTTGAATATCTCCAACTTTCTTCTCCAAGTTTAACAGGGAAAAATATTTGTTTGATTTCCTCTTTCGTTTTCATATTTCCTCGGAAAGAGGTTTGTTTATTTCTTTATCTAGATTGTCAGTATTTTTTATAATATTTTTATTTGTATTCCTCTTAGGAGTGCGCCCAATATCAAGATCTATGATTTTTAAATCCGTTTCTATTCTCGCACGAACGGCCTCGATAAATCTGCCCACCTTTAGGTGCGTATCGTTTTTAAGCACAGAGTGTTTTATTTCCTTAAACCAACACTCAACATTTGCATTACTGTATCTTACATTTTTTTTCTCCGATAAATCACTCAATATGTCAGTCCACAAAGAAGCAAAGGGCATACATCGCTTCAATATATATACAGCAAAATGCTCCGAATATAAATTATTATTTATTTGAGAAGAACTACTTTCACTGTCTTTAATAATTTCGGATACTTCAAAGTGAAGATAGTATGGAGATTCCGTATATTTACCTCTTACTCTTTCGTCTTCCTCAACTGTATCTTCTAAAGTTTCTTCGTGAGAAGAATCTCCGAAATCATTCGCTTTCTTACTTTTAAATATATCCAATAAAGCACTGTTGTTGTCATGGGGATTTAATACAATTTGTAAAAATAATTTAAAGGAATGTGATAACTCTTTTAAATTTCGACAACCCATTAAAATTGAAGTAATTTCTATTATAACTTTTCTGCTCTTTTTATCTATTTTCATTTTGGACAAATTATTAGAAATCATCCTAATGAAATGTGAGCAACATGACTTTATCACAATAATTTCTCCCATATGTTTAGAATTATTGCAGGAATATTGTTAAGTTAGATTCAGATAACTGTACAGCGTCATTTCGTTGAGTCCAAAACATATAGCAGTTATGTTCGCAAAACTTCAGTCAACACTGTCAACTGCTGAAAATATGGGCCATTTTCTTTGGAGCGTAACTGTCACAAATCTTTTGAAATTAACGAAAAAACTACTTAATGCAGCAGAATTATGACGGGAACTTATGAACTCGCATATAGGAACTATTGTGTTATTGACATTTACAACTAGCGCATAATAATACACTGTCCCCGCTGACACTGGTGAAACTACTTTACCAGTAGCATCAAAATACGCTACCAACTTTTGACCTCTTGGTACCAAGATATTTACTTGGTCCTTACTATATAAATACACCAAAGTCTCACCATTAGGTAATTGTATGTATTTCGACTCATCAGGCTCATTCATGTTACGTAAGACAAGATCTATGTAAGGGTTTTTATGCATATCTGAATCGGCTTTTGCCTCCGATCTGGCTTTCTGATAAACAGAGACTAATCTGATATCTTGCCAATTGCCCTCCTTGAAAAGTATAGGATCACTCTTACTAATGTCTTCATTTCTAAGATAATTCGGTAGAATGTTTAAGAGTTTTTCCTTAATGGTCTTTCTCTCCTTACCTCTCAATTGGTATGCATATTCCTCACCGACATGATTTTCATATTGTTTATCATATTTGACACTGACTGTAGTTCGATGCCCAACTGTATTATAATTGAGCCGGAAACGTCGGCAATTTGTATGCTTACATACGGCATATTCAACTAAAGATGGTCCGTTATATTTTTTTCGTAAATGAGCTCCCTTAAAAGCTATTACACAAGATATTCCTATGGAGGGAAGACTCTTTTTTAAATATTTGTGCCTCTCATCAGGATCACTCATTATTTCTATAGGCAAATCCAAAGTCTCCGAGTGGTTAGTACAAATTGTGGAACATTTTTTCATTGTTATTAATGTCTCTTCAGCAGGGCTTTCATCGATATTTTCAATCGCGTCTGGGACTTCAATCAACTTATCGTCACCATTTTCAATATTAACGAAAGAATCACCATCTTCTGAAGAGCTTACATCGATATTTTCTTTCGCATCTGGGCCTTCAATGAACTTATCATCACCATTTTCAATATTTACGAAAAAATCACCATCTCCTGAAGGGTTTGCATCGATATTTTCCCTCGCATTTGTGTCGTCAATGAACTTATCATCACCATTTTCAATTTTAATAAAAGAATCATTGTCTTTTTCAATTATGGATGGTAAAACTCTATTTAAATTTCTGTTACAAATTGTATTACAATTGTCCCCAATCTCAAAAATTACTTTGTCTTTTATGCGTTGCCATTTTCTCCACAGCAACGTTCGGTTATTATGCGTATTTTTGAAATTAATTTTTTTGCAGAGGGAGTCATAATCAGATGACTTCACGTCTAATTCTTTTAGTGATATAGCACCTCTTTTCAAAAGCTCAACATATGTATGCAAATCTGTCTTAAGATGTTTATTCTTCGGCATTTTGTAAAACTATCTCGAATAAACAGATATAAAAGCAGAAATTAATTACAATATTAGTATTAAAGAATTTTTAAACCATCAGATTTTCGGTGATATATTATTGAAACACAACATATGAGAGGCGTTCGTAACTATGAATATATGAGATAAAGAAAATGTAGGTACAACATAAAGTGAGACACTTTTTTATAGAACTAAATTGCCAACTGCTCTGATATTGCCAACATATACATATACTTTTAGATATAATTTGTACGATATATTGGCAGCAAACCAATGTCAAAAATAGGCGTTAAACTAAACAATAATCTAGAAAATAATCGATAAACTAAGGAAAAATTCTAACTTGCGAACTATTCTGTTATTATATATATATATATATATATATATATATATATATATATAATCGTTTATATATATATATATATATATATATATATATATATATATATATATATATATATATATATATATATATATATATATATATATATATATATATATATATATATATATATATATATATATATATATATATATATATATATATATATTTACAGCAAAGTAATGCTAGAAAATTATCCACAAAGTAAAGAAAAAACTAAAACCAAATAAAGGGAAATTCTAATTTTGATAATATATTTTAATAGAAGGCAGTGCACACTGCACTAAATATAAGAAACACTAAAATCACCGTTCGAAAACAAATACTTTAAACAAAGCCAACAAGCTATAAAATACAGAGCAAGCTTATATAGTGATATAGAATAAGACAAGCCAAATACGACACATAAGACAAGCCAAATTAATTTTGCTTCAAAATAAATGATAGAGCCAAAGTATAGTACAATAATTGACACTTGCCTAACAAGATTTTAGATTTACGAAGTAAACACTTCGAGAAACTTTTAATATTTCTACAAATACTTGATTTATATTTGAAGTTATTAAAAAAATTTGTGCACAAAAGTTGTTCCTTTTGCTGGTAGGAACAGATCCCGCTATTCAAAAATTTAATTTGTTCATTTTTTTCTGCCTAAGAAAATGAACACCTATCTTACTGTTCCAACAAGTAAATCATACATACACTCGATCTGTTGAATATTTAAAATTACGTGCGTACGGCTATCAATTAGATTTATATCTAATATCTTGGTACCAAGAGGTCAAAAGTTGGTAGCGTATTTTGATGCTACTGGTAAAGTAGTTTCACCAGTGTAAGCGGGGACAGTGTATTATTATGTGCTAGTTGTAAATGTCAATAACAAAATAGTTCCTATATGCGAGTTTATTTTATTTATTTTATTTTAGCTATACACTACCCAACAGATAAATCCATTTATAGGGTAGGAAATACAAGTAAAAATTGTAGAATTACAGAAAATATCATATAAATATCAACAATAATATCATATAAATATCAACAATAATATAGCATTACAGTTAGATTAAATAGTATAATTAACAATATAATTAAAAAGCATGTACAACTAAAAATTAATCAATACAGATAAAATAATTAATATGTTAAGAAAAAAAGTTAAGCAAGGGTTAAGTTCTTTATAGATCTTTTGCTGCAACTAAATATGTCTATGTGACTCGCTGCTTTATTGCAATTTCTGCACATTCTCACTAATGGTGAATAATGATGCATATTGGTTCGGGACGTAGGAAGAAAAAATGTAGCGTTCTGTCTAGTTGCCAATCTGGGAATATGAAATAGAAAATACTAATGAATTGCCATTTTTAGATATTTTAATTAAAAAAGTTAACAATAGATTTGAAACTAGCGTTTACAGAAAAATAACCCATACAAATAGATATCTAAATTATAACTCGAATCAATCAAAAAGTGTTAAATGAGGTGTTATAAAATGTTTATATGATAGGGCAAAAACAATTTCTTCTACTGAAGAAATATTAAATACAGAAAAAATATTTATTAAAAATGTACTAATTAACAATCAGTACCCAGAAGTCTTTGTTGATAGAACATTGACAAATATTGAAAATAGAATTAATAATCAGCGCCAACAAGTACCCGAACGGCAATACACAACATTAACAATGATTCCTTATGTACAGGGATTATCTGAACAGCTACGCACTATCGGTGATAAATTTAATGTTAGAACGGTATTTCAAACTACTAACACTTTAAGATCTTTACTTACAAAAACAAAACCGGCTAATAGTGATCAAAATTCAAAAAACTGTATTTACAGTATCCCGTGTTGTGAATGTGACAAATATTATGTTGGTGAGTCATCCAGACCCTTCAATGTAAGATTGGGCGAACACAAAAGTTATATTAGAAAAAATGAAATTGAAAAATCAAAAATTTGTGAACACGCTTTCGAAAACGGACATCCAATAAATTGTAATGGAGCAAAAATTTTAACAAAAGAATCGGACAGTAAAAAGAGAAAAATTAAAGAATCTGCAATAATTTTACTAAATGAAGACAAATGCGTATCAAATTATTCTGTAGATTGTTGTACAATATGGTTACCGATGCTAAAAGAAGAACTTAGCAACTTGAATATCTAATCTAATCAACTTTTCTGTGAGCGTAGTAAGTATCTATGGTTATAATATAAACATTAAAATTGTGTAATTTCACGAATTACACAAGAGAAAGACTATTTAGCATTGAGAAAGGAAACAGACTAAGTTTCCGAAACGTCTGCAAAACATAATTGTTTTTATTTTATTTTAATTATATTTTATGTCAAAAACCAACCTTTAACTGTTCCTTTGACGTAAAGTCACAGGCGTAAAGGTTATTCTTTAAATAATCCAGATATTTTTCAGATTATCAGATTAATGTTCAGAACTGTGGCCGTAAATCCCAAACAAGAACAGAAAGAAAATACAGAAAGATGCCACAAATAACTTTTAGACAATATGAAAATTAAGTCTCATCAATATATCACTGCAATCTACTTCACCATTTATAATTTTATATACAAACATTACATCTGAAATTTGTCGTCGGTTTTCAAGTGAATCGACAGAAAATTTCTCAAGCAGTTCAGTATGTGGAAAGCCTATACGTGGGTAAATACCGTCTACTTTAAACGCAAAATAAATTTCAGGAACCGTCTTTGGATTTTTTCTAACGCATTAACATGAGCATTGTAAAAGGGAGACCAAGCTATTGACCCATATTCAAGTTTAGCTCGAATGTAAGCACCATACAATAGTTTCAGCGAGTCTATGTTGCTAAACTCTCGAGAGTTACGTATAATAAAGCCTAAAATTTTAAAAGCATCTTTAGATGTATTTTGAATGTGCAATGAAAATGACATTTTTGCATCAAAAGTGACGCCCAGATCCCGAATATTGCTGCATCTTGTTAATTCAGAGTCGTTTAAAGTGTAGTTGAAAACTAAATTGTTACGTTTATTAGAATAGGTAATTACAAAACACTTGTTGATATTTAATTGGAGGTTATTTGTCTTGCACCACATTACTATTTTAGTCAACGCTGCTTGGAGAGATGAACAATCAGATGCATTGTTAACCCTTGAGAATAGTTTTAGATCATCAGCATATAACAAACAAGGCAGATTCAAATCTGATACAATATCATTTATAAATAAATTAAAGAAAAGCGGACCCAAAACTGATCCCTGCGGTACTCCAGATGTTGCTGTAAAGTAAGGGGATTTTGTACCAAGGCATTCAACATATAGAGAACGATTCCTTAAGATGCAAAAAATGTTTGCAGATCTTCAGAAAATCCCAAGAAAGCAAGTTTATTTAAAATTATATCGTGATCTAACTTATCGAATGCCTTACTAAAATCAGTATAAATAACATCAACTTGAGAATTGTCCTCAAAAGCATCTGTTATATATTGAGTTATGCAACAGAGATTAGTAGATGTCGACCTTCCTTTTACAAAACCATGCTGATACTCCGTGAGTTTCGTTTTTACATAAGCATAAAGTGGTTCATGCAGTAGGAACTCAAATGCTTTTGATAGGTTATTAATGATTGTAATTGGCCTATAGTTTTCAATTCGGCGTTTATCATCTTTTTTATATATTGGTACAACTTTAGATATTTTTAGGATATACAATACAATACAATACAATGAGTTTATTGAAAAAGAAAAGCAGTACAAGTACAGACAGATTTTTTCAAAAGGAAGTGTATCAACAAAGTTGCTTTACAACACTACCCGGGAACAGTAATAAGAATTGTAATATACATGTTAACAATGTTATTTAAATATGAAATGAGAAGAAAAAACAAGAAAAAAATATATAATTTAGAACAGTTGCAAATTAAAATGTTCTAATCTTGATGATAATATGTCTTCTTTTAATTTACATTTTACAGTTGCCACTGACATGTTGTCATATTGAAGTGGTAGATTATTAATAATATATGCTGCTAAGAATGAAAAGGAAGTTCTAAAAGATGCATTTTTGTGAGAGGGAATACAAACTTTATTTTCAACTTGTCTTAGATCTCTATTATGTATTTCACGGCGCCCTTGTATTTTTCTAAAGAAATAATCCGGCTTACCAGTTTTGAATATATTTAAAATGAAAGCAGCAAAGTGTATACATCTCCTTTCACACATAATCAATAAATTGAATACACGTAAGTGTGGAGTAATATGACCATAATGAGGCACAGTAGCAACATATCGGACACAGCAATTTTCAATTCTGGATATATTTTGGAAATATATTTTCCTTTAATGCAAAGTTGAACAGAAAGGCAATAGGTTTAGCTAATATGATCGCAATCACGTAACAAAAATGACGGAATTTCGTCTGGACCCATGGTTGTTTTAGCTTTCAGTTTTTTAAGAGCTTTAATGACTTCCTGCTCAGAGAACTGCATAACATGAAGAACATCGCTATTTATGTTTTCATAGTCATTGAGAGGAGTATTTGCAGGCGTAGTATAGGCAGATTGAAAATACTAGGCAAAGGCATTAACTATATTTTCAGTTTCAGCGAGTTCCGAATCTCCATGGAACATAATTGAGGGCATGCTGTTCCTCCTCTTTTTGTTATTGATAAATTGCCAGAATTTTTTTGGTTCATTATGAATGTTGGCCTCAACATTTTTACAATATTGTTTATATGCGTCATCAATTTTATTTTTAATACACTGTCGAAATAATTTGAATTCTTCTAAGGCTAAAGGGTCATTGTTTTTCTTATAGTCTTTCCATGCGCTATACTTTAATCTCAGACATCTTATAATATTCGAATTGTACCAAGGAGGAAAATCGCGTTTGAATGTATCTGTAATTTTAGGAACGAAGACATTTATTACTTCAGAAATTGTTTGAGAAAATGAAACATAAGCTTCGTTCATATACTAATATTCATTAGAAAATTCCAATCAACGGTAGCTAGTGATTGATATAGGCCAACTAAATTAGCTTTTTTGTAATTATAAAATATTTTCTTTTCTTTTAAGCATTTCCTACTGTTGCCTTTATTAACGAAAGCATCAGTAGATAAGATAAGTGCAAGATGGTGCTGATCCTCGGGCAGTAAATTATCTGTTGCCCTCTCTACGTTACATACATTATTAGACAAAACCAAATCCAGAAGTCTGTTATTATAATTTTTTACGAAGTTGTACTGCTGAAAATCAAAAAAATTACAGAAATCAGCTAATGCCTCCGTACAGTTCGTTGAGTTTGCATTGTTTGATAACGAATCAGAATATTCAGTTATGTTAAAATCACCGATTAAAATTACTTTGCTGTTATATAAGTATACTAAAGATGATAAAATTTCATATATAGAAACGTACCTGAAGTTAGCTTCAGATTTAGATTTATTTTTATTTGAGATTCATTTTATTACAGTCGACCAAACAAATAATTGTGAAAAATATAAAATGATAGTATTTATGTTTCGAAACTACACTTCGCACATAAATTATGGAATAGGTAAAAAAATTAGTCAAGTTTATACATTCATATTTTTGTTAATATTGAAGCAATTTCAATAATTTTTTTATTGCGGATAGGTCATTCCTTCTGCAGTTTAATACCCTATATTCGATTTAACTACGAGTTTTGTTATACAGGGAAACGCGAAAAGTATGAGGGCATGTAAATTCCATAAAATTTCAATTTGATCTGTGGCAATTAGGAGCCTATGAAAATTTATTTTTATAAGTGTTTCGGTTACGGCCTCTCCTATTGTACTCACTGCACCAAGCAATTTGCCCTACGGTTCTTGGTAAATAAAAAATTGGCAATTCTTTGAAAATTTTTCTGTTGCCTGTTAAGACTATTTTGTTGGAAGCCTGACAAAATGTGGATCAAATGGTCATTCGAGATTTAATTTTAAGTATGTTCAATCGATGCCAAACTGTAATAAATGCCAGGGAAGGTAATACCCGTTATTAGTTTGCATTATTGCTTAGTTTTTTGTTATTGTTATCGTTCTTTTTCCTGTTAAACAAATTTATTAAGTTATTTTTATTCCAATTTGTATTATTAACCTCGATATTGGTTTCATAACTCTTTAGTGAGAGGAAAATGGAAGAAAATCCACTAAAATTATTGTTTTTTAACAGTTATTGGCAACAGAACAATTTTCAAAGAATTGCCAATTTTTTATTTACCAAGAACCGTATGGCAAATTGCTTGGCGCAGTGAGTACAATAGGATAGGCCGTAACTGAAACACTTATAAAAATAAATTTTCATAGGCTCCTAATTGCCACAGATCAAATTGAAATTTTAGGGAATTTACATGCCCTCATACTTTTCGCGTTTCTCTGTATAACAAAACTCGGAGTTAAATCGAACATACGGTATTAAACTGCAGAAGAAATGACCTATCCGCAATAAAAAAATTATTAAGATTGCTTCAGTATTAACAAAAATATGAATGTATAAACTTGACTCATTTTTTTACCTATTCCATAATTTATGTGCGAAGTGTATTTATCTATTGAAAATAAAATGTAAACACAAACAAAAATACCAATCCGTAACAATCAGTTATAAGAGAATACTTAGAATCAATAAACGAGTAAAACGTTCGTTCTTTACGAAAGTTATATATTTTCCCCGATTCTGTAACTTTTTAGCCACTATTGTTATTTAACAACCAAACCGTTGCTATGGTAGGCCAATTTCTATTGGATGTAAGTAGATAAGCTATGGGCGTATCAGCCCAAAATCCCATGTTATTTCTTATGGAGGTTCAATCTGGTGTTCAAGGTCACACTTCAGCCGGGGGGGGCTAACTTCACGCCGGTCGCTGCTAGCTCGGTCGCTGCTAACCTCACGCCGGTCGCTGCTAACTTCACGCCGGTCGCTGCTAGCTCGGTCGCTGCTAACTTCACGCCGGTCGCTGCTAACTTCACACCGGTCGCTGCTAGCCCGGTCACTGCTAACTTCACGCTGCGTATTGAAAAAAGTTGTTGATTGCTGGGAGATTCGAACCGCTGACCTATGGATTGGTAGGCAGACGCTTTACGTGTTGTGCTACTGAGTAACTTGGATACAAGATGCGTAATTGATATCTAATTTGGAAAAACATATGTAGTGGGTATTAGGGCTGCTATTTAAAATTTGAAAAGCATGCGCAGTAGGTATGAGAAAAAAACATGCAGCAGGTATGGGGAAAACATGCAATAGGTATGAGAAAAAAACACGGCGGTGTAGTGGGTATTGGGTCTGCTATTTAAAATTTGAAAAGCATGGGTATGAGAAAAAACATGTAGCAGGTATGAGAAAAAAACAACTTCCGGTCTTCCGAAATACCTGATGTATGGGATCAAATGAATCGTCTCAGCGTATAGAATACTAATTTTCAACATTAGAGTAGAATTAGGTGTTTGGGGCTTGATATTTGAATTTAAAGTATATAGATATGTTCCTTAACTAGAAATACGTCATAAAATAACAACTTCCGGTCTCTACTTCCGGTCTTCTGAAATACATGATGTGGGGTATCAAATTAATCGTCTCGACGTCTAGAATACTAATTTAACTAAATTTTCGACATTAGAGTGGAATTAGGTGTTTGGCGTTTGATATTTGAATTTAAAGTATATAGATATGTTCCTCAACTCGAAACATGCTGGAATCTGCAATAAAATAACAACTTCCGGTCTCTACTTCCGGTCTTCTGAAATACATGATGTGGGGTATCAAATTAATCGTCTCGACGTCTAGAATACTAATTTAACTAAATTTTCGACATTAGAGTGGAATTAGGTGTGTAGCGTTTGATATTTGAATTCAAAGTATATAGATATGTTCCTCAACTAGAAACACGCTAGAATCAGCAATAAAATAACAACTTCCGGCCTCCACTTCCGGTCTTCCGAAATATCTGATGTATGGTATCAAATGAATCGTCTTGGCGTCTAGAATACTAATTTTCAACATTAGAGTAGAATTAGGTGTTTAGCGTTGATATTCGAATTTAAAGTATATGTTCCTTAACTAGAAACACGTACATCATAACTACTTCTGAAATACCTGATGTATGGTATCAAAATAATCGTATTGACGTCTAGATTACCAATTTTAATTCCGAGTGTGAAAAAATGGGCTTTGGCGTTGATATTCGAATTTAAAGCATATGTTCCTCAACTAGAAACAAGTCATAACAACTGCTGAAATACGTATGGCATCAAGCGAATCGGCTCGACTAATTTTTGGTGTTAGAATTTGGTGTTTATGGCCTTCTGGTAAAGAAATGTGTGACGTCAGCTCAAGAGATAAAGTTTGAAAGCTGTTTTGGTGACAGCCCTTCTGGTTTGAATTTCATACGCTAAATAACGGCAATACAACGGTGATTTGAATCTGAAACCAGTCTTTGAGCTATTTCAACTAGTAAGACATTTATACTTTAATTAAATGTATTAACTAACGGTAGCCCATTATCCAAAAATGGTGTTGTGACGTCATTTGCATTTGAGGTAGTATTTTACAATGGAAAACCATTAATTGGTGACGCAATATAACTTGAGGTAAAAATATCAAGCATTGATTAACGGAAATGATAAAGTCGCACATTCGTTATACAAAGTTTAAGTAATTGAATTTTTTATATAAGCGTCGGTTAAGCGGGGGATATGGTTATTACAAACATAGGCGGATTGCTGCTAATAAAACAACAAAATAAGTACATTATTTTATTTTCAAAATACTCATACAGCGTCCGGTGAATCTTCACAGCGGGTTAATTTCATTATTAACTGTTTAATTTGTGTAAAAACACCATCATTTGGGCAATCAATTCCGAACAAACTCATATCAAAGGTACCGGCAGTTATTAACTTATTTAAAAATTCATTATACTCGTAATATGTTTGATTTCTGAAAAAATACATATTTCCATTTATATACCTAAAGGCACCAGTTACGTCAGCAGGAATATCTGGGAATAGTTCATTTATCAGGCCACGAGATCTTGGCTTGAAGGTGCATTCATCAAAGTCAACGTAATAATGTCGATCAAAGAATATATATGTTTTACCGGAGTATGTGCTAAAAATTGCATTAATCTTTTTAGGTTTAGGGATTCCTAGGTTTTCAATCGAGCGCTCATCCCATCCACTCAACATTAAAACTGGGGAAATCGAGTAAATAAAACAAATTATTGGTAATTAGCATGATATCGCCGGAAGGCCTCTGATATATGTGTGAAATCGGCGCCTTCAAGAATGGCAAATAATCACTAATTCGTATAGGCTTTCTGTATGTTCGATCGCCCGCTCTTAGTACCCAAACATAATCTTCATTAAATATATATAAATGATGGTTTGAAAGAAATGTATGACGTCATACTAGCTAATAGCTCTAGCACTTTGTCCTCAGCTTTACTCCATTTCTGTTCACTGTAAAACATACACATTTTTGCCAACTTTTATATTTTTTCTGGATAAATATAATGATGCGCTTTAGTATTATGATCGTGGAACAAACTTGAATTTTTGCAGTAAGTAAGTAACATCCTGGGATAAGAAGAACAGGCAGTTATTGCGAAATAAACCGTTAAAATTTTTCTTTCCAGTAACTATAAACGTCGGTTAAGCGGTATTTGAATTTAAAGCATATGTTCTCCAACTTGAAATACGTCATAACTACTTCTGAAATCCGTGATGTGGGGGGTCAAATGAATCGCCTCGACGTTTAGAATAGTAATTTAACAATATTTTCATTCCAAGTGCGAAAAAATTGGCTTTGGGGCTTGATATGTGAATTTAAAGTATATAGATATGTTCCTCAACTCGAAATACGTCATAAAACAACAACTTCCGGTTTCCACTTCCGGTCTTCCGAAATACCTGATGTATGGTATCAAATTAATCGTCTCGACGTCTAGAATACTAATTTAACAAAATTTTAAATCCGAGTGCGAAAAAATGGGCTTTGGGGCTTGATATGTGAATTCAAAGTATATAGATATGTTCCTCAACTCGAAACATGCTAGAATCTGCAATAAAATAACAACTTCCGGTCTCTACTTCCGGTCTTCTGAAATACATGATGTGAGGTATCAAACGATTCGTCTCGACGTCTAGAATACTAATTTAACTAAATTTTCGTCATTAGAGTAGAATTTGGCTTGATATTTGAATTTAAAGTAAATGTTCCATGACTGGTGAAAAGAAAAAACAGGTGTGACGCTATAGCTCAAAGCTGATGAGGGTGGCAGCCCTGTATCTAATGCCCAACAAATGTTTTTAAACGCTAATTCACCTTGAAACGATTACGTCGCAAATTCTCTTATATAATTAAAATTTTTTGCAGCCTGTGATAAGAAATGGCAGTTAGTGTGAAAAAGACCGTTACAATTTTGCGGTTGATAACAAAAAAGCCGTTAGAATGAACTACTGTAGAACGGAAGTAATATCCGGTGATAAGAAAATTTGCGAAATAAACCGTTACAATTTGAGGCCGATAACAAAAAAGCCGTTTGAAGGAAGTTGATAAATATACTTCTATAGCTAATTATATGAAAATATTATTTAGTATTGACGTAGACGCCTGCGAGTATAAAAGCATAAGACTGTGATAAAAACTTATTTACTTTCCGAGTTTGTCAACTTAAAATTTTGTTACAAGTGTAAATTGCGCGTGTGTGTGCCCCATTACTGAACACAAAGTAAGTTAATTTTGTTTTATTGTTATTCTTTAACAGTTTTTGATCCTTGATTGTTACCTATTGTTTATAAATGGCTTTATACATGCATAATATTGAAATTAAATAATTTAATAATGTTTAAATGTTATTTGCGGCATTTCATACATTATTTCTTTCCTTTTCTTTGTTTTAATTTACCACAAAAATCAGTAACCAAGTAACAGTTTTCTTACATTAATTTATTGCTATTCTTTAACAGTTTTGTTACCTATTTTTTATAAATGACTTTATTTTAGATTTTGCAATAATAAATAGTGAAATTAAATTACCACAAAAATCAGTAACCAAGTAACAGTTTTCTTACATTAATTTATTGCTATTCTTTAACAGTTTTGTTACCTATTTTTTATAAATGACTTTATTTTAGATTTTGCAATAATAAATAGTGAAATTAAATTACCACAAAAATCAGTAGCCAAGTAACAGTTTTCTTACATTAATTTGTCACAATTCTTTAACAGTTTTTGGCCTTTGCTTGATACCTATATAACTTTTATGCATAATATTGAAATTAAATTACCACAAAAATCAGTAGGTAACCATTTACCAATTTCGTTTTCTTACTCTGTTTTTATTTTACTTTGGTATTAATGGCAAAAATCCACCGCTTTTCGGTAGTGATAGTACACGAGGTGTTTTAATCTTTTTTCGACCACCCACACTTTTCACAGCTTGTCTCGCCGCTTTTTAACCAAGGAACTTAGCAGTTTTCTTACATTAATTTATTGCTATTCTTTAACAGTTTTGTTACCTATTATTTATAAATGACTTTATTTTAGATTTTGTAATAATAAATATTGAAATTAAATTACCACAAAAATCAGTAACCATTTACCAATTTTGTTTGCATATTCTGTTTTTATTTTATTTTGTTAAATACGTTTTATTGGTACCCTATTTATTTAAAAAGTGTGCCTCAGAGTGTTTAAGTTTTCGGTCTTGATACGTATTGCTTATAAATGGCTTTCTACATTGTGATAAAATTATTTCACTAAGGGCCAAATTATTAATAAGCTGTTAAAGTCCATGATAAAGATATCTCCCTGTTAGTACAAAAATGGAAATTATAAATACCCTGTTAGAGGCAACTAGAAGATAAAATGTTGCTAACATGAACATTATTTAACGGCCGCTTCATCTGCCCGTTTGTATTTAATCTGCCAGATATATGTGAAACTATAACCTATAACGTCAATTTTATATGTTTGTCATCCTTTCGGCAAAGCTTGTTAATATTTCGGATTGTATTTATATAGTATACCAGGAAACATTCCTTTATTGGATGTGAGCATTTTTTCCGATTCATCGGACTCTGACAGTGATCTAGAGGATTATGTAAATATTATGTTCAGAAAACCTCGCACACTCCACCAAAGAGCGAATCATCTAAATTATTGGGGCGATTTAGATTTTTTTAACAGATTTCGGCTCTCCAAGAACACCATACAATTCTTGTTGAATGAAATAGAATTATCATTATCACTGAACACCAATGCCTACTGTAGGAACTATTGAAAAAGTGGGTACTACCAAAAATGAATATTGTCAACGAAGTAATTAATAATTAATAAGACATAAAACATAGTTTTGTAACTTAGAAACGGACGCAATCAGGAAATGTCACAACAAAAATACGCTGTTGCCAAGTTGTGATGCAGATAGTATTCCAGCTAGGACATACCTCACTAAAGGATAGTAAACGACAAGTTAATTTTAATATGTTAAGGGCCGGTTTATTCATCTTCTGATAAAGTTACGGATAGCAAATATCTGAAAGATAAGCATAAAAAGTGTTTATTCACTCTCTGATAGATAAAATAGTACGGATAAATGACCTATCAGGCAGATTAATTTATATGCCGGTACATCGGCCAGATTCCCAGTTACCAGTCGATATATAACCTCTTTTATTCAAGTTGTCAACAAATCGCTTATTTTGAAAATGGAATTTATCGAAAATTTTGAGGATATTTTTACCACAGAAGAAGTTGAAATGTTTGAACATTTTAAACAATCGAAAATCCTATTATTCGGTGAATCGCATACAACATGTGGATTATTTTAACGAATTAGATGATCGTGAATTTAAAAAAAGATTTCATTTAAGTAAAGAAAGTGTGCTCGAACTTTGTAATTCTATTGCAGATCATATTAAATCTCCGACTACTAGGTAAAATCATTGATTCAATGGTAAAATATTATTTACATACTTATAAGTTTTATTAATTGAAACCATTTTTATTTCTTAGGAATAATCCATTTACACCACACGAACAATTATTATTAGTTGCACTACGATTTAAGGCCACATGTTCATTTTATATTGTTATTGGAGACTTTGGCAAAATGCACAAGTCAACTTGCTGCAAAATAATTAAAAAGGTAACGAGAGCAATTTGCAGTCATTGTTTTAATATAATGCAGAACGTTATTCACAATACCTATTACAGTTTAAAATTCGACAAGCTGAATCGCGCTCTTCAAGTATGTTACTATCTTTCTTTTAATCATTAGTATTTATATAAGTGTATCCTTTACATTTATCCACGAGTATGCTACTCTCGCAAAAACGTCGTTTTCAGCCAGATATGTATCAGTGGGATAAATAAACGTGAATAAACCCAAATAATTATCTGCTACCCGATAAATTTATCTGATAGATAGTTACCAGCAAGATTATCTGAATGTGAATAAACCGGCCCTATAAATAGAATTTGTTTTTAACAGAAGGATAAAATTTATCTATCCGCTAACGAACAGTCACTTTAACAGCCTATTAATAATTTAGCCCTAACCAATTTCTTTTGCTTACTCTGTTTGTTAAATACGTGCTATTTATTTAAATCCTCATCCAATAATATCTAAATAAAATATTTAAAAAGCATGCCTCGGAGTGTTATAAAAACGTGGAGTTACCATGGCAATAACCTGAGAACCATGCAGTGTAAATTTTTTAATTATTGATTGTAACGTCAAATAAAAATATTGCGGGCAACTGTTTCAAAAGCAGATTGCAAATTAATTTTTTTCTCATGACGACTAAAGGTATTTCCATTTTTTGTAGTAATTATTTATGAAAAGTGTACTAATAAAAAGCGTAAATCATTCGTGGAGTCTTTAAAACATTTAATCTAATTCAAGTACTGCTGCCGCGCCGTCATGCTGACCTTATGCCATTTTAGATGGACATTAGAAACACTCATTTTTAGAAGTCAAACCCTACGTTAGCAGATATTCCAACGGATATACCGATATTAATAGTTAAGCTTATAAAATACAAACTGTATTAGAATTTGTTGAAACTAGGCTTATCATTTTGAGGATTCTTATAAAATGCTATTTTTTTCTTTCAATTTTAGCTACTGATTCACAACAATTTTAGAGGATTACAAGCCATCGCTAGGCACTTTATTTGAATTTGTTGAAACTGAAGGTAGGCTTATCATGTTTACGCATTTTGAGGATTTTTATTAATTTTTAGCTGCTGATTCTATTATATGAGAGCACATACATAAAAAGCTGTAATAATATTATTTGCAAAAGCATATTTTAAACTTCTTTGTTTACGTTTCTTATCACATTTATTTGTAATATAACGCTTGACTCAGTAGATCAGTTTTAACCCGAATCGTGTTAGACATTTCTCGACCAACACGTTTTGAAAAAAAAATCTGATCACGTGACATTTTCAGGGTATATCTCACCGCTACTCATCGGCTGAACATTAATAAAACTAGAGAACACGAAGACGTCTCATCATTCAACAGTTAGTCTTTGAAGCATAATGTCTTTTGCTACAGCAGCAGTTAAAAATATCCAGGCTATTCCATGGTATTCCCCATGGCATTAAAGAATGCAACAAGGCTGCACGAGTCATCAATATTGCTTTGAAGAAAGCAACGTCATTAGGCGAGAAGCAGCACCTTACGGCATCCATGGGGCATATAAAAAGCTTCAGAAAAATGTTCAAAGCGCTGCAAGTTGTGGGATCGGGGTACCAAGGTACTAAGGAGACTGCAAAACATCGTGTCAGCTGGGAGGATTCGGCCTCGGCCTTTTCCAGCCGCATCAGAACGGGGGTCATCACCAACTTGAGGCATACGGACCCCAAGCCGTTCCTCGAGGATTGTGAGGCCCTCTTCCGCCGCCGGATACAGAAAGCGCTGAAGAGAGATTCGGCACTAAAGGTTAACGCCGTTTTCTGCGGCCAATTCATAATTACCAAGGCGGGAGAGGAAATTGAAGATTTAAAATTCTTCAATACCAGAAATGCCCCAATCTATCAGGACACTAAACTAAAGGAGTGGTTCGCCGTAAACATCCAAGCGCCCATTCTCGCGGAATTGGAGGAGTTCCAGGAAAAAGATAGCGGGTGGGCGCTTGGGGCAATTTTGAATTTACAGATCAATATAAATAAATTCACTCCACAACTTGGCTCATCTTATGTGCCACTGCCCAAGTATATAGCTAAGAAGCGGGCATGCATTAACATAAAAAATGCAGACAACGCCTGCTTCGCTTGGGCAGTTACTTCGGCTCTATATCCAGTAGACAAACATTCTGACAGAACATCCTCCTACCCCCACTATTCTGAAGTGTTAAACCTAACCGGCATTCAGTTCCCGATGACTACTAAACAGATACCGCGTTTTGAGAAGTTGAATGATATCTCAATCAATGTTTATCAGCTACAGAAGAAGAAGAAGAAATCATTTGATGTTTATCCTGTTTATCTAACCAAAAATAAAATGGCAAGGCATGTGAATCTGCTTCTTCTCCAAGACCAATATTATGACGATGATGATGATGATGATGGCAACCCCCTCCAATACCACTATGTATGGATAAAGGATCTGTCGAGGCTGGTATCCAGACAGCTAAGTCATCACAATAGCAAGAAATACTTTTGTGACCGCTGCTTACATTATTTTTATACACAGCTTGGTTTGGATAAACACACGGAGGACTGCATAAAAATGAATGAATGCAAAATTAGGTTGCCTACTGGTGACCAAAAAATGGTACAATTTAAAAACAACAAAAACAAAGAAAAAGCGCCATACATTATTTATGCGGATCTCGAGTGTGTGCTGAAGCCAACTGATGGAGGAGGCAAATACCAAGACCATGTGCCATGCAGTGTAGGCTACTATGTAAAGTGTTCTTACGATGATTCCTTGTCATTTTACAAATCATATCAGGGGACTGACTGCACTAAATGGTTTGCGAATGAACTTAAACAATTTGCCGAGGACGTAGAGACGACATTTTTATGCCCTCTTCCCATGAATGAATTAACTACTCAACAACAATATGAATTTAATGATGCAACACTCTGCCACATCTGCGAGAAACCATTCAAGGATGATAAGAAAGTTCGCGATCACTGTCATTTCACTGGTGAGTATCGAGGCCCCGCACATGAGAGCTGCAACCTTAATTATCAGGATAGTCACGTGGTACCGGTGGTTTTCCATAATTTAAGCGGATATGACGCTCATTTCATAATAGAGGATGTCGTGACAGGTGTTGAAGGTAAATTTGAAGTACTTCCGATAACAAAAGAAAAATATATATCATTTACTAAAAATATCGATGAAAATTTAATTAAATTCAGGTTTATTGATTCATATAGATTTTTAGCTTGTGGGTTAGAAACATTGGCCTCATATCTGACTGACTTTCCAATATTAAAAACAGAATTTTCGGAATATACTGATGAACAATTTGATTTATTGAAAAAGAAGGGGGTTTTTCCATATGATTACATAAATAGTTTTGATAAATTTGATGAGACGCAATTACCGGAAAAGGAGGATTTTTACAATAAACTAAATAATAGCGATATATCTTCGGCACAGTACGCACACGCTAAAAATGTCTGGTCAAAATTTAATTGTCATAATTTAGGTGATTATTCAGATTTATATTTAAAAACCGATGTTATTCTGTTGGCGGAAATTTTTGAGCAATTCCGGGAAACTAGTTTAAAAAATTATGGATTGGATCCGGCACATTATTATACATTGCCTGGTTATACGTGGGATTGTATGCTTAAATATACGGGGATAAATTTAGAACTATTAGACGACATCGATATGGTAATGTTTATTGAACGCGGGATACGGGGCGGATTGAGTCAGTGTTCCAAACGATATGCCGCCGCTAATAATAAGTATATGAGTGGTTATGATAATACAAAGGAGCCATCGTATTTGATGTATTTCGATATAAACAACCAATATGGTTGGGCCATGAGTCAATATCTACCATCAGGGGGGTTTAAATGGGTAGAAAATTTCGATAATTTTAATGTTTCAGCGGTATCTGACGAATCGCCAGAGGGGTATATTCTTGAGGTGGATCTTGAGTATCCGGAACATCTACATGACAAACATAAAGATTTGCCTCTTTGTCCTGAACATCAGGCGCCGCCTGGATCAAAATCGCCCAAATTGCTGGGGACATTATACAATAAAACTCGATATGTCATTCATTATCGTAATTTGAAGCAAGCTCTAGATTTGGGTATTAAGCTAACAAAAATACATCGCATCCTAAAATTCAAGCAATCACCTTGGTTGAAAAATTATATTGATCTTAACACAAAACTTCGCGCGGCGGCTAAAAATGAGTTTGAAAAAAACTTATTCAAACTCATGAACAATGCTGTTTTCGGCAAGACGATGGAAAATATCCGTAAACACGCGAATGTCAAGTTGGTTAATAAATGGGATGGCCGCTATGGGGCAGAAGCATTAATTTCCAAACCTGAATTTAAATCAGCAACCATCTTCAATGAGAATTTGGTTGCGGTGGAGCTAAATAAAACTGATATATACTTTAACAAACCTATTTACGTTGGAATGGCGATTTTAGATCTCGCAAAAACAACCATATACGACTTTCACTATGCTTATATGATGAAAAAATTCAATAGTAAACTACTTTACACAGACACAGACAGCCTTATTTATGAAATTATGCATGATGACGTGTATGAAGTACTTCGGCGTGACTGTCATCAATACTTTGATACCAGTGATTATCCTGAAAATAACCAGTACAACATCCCGCGCGTTAACAAAAAGGTCGTAGGCCTTATGAAGGATGAGAACAACGGATGTCCAATGCTCGAATTTGCGGGGTTAAGATCAAAAATGTACGCTGTTAGAGTGCAGGAAAAAGCCGTAACCAAAAAAATTAAAGGGGTGAAATCTGGTGTAGTAAAAACCCAAATTACTTTTGATGATTATACATCATGTTTATATAATTCGGTTGAAATGACGGTAAAACAAAATTTAATAAAATCAGAAAAACATCTAGTTAGTTCAATTACGCAAACCAAAATTGCACTCAGCCCCCATGACGATAAACGATTTTTGGTCCGAGGATCATATGACACTCTACCTTGGGGCCATTATTCAATCATGACAGAATAATTTTTGTTAAATATGTAGTATGTATGTATGTATATGTATATATTCCAATAGTAGAAGAAAACATGTATGCTCAAGTATCTAAAGTTTAAAATTTTATTATTTTACTATATTCCAATAGTAGAAGAAAACCTGTATATTCAAAGCATCTAATAAGATCTTTTATATTTTACTATATTCCGATAGCAGAAGAAAACCTGTATGTTCAAAGCATCTAAAGTTTAAAATTATATTATTTTACTATATTCTGATAGTAGAAAAAAACCTGTATGTTCAAAGCATCTAAAGTTTAAAATTATATTATTTTACTATATTCCGATAGTAGAAAAAATCCTGTATGTTCAAAGCATCTAATAAGATATTTTAAATTTTACTATATTCCGATAGTAGAAAAAACCTGTATGTTCAAAGCATCTAAAGTTTAAAATTATATTATTTTACTATATTCCGATAGTAGAAGAAAACATGTATGTTCAAAGTATCTAAAAAGATCTTTTATATTTATTATTTTTGTTATACCTAAAAGTGCAAACTGTAATGCCCAGCATTCTATAAAAAGCCTCTGCGTGAGGAGTATTTATGAGTAAATTAATTTATTTATTTATTTGTGTTTCATTACCTTTCCTCTCTTTACCCAGAATGTGCTTGTGACATCTGTAAAAATTTTGGCTTCCTAGAACTGGCGGGCTAATTATAAATCATAAGTTACATCGAAATCATATAAACAAAACATCCTCCCTCAGGGTCTTAAGCTTAAAGAGTTTTGGGGGACAAAGAAAAAAGCGAAGCGTAAGTATAATAAATTAGAAATTTCTAGAAAATCGCAAACATTTTTTGAGAAGAGTTATACTAAGGCAGCTGAAGTCGTGCGGCTCTGAAAAACATAAAAAGTGACGTAACCAAAGTAAAAAATATGATAATGACGTCAACACGCTTAACTAAAATGGTAAAGCACGTTAATCTACTAATATTATGATGAAGACCACTACGTTTGGGTTAAGGATTTGTATTATAATAGTGAACGCTATTTACATTATTTTTCTAGTGAAATTATAGATTGTAAAAATATTAATAATTGTAAAATTTCAATTCCAAGTTTAAAAATTATAAAGTTTATGTAGCCCAGTGCTGTATCCTACAGATGGAGGGGGTAAAGACTAAGTGCCCGATCATTTTACAAATCGCAACTAATTTTAGCCTATACCATAGAAGAGCGGTAAACATTATATTAATGATGTAACGTCAGCTTGTACAGCATATGTTTTGGGTGAATATTTTTTAATATTGATAATGCCTCTGGTGCTAAGGGGGGAGGACGCCAAGATAATATCCCTCTGTACTAGTTGAGGATAATAAACCGCATCTGTAACCAGGGAAAAATTGAGAATTGTAAAGAGGTAGGATAATATCAGGCTGCCGAAAATTAGCGAACTGCAAATGATAACTATGATGAAGCCAAGAAATTACTTTGAAAGCGGTGGTAATATTTTAAAGATTAAAGGAATAATTTTAAAGACCAAAAATTTAATTAAATAGAAATAATTTTATGAAACTTCGAAGGGGGTGGGGGTTCTAAATTTGGGGAACAACAACAAACCCTGTTCCAGATACAGACTATTAAAACAGACCCTGTTCCCTGAACAGCCTGTTCCCGAAACAGACCTGTTAAAAGCTGTTTTTTAGCTGTTTTTAGCTGTTTTGAGCTGTTAAACAACCCTGTTTCGCAAACAGCCCCTGTTTCCTGAACAGCCTGTTTCCAGAACAGACCAGTTAAAAGCTGTTAAACAACCCTGTTTCGCAAACAGCCCCCCGTTCCCTGAACAGCTGTTCCCAGACCAGACCCAGTTAAAAAGCTGTTTATCATGAAGTGTATAAACCTATTAAACCTTTTGCGACATTGGTGGAGAACTTGTGAGCAGCAGTGTCATCGCTTCGGGTACCGACTTAACCCGATCATCATCCGTTTAATAGAGTCATCTTTACATAAACTATTCAGTTAACCAAGAACAATGATTGACTGTGGTAATTGTAAAGCGACGTTTGCAAACAAAAAGTGCATGAAGAGGCATGCTAAAAAGTGTATAGCGCCCCCTGCACCCAGTTGTGAGCCGCAATTTAAAATATGTGAAATTATGGAAAGAGTGTTCATAAAATTCAAATATTATGCATGCTGTTTACCCGCCGCTCTGATGTTTTATGAACAAATTAAAAGATTTGATATTCAGTGCGAAATGAAAAAAGGTTTTATTATGTGTAAGTCGGAAGTAATACCCATACATTTTTGGAATGTAGTTAACAACGAGGTATTTGACCCCGCATTGGCTGTTGCTAAAGAAGAAGAAGAGAACATGATAGTTGACTATCACGAAGGACGATGTTTTGCTACCACTATTGAGGACGCATTTATGGAGGCTGCATATGACTCGTTTCAAAGCAGTAAATCAACAGAGTTCTACTTTGCAATGGCTCCAGAAAAAATACTACAAATACGTCAGATAATCCACAATAAAGTTACACCGTTTCTAAATGTATATAAGTTGAATAAATAAAATTGCAAAAACTTTTTTTCATCACCCTGTATATACAAATAATTACCATGTCTTTCCTTGCGGATTAACAGTGCATTCTTGTGCGTTATTTTTAGCCTTGTATTGTAAAGCCTGGTATTTCTACCGATTACAATAATTCAATTCAACAGTTACCGTGCTTCATTTACGCTGTGCACATTCAATAAAATGTCTGATATCAATGACGCCATTCTCAAATTGTATGCGAATATTTCAAGAGAGAAATTTGAAGAACTCAACGTATTATCTCCTAATATTACGTATCATATTAGAGATCGCAGAACTGATACTTTAGTTCGTTTCGGGCACCTAGAGTACACTTTGAAAACATATGGTAGAGCGGAAGAATTATGTAATCAATTTTTACGAAGGTCCATTAATCTCAATGTGTTTTTAAGAGAAATGATTTCCGAAGGTTTCTTTCATATGTTATTTTTTATTAGGAGTGTCATACCTAATGAATATATTGTTAAATATAATATTTATAACCAAGATTGTGTTAATTAAAAATTATCAACATAAAATATGGATTTATTTATCCACAGTTAATGTACATTGGTAGCAGGTCATAAAACAATTCTTATAAAAAATATAATAATTAAAAAGATGCATATATATATGAAAATTAAACACAAACACACACGAAAGAAAAAATAAAAAACTATATTAAAATATAAAATTGAACAATCAATAAATTATCACTATGTGAAGCAAAAATGTATATTACAATTAATGGTGTGTTCAGAAGTGTAGGATTCGCTGCTTGCTGTCTATAACAAGAAAAACATAACAGCTAATATTATACAACTACTGTTACTATATAAATTGCATGTTTTACCGCGATTCCATCTCCGTCATATTGCTGAAAATACATTTACTCACTTTTCTGCAAAATACATCTCCACTTTTGTATTACCGGCAACACTAGCTTTAGCTGTTGAAATTGTGAAAATACTATTCTGAAAAATTGTCTCAAGCAAAAATTACCTACCTTTTTTCCAACTATTTTTCTCAAATTCAAATTGGAAAATCTGTTCAATTTTTCCGAATGGTTTGCAGCATTCAACCCCTCCACATCACTAGGCCTATTAATAATGATATATTTAGTTTTTATTTCGTAACAATTTTTATCATAAACCGCATTACCTATTAAATCGGTGTGGCATCATCATAAACAATCAGTATACACCCAACTGCTACAAGATGAGGGTTGTAATTTTTGTATGCCTATTCCAGGCAATTTTTTGTGTGATTCTGCGCGATGATGCAGTGAAATTTCTACAACATTATGGGTATCTGGAAAACATCACCACCGCCAACGGCGACTCCATACAATCGCTGGAGGATGGAATAGTCAACTTTCAAGAATTTTATAATTTAAGTGTAGATGGGGAATTGAATTCGGAAACTGTCGAATTAATGGCAAAACCGCGCTGTGGCGTGCGCGATCATATGGCTGCGTATAGACTTTATTCGGAAAAATGGCATAAAAATTCTATATATTGGTATTTTCCACTCTCAGATTTAAAGACCAAAAAAATTGCTGTGAAAGTATTCGATACATGGCAGAATGTTACAGGATTGAAATTTAGATACTATGCATAAACCCGATATTCTAATTTCCTTTGCAAATCAACGTTTCGCACATAAAGCCCACATCAAATGCGAAAAAGGTGATTGCTCTCTACCCTTCGATGGACCATTCGGTGCATTGGCACACGCGACATTCCCACATACTGATAGCTGCGTAGAAATTCATATCGACACAAGCGAGTCCTGGTATTTTGGGGATGGAAAAGCGCCAGCCGGGCAGATTAGTTTATTTGCCATTTTACTCCACGAGCTGGGGCATACTTTGGGTCTCGAACATTCTAATGACGCCAAGTCAATCATGTACGCTTATGCCCAAACTGATGTCATCAATTTATCTCAAGACGATATTCTAGGAATTCAAGCGATATATGGCAAGCCTGTAATTACACCTCCAAAGTCGCCATCAACGAAGCCTACAACGATGAAGCCTACAACTACAACGATGAAGCCTACAACTACAACGATGAAGCCTACAACTACAACGATGAAGTCTACAACTACAACGATGAAGCCAGGGCCACCCGGTCATTATTACCCGATTTATGCCAAATTACCCCAAATAAATTTCTAATTACTTCAAACCATCATTTATATATATTTAATGAAGATTATGTTTGGGTACTAAGAGCGGGCGATCGAACATACAGAAAGCCTATACGAATTAGTGATTATTTGCCATTCTTGAAGGCGCCGATTTCACACATATATCAGAGGCCTTCCGGCGATATCATGCTAATTACCAATAATTTGTTTTATTTACTCGATTTCCCCAGTTTTAATGTTAAGAGCGGATGGGATGAGCGCTCGATTGAAAACCTAGGAATCCCTAAACCTAAAAAGATTAATGCCATTTTTAGCACATACTCCGGTAAAACATATATATTCTTTGATCGACATTATTACGTTGACTTTGATGAATGCACCTTCAAGCCAAGATCTCGTGGCCTGATAAATGAACTATTCCCAGATATTCCTGCTGACGTAACTGGTGCCTTTAGGTATATAAATGGAAATATGTATTTTTTCAGAAATCAAACATATTACGAGTATAATGAATTTTTAAATAAGTTAATAACTGCCGGTACCTTTGATATGAGTTTGTTCGGAATTGATTGCCCAAATGATGGTGTTTTTACACAAATTAAACAGTTATTAATGAAATTAACCCGCTGTGAAGATTCACCGGACGCTGTATGGGTATTTTGAAAATAAAATAATGTACTTATTTTGTTGTTTTATTAGCAGCAATCCGCCTATGTTTGTAATAACCATATCCCCCGCTTAACCGACGCTTATGATAAAAAATTCAATTACTTAAACTTTGTATAACGAATGTGCGACTTTATCATTTCCGTTAATCAATGCTTGATATTTTTACCTCAAGTTATATTGCGTCACCAATTAATGGTTTTCCATTGTAAAATACTACCTCAAATGCAAATGACGTCACAACACCATTTTTGGATAATGGGCTACCGTTAGTTAATACATTTAATTAAAGTATAAATGTCTTACTAGTTGAAATAGCTCAAAGACTGGTTTCAGGTTAAAATCACCGTTGTATTGCCATTATTTAGCGTATGAAATTCAAACCAGAAGGGCTGTCACCAAAACAGCTTTCAAACTTTATCTCTTGAGCTGACGTCACACATTTCTTTACCAGAAGGCCATAAACACCAAATTCTAATACGAAAAATTAGTCGAGCCGATTCGCTTGATACCATACGTATTTCGGCAGTTGTTATGACTTGTTTCTAGTTGAGGAACATATGCTTTAAATTCGAATATCAAACGCCAAAGCCCATTTTTTCACACTCGGAATTAAAATTGGTAATCTAGACGTCAATACGATTATTTTGATACCATACATCAGGTATTTCAGAAGTAGTTATGATGTACGTATTTCTAGTTAAGGAACATATACTTTAAATTCAAATATCAACGCTAAACACCTAATTCTACTCTAATGTTGAAAATTAGTATTCTAGACGCCAAGACGATTCATTTGATACCATACATCAGATATTTCGGAAGACCGGAAGTGGAGGCCGGAAGTTGTTATTTTATTGCTGATTCTAGCGTGTTTCTAGTTGAGGAACATATCTATATACTTTAAATTCAAATATCAAACGCCAAACACCTAATTCCACTCTAATGTCGAAAATTTAGTTAAATTAGTATTCTAGACGTCGAGACGATTAATTTGATACCCCACATCATGTATTTCAGAAGACCGGAAGTAGAGACCGGAAGTTGTTATTTTATGACGTATTTCGAGTTGAGGAACATATCTATATACTTTGAATTCAAATATCAAACGCTAAACACATAATTCCACTCTAATGTTGAAAATTTTGTTATATTAGTATTCTAGACGTCGAGACGATTCATTTGACCCCCCCACATCAGGCATTTCAGAAGACCGGAAGTAGAGACCGGAAGTTGTTGTTTTATGACGTATTTCTAGTTAAGGAACATATCTATATACTTTAAATTCGAATATCAAGCCAAATTCTACTCTAATGTTGAAAATTAGTATTCTATACGCTGAGACGATTCATTTGATACCATACATCAGGTATTTCGGAAGACCGGAAGTTGTTTTTTTCTCATACCTGCTACATGTTTTTTCTCATACCCATGCTTTTCAGATTTTAAATATCAGACCCAATACCCACTACACCGCCGTGTTTTTTTCTCATACCTATTGCATGTTTTTTCCCCATACCTGCTGCATGTTTTTTTCTCATACCTACTGCGCATGCTTTTCAAATTTTAAATAGCAGCCCTAATACCCACTACATATGTTTTTCCAAATTAGATATCAATTACGCATCTTGTATCCAAGTTACTCAGTAGCACAACACGTAAAGCGTCTGCCTACCAATCCATAGGTCAGCGGTTCGAATCTCCCAGCAATCAACAACTTTTTTCAATACGCAGCGTGAAGTTAGCAGTGACCGGGCTAGCAGCGACCGAGCTAGCAGCGACCGGCGTGAAGTTAGCAGCGACCGAGCTAGCAGCGACCGGCGTGAAGTTAGCAGCGACCGAGCTAGCAGCGACCGGCGTGAAGTTAGCAGTGACCGGGTTAGCAGCGACCGAGCTAGCAGCGACCGGCGTGAAGTTAGCCCCCCCCGGCTGAAGTGTGACCTTGAACACCAGATTGAACCTCCATAAGAAATAACATGGGATTTTGGGCTGATACGCCCATAGCTTATCTACTGATGTAGCCTAGCAACAACAACGGTTGTTATTAAACCACCGTGGTTAAAATGTTACAGAATTGGGGGGATAATCTAGTTTGCTGTTTGTTAAATATTTTAGCAAGTCTTCATCAGCTATCTTTGGAATATTAGGAATACAATAGGGAAGGAGAATTTCACCCTTGCAAAATCTGTAAAAAAATGTTATGCGTGTTTTGTGACTCATTCATCATGTGTTTGCCAGCTATTAATTATTTTATGCGTTACTTAGATTACCGTATTCATCACATGTACCAAAATAACCGTAGGGAGTCGAGATGGCAGTGTTATATAGTTTTAAAATAAGTATATTACGATACATGGTCCGTAAGTGCCTTTTACCGATCGGGAAAATCTGGAGCAAAACGAGGCCCGCAGAGCCGAAGTTTGCAAATTTTCGAATCGCATATCCCAAATAACCGTAGGGGCCGAAATATGAGTTATTACATATTTTTCAGGTAAAATTCCCTGAAAAATATACTTTTCGTTGTTCACCATTCTGTGTGGTAACTAGCCATTGTAACATGTACCCTCAGTGTGCTGTAGGAATCGCATATCCCAAATAACCGTAGGGGCCGAAATATGAATTATTACATATTTTTCAGGTAAAATTCCCTGAAAAATATACATTTCGTTGTTCACCATTCTGTGTGGTAACTAGCGATACTCTAATTTTATGTTTTTGAAGATTATTTGGTTGGTCGACTGTAAATAAATGAATCTCGGGCAAAAGTAAATCTAAATCTGAAGCTAACTTCAACGACGTCAGGGACGTACCTCCTTAACGACCAAGTTGATCCATACCATACCACTCTGTTTGATGTAATAAAACCCTAAAGCCCCCTTTTAAAATTGTGTCTTTCCAAATTATATTATTTCATTTTAACTGCCGAAATTTCCCATAATATTTAACTACCTATCTGTTATATAAATTCAATCTCTCTCGTTTGTTTGTCATTCCTTGTGAATCATCAGTTTGAAAATGACCTGAAAAGGTCGAAACTGCAGTAACGTCATGTTATATTAAAAAGTGGTAAAAACAAAGTAAAGTGTTTTATTCATGTCATAATGATTAATTACCTCAAAGTAACGGCTTCAACAATTCAATTTTTGTATAACTAATATTTTATTGTAATTAGTTCTAAATGTGCATTAAAAATAATATTAGGTAATAGGTAATAAACGTTATTGTGAAAATAGTTATATGCCTATGCAACAAGTGTGTAAAGTGAACTTTTTTCGGAAATGGGACTTTATAATAATATAATGGACTACATAAAATTAAATATGTAAGCATATTTATTTAACGTTTTTGAAAACGATATGATTATTATTATAGGCGATTATATGCAATTTTTACTTTAGGCACTACATAGCGTATGTAAAGTTAGTACTTTACGCACGGCAGTAGAATAAATACTTTATTATGATGTTGAAATAAAATAAACTTACTCAGTTCTTTTATAACATGAATGCCCGAAATAGAAAGGTTGTATAAGTTGTAACGCCTGTTTTGTAAATTATTCCAACCGTTACCTTTTGCGCGGCAGCCTATAGCCTGGAGGCAGTGGGCGTGGGTTGCTTATGTTTTTAGGTTTTAATATTTAGTTTATTGATTAATACCTATGTTTTTATTTGTCGCAGATGTTAGCAACCTTGTAAGCTAGCGGGCTCCAGTCCTGGTGTAAATGGACAATTTAATACAAAAATGTAAATATATTTGATATACAATAAACGAACAATAGTTTTAATATAGATAAAGAATTCTAATAAAAAATAAAATCTGCGAGCAACAGTTTGTGTTGTGGTATATGGTATTTCCAATATTACTAATAACGAATTTATAAAAGAAGAAGAAAAATGGCCTGCGCCAGGTGGTAATTTATTATGTTCTGTGTTATCCTAATATGGCGGGTGTGTTCTGTAGTTCTATTCTTGTTCTGTGATTAGAAAATTATAGTTATAACCCATGATACAATAAATTACAAGAGATGATCGATAGCCGTCCGAAATTCGTCTGCTTTGCGCATGACGTCACCTGGAGCCACAAATTTAAATTAATGATGGCATTGTAGTTCATGATAGAATGTTTATTGTATTATGATTATAAGCGTAGGATCTTCACTTTCCGATAGGTAATAATGTAAATATGATTAGGTTCAATTTGTGCATCGCAAATTTGCAGCATTTTCGAATTATTGTTAAATAAAATTGCAAAAAGTATGTTTTCCGGTCTTTAACTTGAAACGCTGCCAAAATGAAGCTAGATAGAGGAAAATTGCTTAGGACCTTTTTTGTAGAGCATTAAATTTCCTACAAAAAAGTCCGCGATGCCATACCTGTACAGTTCACCTTTCACCGGTCACCGATCAAAATCTCGAGTTGATTAGCTGTTACCTGTTGCCGCACCTTTGTAATGGCCGCGTGATAGACGAGTTTAAAATAATCCGATTCGAGGTGCATCGCAATTTGATTTTACCTTCGAAAACGAGCATTCTTCCCTTAAATCATTTATTACTTTACAATTTTATTAGGTTCATGATATAAAAAAAAAATGTATTAAGTTTATTTATGATTTTAATTAATTATAATCGCTTCTGAACGGTGGACTATGCAGGTACGCCGTCAACAAGATTACTTTTAGAAATCTTGTGCCGTCAAGGCTTCTTTTGTAGGAAATTTAATGCTCTGCAAAAAAGGTCCAAAGCAGTTTTTCTCTTCTAGCTTCATTTTGGTAGCGATTCAAGTTAAAGACCGGAAAACATACTTTTTGCAACTTCAATTAACAATAATTCGAAAACTCCACAAATTGAACTTAATCATAAGTTCATTATTACCTACCTACTGGAAAATGAAGATCCTATGCTTCCTAAACATACCCGCAAATTTTGGTTTGATTTTGTGTCTAATCCTGCACTTGTAGCTTATTTAGATAAATAACCTTATTGAATATTTCTGGTTTTTTTTTGTTTTTATGTCTCTATTTTACGTATTTACCACAATAAAAAATAGTACATTACATAGAATGAGAGAATGAGTAGTGCTAGTCTGCTAGAAAGTACGCTGAATGAATTCCCCTACAAAAACGTGTAGAAATTGATGTTTAAAAACTACAAAAATTCTAAATATTTTACAAAAGTAACAATATTACATCGGTGAAGGAAATAGATTACATGTGAATACCAAAACAGTGATTATATATATAATAATATATAATATACATAATAATTCATCAACTAATGTGTGTTTACATTCAATAAAAAGAGTGCAGAAAAAGTGTGATAAGAAAAACCTTGTCAAGGACAGATATAGTGTGTAGGTTCATTCCGCCAATGGTATAGATATGAGTTCAAAGGAAATGGATTTGCAGAATATTACAATATCAGAACTATATGGCCTTCTAAAACAAGCAATGACAGAACAGACACCAGAAATTAACAAGAATATAGCTGAAAACATACAAAAGGTAACAGAAAAATTTGAAAAAACTAATGAAAAGATTGAGGAAGTCAAAAACAGATGTTTGACAATTGAAAGAAAACTTAGAAAGAACAATATAGTGATATTTGGTCTTGATCTACATGGTGAAGATTTATTGCAAAAGACTTTAGAAACGTTAAATGATCTATTAGGTACCAGCTTGCAAGAAAACGACATTAATAATATATATCCAATAGGAAGAAAACCAAATCCCCCCGTGGTTGTCGAATTTATTAGTTTCCTTAAAAAAATTTCATTGTTTAAAAATAAGGATAATCTGAAAAAACTCAAAGAGAAATCGATATCCATAGCCAACGATTTGTGCAACGAGGACCGAGAAATACAAAGGAAATTAAGAAGCCACTTAAAACGAGCAAGAGAACAAAACCTGGAAGCAAAAATTAAGGGAACAAAGCTTATAATAGATAACCAAGCGTACACACTTAATCAATTAGAAGACCTAGAAGTTGTAGAAGAAAGTAGCACGGAAGAAGACGAAGAAACAACAGAAGGTGAAAAAGAAGAAAATCAAGTGGAACCATCAACGTCAAAACTCAAAAGCTAAGCCAAAAGATAAATAAAAAATAAAGAAGAACTGCAAGTAAAATTTGTCACAAGTAAGCGGAAAAAAAGAAAAGTCTTAAAAACACCAAGTCCAAAGCAAACCACATTAACTAGAACACATAGAAGAGTCAGATAATTCCATTTTCCATCCTGCTATAATCCGATCCGTAATTATATTAAAATTTTTACATTATTAAAATTAATTTATAATCTCTAATGTTGATAATATTGATATTATAAATATTGTTATATCGAGAATACTCTATTCATTTAATATACTTTAATATATACTCAATGGATACGTATATCAGGGAATATAATAATAATAATAATAATAATAATAATAATATCTTTATTGATCTCGTTGGCCATATTACATACAGATGAGACATGTCAACAATAGTGTCGCCTTAACGACTTACTTCTTACAAAAACAAACAAATATCTAAAAATATAAATATAAATATAAAAACGCTGTAAATACTTATAGGGTGCATCTAAAAATATAACAAGTTAAATTATATAAAAAGATCTAAAATCACAAATACATTAGTTTAGCATACAATATGGCTTATAACATTAATTAATAGCAAAAGTTATTAAATTACTCTATTTTGTAAAAAACTGGTAAACTCATTGACTGAGTAAAAAGAGCTACTTGTTAAGAGTTTTTTCAGTTTATTTTTAAAACTGTACTGAGACGTGCAATTTTTTATTTCTTCTGGCAAATAATTGTAAATACGACAACCCGAATAAATTGGCGATTTCTTGTAGATTTCGTGATCGTGTTTTCTTAAGGATATTAAGTTTCTTCCTCTAGTAGGATATGAGTGTGTGTCACCATTATGTAAAAATTTGTTTTTGTTAATATGGATATACACCAAAAGCTTCATCAGATATATGGACGCCACCGTCAGGATATTATATGTTTTAAATATTTCACGGCAAGATTGACGAAAGTCTAAATTAAAGATAAGCCTAATTATTCTTTTCTGAAGAATAAATATTCTAGAAATATCTTTAGATTGCCCCCATACTATTATATTATATGCAATAGCGGAGTACACAAAACAGTAATATATATTTATTAGAGCAGAAGTATTTAAGCAGTTTTTCAAAGATGTTATAACATACAAGCTTTTATTTAGTTTGGTCGCTACTTTTTCAATATGTTGATCCCAAACTAAATGAGTGTCCAGGGTTATTCCCAAAAACACCGCTGAATTGTCTGTTTTAACAGTATGATTATTAAATAAAAAGTTGAAATTGTTTTGTGTTACTCTGTGTTTGTTTAAGAACTCAATACAAAGTGTCTTTTCATAATTTATTATTAGCCGATTTTTTTGACACCAGTCACTAAATTCGAGCAGTAGTTTATTGACTTTTAGTTCTATTCCTAAGGGAGTTTCATCCGATAATACGATCGTGGTATCATCGGCATACATGAATACCTTACCCTGAGTTATGTGATCAGGCAGATCATTAACGAACAATAAAAATATTAAGGGTCCAAGCACACTGCCCTGTGGGGTTCCAATATTTATATCCTGTATATCAGACTGTACTTCACTTATTTTTACAATTATTTTTCTATTTGACAAAAAAGATTCTACCCATTTGTTGATAGGTCCGCGTAAGCCCATGTTTGAAATTTTATTACATACAAATATTTTATCTACGGTGTCAAAAGCCCGTGTAAGATCAAATAGCACTGCGACAACTTGATGTTTTTTGTCCATCTCATTATGAATGTGTTGAATAAGCTCAACAGAACTGGACTCGGTTGAAAACCCTGGTCTGAAACCATGTTGTGAATCCGTTAAGACATTATGTACGTTTAGGAAGTTTAAAATTCTATTGTAAACTAATTTTTCAAAAATTTTTGAGAAGATGCTAAGCAATGATATAGGTCGGTAGTTATCTATATTATGCGGGTCCCCTTTTTTGAATACTGGAATGATAGCGGCGTTCTTTAGAGAGTTTGGAAATTGTCCTGTAGTAATAGACAAATTAATTATGTCGGCAAGAATTTGTGACAGTTCTCTGCTACATTGTTTAATTAAAGTGACTGGTATTTCGTCCAAACCTGTTGATTTTTTATTAGGTAAATTATTAATAATTTTCTCAATTTCATTACTACTAACCGGATAAAAGAACATAGTACTATCAATAAATATCGGTGATGTGCAGTTTTGTGAAATATTATTACCGAAGTGGTTAGTGATTTTGTTGTTAATAACTTTAGCTAAATAATCCCCAAATATGTTTGCAATATCCAGTGGGTTATTTATGATCGTATTTTCATAATTAAGAGAAATGTTTGTTTTATTATGATTAGATGACTTGTGTGTTATTTGATTTACTAAATTCCATACCGTTTTTGTTTTGTTATTAGAGTTGTTAACAATATTGTCATAGTGTGCCATTTTTTCCTTTTTTATATCCTTTTGTATTTGTTTCTTGAATTCATTATATTTATTAATAATATTTTCATCCTGTAGGTTCTTTTTGAGCCAGCTTAATTTCTCTAGTTCTATTAGGTCGTTTTTTAATTTCAGTGAGAATTGAATCTTTTTAGGTACTGGTTTACTTCCAACATATCTTCTGGAGTTGCATGCTGTGTTAAAGCACCAGAGGAAATGTTCGAAGAAATCATCAAAAATAATATCGATATCTTTGATGTTTTTTAGTAAGGAGAAACTTTGAAATAAAAATTTGAAATGATTTATTGACTGATCGTTAATTTTTTTGTATTGAATGGACGATGGATAGTTTTTACTGGATAAGTTCCGGGGCACATTTGACGATGGATTGCAATATATTATTTGGCAATGATGATCAGATAGGCCAGGGTCAAAATTTATATATTTGGTGTAATTCGGATCACTAGAGACCACGTAATCTATTATCGTTTGGGTAAGACCTGATTTGCTTTTGGCTATCCTTGTAGGCTCAAAGATTAAAGATGTTAAATTAAGTGACGTGAATATATCCGACAGAACTTTTGACTGCATAGTGTTATTATTATTGTTTATGTTCAAATCACCACAAATAATGAGGAATTTAAAATCAAGTAAAGATTTAGTTAACAGTTTGGACAATTGCATGAAGAAAGATTCTAAGTTACCAGATGGTGGTCTATAGATATTTAGTATACAAAAATTATTGTTATACGCCACTGCGGAGCATTCTATACACATCTCAATTGAAAGGTCGTTAAGATATTTTATAGATTTGCACAAATTTAGTATATGATTCCTAACAAATATCGCAGTACCACCGTGCGCATGATCTTTACGACAATAATCACTCACTAAAGAATATTCTTTTAAATAGGTTGAGTATAGTTTTTCTTTACATTGCCAGTGTTCACTTAAACATACAAAGTTGGGATTATATTCACTAAGAACTAGCTCTAACAAATTTATTTTATTTGCAATGCATTGAATGTTAATGTGAAATATACTCCACGTTCTGTTATCGCAGTTTGGTGTGATTAAGAATTTATTTGGGGAGGCGTCGAGGCTGGTGGATGAAAATTTCTTCCTCGGGGGAATGTAAACCTGGCTACAGCTGCACCATCTGGCCAGATCTCGGGAGCATATACTTCTCTCCAATGTTTTATTGGGAACGTTACTTTGAAAGACGTCGTTGAATTGTCCTTCTTCTCCAGTTTTTCACAGGAAAAGTTAATATTGGGGGCAGTTAACTTTAAGCAATCCATTAGTACGTCTTGAGTGGTTTGAGGACCTAGTCTGTATACGTGCAGATATCCAAGTTTAGGTATAGTTCTAATTTGATTTAAGTTATTATTTGTACCAATAACTGGTTTAATTTTATTTGTTTTGATTCCTTTATTATGGTTCATTGAACTGTATCGAGTTTTTGTGACCATTTGCGCATTATTTACAGCAGCGCTAACTTGATCGGCTGTTATCATATTAGTAGATATTTGTGGTGTTTTTACTACAGAGGAATAACTTTTTTGACCTGGTTTACTTTTATCGCTTAAAGATTTGTCATGGGGACTACTTATGTTTGAATTGAGTTCTTCGATATTCTTCAACCCACTCGTAGATGGCGTTGGAGTTACATGTTTAGAATATGTCTTATTAACCTTAGAGGAAACGTTGTTTAATTTTAGTAATCGTATTATTTCTTCTTGATCATTTAATCTTTTCTCTAAGTGAGTCACTAGATTTTTTAAAGTCTTATTCTCTTTGAGCAGGAATGATTGATGAAAGTTTACCTTTACACAAGCAGCTCTGTCACACCGTGAATTGTTCAGGAATGTATCTTCCGAGTCAGAAAAATCCTCTTCGTCATGTTTTTCACGCACAACACTATGTCTATTCGTTAAATCACTACTATTGGCACTGTTATTTATACAATTTTTCGATTTATTTTCTAAAATCATGTCTACAAGTTCACTTTTCTTTAGCTTAGCTAACTCGACCTTTGCTAGGTCCGCCATCTTAATAATAATCCTGAAGTAAAAACTGAAGTATTACAGTATGTAGAAGATTATCAAACATTATTGAATAAAAGAAACTTTAGATATGCTACAGATTTTTCTATAATACATAATAATATAAGAAGTCTTTCGAAAAATTTTGATGAATACTCTGCATTTTTAACACAATTTACACAAAGTTTTGATTGCATTGTTTTTAGCGAGTGTTGGAATGTGCCTGACCTTAGTTTTTTTCAGATGGAAAATTATGACTACGTTTATAATGATGGTAAGTATAATAGAAATGATGGGGTCATTATTTACATTAAAAATACCTACAATTATACATCGACCATTGTAGAAATAGGTGACGTTACGGCTATAGAATTAAATATACAACATAACAAAAAAACAATCAAAATAATTGCTGCTTATAAATCTCCAAATATGTGTCCAAATGAATTTATAGGAAACTTTAGAAATTATTTAAATACATTGAATAAGACGGACATTACAATCTTCATAGGCGATATAAACATAGATGTCTTATCAGACAATTTATTTTCTCTAGAATACATAGATTTGCTAAGCGAATATGGGTTTATTTCACAAATTAATACGTACACTAGGGTTCAAAATAATTCTAAATCCTGTCTAGACCATATTTTTTTACAAATGAATAAACAAAACAGTGTAGGCAATAATATAGCTGCTATAATACAAACAACCATTACCGACCATTATACTGTACTATTAGATATAGCCACAGATAAACATATAAATAACGCACAAAATCAAAATCATAGTTATAAAACATTGGACAAAGAAAAACTCAAACAAATCATAAAAAATGAAGCATGGGAGGAAGTATATATAACAGAAAATGTTAACACATGCACTAATATCTTTATAAGTAAAATAACTAAAGCAATTGAAACCGCTACAAAATTAATTAGATGCAATAACAAAACACGAAAAAGAAAACCCTGGATTTCAACAGGGATCATAAATTCTATGATTAAAAGGGACAAAATGTATCAAGATCTATTAAAAAATCCTGATAATAATGAACAAAAAATCATATATGTACGATATAGGAATAAAATTAATAACTTAGTTAAAAAAGCAAAAAATAAGTATATATCGGACTTAGTGTATAAAAATAAGGCTAGTAGCAAGGTATTGTGGGAAGGCGTGAAAACACTAACCAATAATAACAACCAAAGTAAAAACAATATTAAATCTATTAGAAAAGATAACATAACACTCACAGATCATGTCCAAATCGCCAACGAATTTAATAAATATTACGCAACAGTGGGTAGTAATCTAGCGCAAAAAATAAAAAAATATCCTAAAATACAAACTAGCAGCAGTACTCCGAATTCACTACTTCTGTACCCAACAGATGAATCTGAAATAAAAAAGTTTATTAATGAGTTAAAAAATAATAAAGCCCCAGGAAAAGAGTGAGTTCGGAAATAATCAAGGATTTAGAGGAATATATAAAGAAACCACTATGCTATATATTTAACAAAGTAATAGAAACTGGTTTATTTCCGAATGCGTTAAAAGATGCAATCATTACACCTATATACAAGAGTGGAGATATGAGTTTAATCGAAAACTATAGACCTATTTTTCTTATTTCTGGCTTCAGCAAGGTCTTAGAAAAAATATTAAAACATAGAATAAATACATATTTGACAAAATATAAATTACTATCAGATCTACAGTATGGGTTTCGGGAAAAACGTTCGACTAGTGATGCAATAGCACACTTGACAGATTATATGTATAATGCTGTAGACCAATCAAAACCATCATTGTGTGTTTTCTTAGATTTAAAGAAAGCGTTTGATACAGTCTGCCATGAACAACTATTGCTGAAGCTAGAAGCTATAGGAATTAGAGATGTTCAACTAAAACTTTTCCAGAGTTACCTAACAGATAGAAAACAATTCGTTAAAATAGGAAATACAATAAGTGGACCCGAAACAGTTACTTGCGGAGTTCCGCAGGGGACTGTTTTAGGACCTATTCTATTTATAATATACATGAATGACATACTCACCACGAAAATTGCAAGAAAAATCCACTCTTTTGCCGATGACACCGCAATCTTTTACAAAAGCGATTCATGGGAAACATTAAAAACACTAGCAGAAACTGATCTGAAACTAATAAAGAGATTAATTGACTGTAACAAATTGACAATTAATTATAAAAAAACATTTTACCTACCACTAACATCGTATAGCACAAACCTGCCATCCTATAATAAATTAGAAATACTTAATGAAGACGAGATTATACATGTGACAAAAAAAATTAAATACTTGGGTATTACAATTGACTGCCATCTTAGGTGGCAAGAACATATCAAAATTTTAACTCAAAAAATGCGTGGTTTAATATACAAATTTAAACAATTAAAACAGGTCCTAAAACTAAAAGAATTAATACAAAGAATTAATATACAAAGCTTTAGTAGAATCAATATTAAGGTATGCAATAATTGGTTGGGGAGGTGTTGGAATAACATATCTTACACCTTTAGAGAATGTGCAAAAGAGAATCATCAAAATTATCTTCGATAAAAATTATCGATACCCAACAGATCTCCTATTCGAAGAGTCAAAATTATTTACTATTAGGCAAATATATTGCTAAACTGTCCTATTAAATAAACATAAGTACATTAATAAAGAAAATACACAAATAACGTATGACTATAGCACAAAGAGTAAACAACAAGGTCTTCTTAGAACAACAAAAATGAATAAAACAATTGGACAAAAACATTATAGATATATTGGAATAAAACTATACAATATACTAGATCAAAATATCAGAGAATTACAAAATTTTAATAGTTATAAGAAACAAATAAAAATTTGGTTAAGAGTGCAAGGTATTCAAATGTATTCAAAATTAATAGAGTAGAAATAATGTCAACTACATTGTAACTACTATCTTTTGAGTATATATAAGATTAAAGAATCATATTGTTTTGTTATTATATCTAAATGCGAGGGAAAATTAACTTGTAGGAGATATTACTACTAATGTAACTACTATCTTTTGAGTATATATAAGATTAAAGAATCATATTGTTTTGTTATTATATCTAAATGCGAGGGAAAATTAACTTGTAGGAGATATTCTTTTGTTATTTTTATTCTGTTATTTTTTATATTATTTTTATATTACTTTTATATTACTTTAAATTCGTACATTTATTAATTAAGTTGGAGCACACATATGATTATTTCTAACAGATTAAGCTAGGTGAACGAAGTGGTACACGCAATCAAGTTTTTTTAGAAAAACTTAAGCGTGGTTAACCTCTTTATTTGCAATCGTTGTATAACAATTCTATATAAAATATTTGTATGTTTGTACTTCTTCTTCTTCGAATGTAAATAAATTATTATATTATTATTATTATTATTATACCGAGCTGGGAGGTGCTTCATTACAGCCGAGGGTTGACATCTGACAGAGGCGCGTAGCGCCGAGGTCAGATGTAAACGCGAGGCTGTAATGAAAACGACCAGCGAGGTATGTATACTATTTTATTCACAATCATTGTATAATAATAATATCAGCATACAATTTTTTTATTTAATTGAATAGATAGTGAATGAGAATTAGGAAATTATGCAAAATAAGTAGGTAGGCTGCAGTGATAAAAGTTGAGCGTTGCTAGGTAACGAGCATTAAGGTTCTTCTGTCAAATAAATTAGGTTATTTCCACAAGTATTTATTATCAATAATTTCTGTTAAATTCGCTCAAAATTCTACAACAAAATGTTTGATTCTGATCATTTGTGACTTAGAGAGTGTACTTCACCAAATTTTAAAGCTGCTGCACAAAAGACAACCAGAAGATTTGCTGCCGCAAAGTGTGACGTTTAACTTGCCGGAAAAGTGACGTTTCTAGCCGGTAAAGCTACTTTACCGGCTAGCTGGCTAGCTGGAAAAGAAGAGTGAACAAATGCCTGCCTCCCAAGTTTTTATAAGCTGGCAATTGAAGCATTACATAATAATATATGATTGTGAATAAAATAATTTTGTGTATTTATATTTAATATTTACAATTAATTACATGACAATATTTAACGTAATGGTATATTAGTAGGTGAGCAAAGCGGGTACGGGACCTTAAGTGAGCAGTCAAACTGCTGATGGCACATGTTCCATCGAGAGCGACCATCCAGAGGTACAAGAAGTGACCAGGGGATGTACAAGAGGTACAAGAAGTGACCAGAGGATGTACAAGAAGTCTGGGGGGGATGAAGTCTGGGGGCTGGGGTCCAGAGGCTGCTGAAGGTGAAAAAATCATGTAGGTATGAGAAAAAAACATGGCGACCCTGATCATGCGCAGTAGGTATGAGAAAAAAAAACATGGCTGCATGAAGAGAAAAAAACATGGCGGCCCTGATCATGCGCAGTAGGTATGAGAAAAAAAACATGGCGGCACGATGAGAAAAAAACATGGCGACCCTGATCATGCGCAGGAGGTATGAGAAAAAAACATGGCGGCGCAGTAGGTATGAGAGAAAAAAAACATGGCTGCATGAAGAGAAAAAAACATGGCGGCCCTGATCATTCGCAGTAGGTATGAGAAAAAAACATGGCGGCACGATGAGAAAAAAACATGGCGACCCTGATCATGCGCAGTAGGTATGAGAAAAAAACATGGCGGCCCTGATCACGTGATGTGGGGTGTCAAATGAATCGCCTCGACGTTTAGAATAGTACCTAATTTAACAAAATTTTCATTCCAAGTGCGAAAAAATGGGCTTTGGGGCTTGATATTTGAATTTAAAGTATATAGATATGTTCCTCAACTCGAAACATGCTAGAATCTGCAATAAAATAACAACTTCGGGTCTCTACTTCCGGTCTTCTGAAATACATGATGTGGGGTATCAAACGATTCGTCTCGGCGTCTAGAATACTAATTTAACAAAATTTTCGGCATTAGAGTAGAATTTGGTGTTTGGGGCTTGATATTTGAATTTAAAGTAAATAGATATGTTCCATGACGGTCACTGAAAAGAAAAAACATGATGCATGGTGTGACGCTAATAGCTCAAAGCTGTTTTGATGATGAGGGTGGCAGCCCTGTATCTAATGCCCCAACAAATGTGCCATATAACTTGGGAATGTTTTATAATTTCAATAGAATTCACCTTGAAACGATTAAGGGAAATGATTACGTCGCAAATTCTCTTATATAATTAAAATTTTTTTGAAGCCTGTGATAAGAAATGGCAGTTACATTCGTTATTGCGAAAAAGACCGTTACAATTTTGCGGTTGATAACAAAAAGCCGTTAGAATGAACGACTATAGAAACGCTAATTTCAATAAAAACACAAGCATTCACCTTGAAGCGATTAACGGAAGTGATAACATCGTAAATTCTCTATGGTAAAACTTAATAATTGAATTTTTTATCATAAACGTCGAGCAAGCGGGGAATATGGTTAATTATTACAAGCTAAAACATAGGCGGAGTGCAGCTAATAAAACAACAAAATAAGTATAATATTTTATTCATCGTCATCAAATATATCAAATAGAAGAATGTATTTTTGTGGTATATACATTTTAATATTAATTAGAAATTGCTTCATATCGATCGCAATCATTTCACGACAAAATTTCTGGATACTTAGGTTTCCATCGAGTAACTTGTCGCACAAATCCAAAGCTTTCCTATACATCTGTACTTGTTCTTCACATGCTTTATTGCGGTCAATATCGTCTTGGATGGAGTCACAACAGTATATATTATCATGTTGTTCGCTAAATATTAGCGCTAAAATTTCATCACGTAAGCGTTCAATGGCACTTTGTAAATCCTCAGCTTCACTCCATTTCTGTTCACTGTAAAACATCCACATTTTTTTCAACTTTTATATTTTTCTGGATAAATATAATGATGCACTTTAGTATTATTATCGTGGAACAAACTGTAATGTAGTACAGCAAACCTAACATTGATTCAAATTCTTTTGGGATAATACTTGCTTTAAATTGAGATGGTGGTGGTGGTGGTGTGTAAGTGGGGGTAGTAGCAGCGTCATATGAACAATTATTTAACATTTTCCAAGCCACATCTCCCATGGTACCATCCTGAAAGCGTATTTTCAACTTGTATTGTATTACATCATTGGATATTGATGTTACAAAAGTAGGTATGTTATTAGCTGAATATGGCGTCATCCTCGTCCATTTTGAAGGCCAACTATCATTTTTCAATCCATCCTTATCGAAACATATGAATACCTCTTTAGAACCATATGGCTGATGTATGTATATGATATTTTGAAGCACAGCACACAAAATTATGAAATGAGGACTTAACAACGCCATCATTACCAATAAACTAAGTAATTCTTCAAGTAACTATATATATTTATACTCTAGTTGGGGTAATGTGACGATGTTTGAACTCTGATGACGTATTAAAACGTGTTAAATTCATAAATACTTTTTGATTCCATAGCTGTTCATTGTCCTTTTCTACACTCAATTCTTGGAATCTGGAGAACATACACTGTTTTTGATTATACAATTTTATAAGTTCTTTTAACTCGTCCAACTGCTCACAATGTCTTACTAACCTCACTTTTAATATCATCATTTTACGGGAACGCATAGTGTGATACTAATACTCGCCTCGTGGACAATCGCAATCCTCATAACATCCTGCTACTATAATGTATGAACAATTCATGTCTGTTAGATGAAATGTTTTTTCAGTACATGCAAGTCTACGCATTTCAACCCACTCTTTTTTAAGAAGATTACCATTTTTATCATAAAACTCGACATAAATATAGCAAGAGTAAGTCATGTTTCTAGCTTATGCTGTCACACTATACTATGCTTATGATGAAATGCATACTATTATATATATATATATATATATATATATATATATATATATATATATATATATATATATATATATATATATATATATATATATATATATATATATATATATATATATATACACAATGTCTTACTAACCTCACTTTTAATATCATCATTTTACGGGAACGCATAGTGTGATACTAATACTCGCCTCGTGGACAATCGCAATCCTCATAACATCCTGCTACTATAATGTATGAACAATTCATGTCTGTTAGATGAAATGTTTTTTCAGTACATGCAAGTCTACGCATTTCAACCCACTCTTTTTTAAGAAGATTACCATTTTTATCATAAAACTCGACATAAATATAGCAAGAGTAAGTCATGTTTCTAGCTTATGCTGTCACACTATACTATGCTTATGATGAAATGCATACTATTATATATATATATATATATATATATATATATATATATATATATATATATATATATATATATATATATATATATATATATATATATATATATATATATATATATATATATATATATATATATATATATATATATATATATATATATATATATATATATATATCCTGCTATCAATGCTGCGTCCGTACATTGACACGATACCATTCACTAGTGCGTCCTGTACAATAGTGCATCCGTATACCGGACGCAGTATTGTTTTTCCATATTATCTTCGCCATATTTCGCGAGTGATCCTTTTACAACTTCTCAGATTATTCTGTGTCACCTGAGCTACCGATAAACATAGAAATCATTTCTGTATCATTTCAATTAACTGAGATATTGACTGGGCAATTTTTCGATTTTGGACGCGGTATTATATGTCAAGTGTAAGCAAGAGTATATTTTTAGTTCCAACGAACTTAGTTTGGGGTCGCGTCGATCTTTGTACAGAAATATACATCTAATATACTCTTTCAGTTATAGCATGATGCTGCATCCGAGATTTGGCAACAACGTATCGCATAAATATATATAATCATTCCTTTTTAGTGGGACGTTTACTCGCGCGTACTAGTGCATTCTGTGAGTCGGACGCTGTGAGTCGGACGGAGTCAACCAAACTACCGTCTCCCCCCGTTTTCGAGCATGCTGAACACGATGGTGATGATTTTTCTGCTCCCTGAGTTGACCCTACCCCCCAAACGGCCAAAAAACCGACCCCAAAATGGGAGAATTGCGTATTCGACGTCTTCCACCGGCAGAACTTATGTCATCCCCCATTTTCGAGGATGCTGAACACGATGGTGATGTTGATTCTGCTCCCCGAATTGACCCTACCCCCCTAATGGCCAAAAACCATCCCCAAAGAGGGGGAATCGCGTATTCTACGTCTTCCACCGGTAAAACTTATGTCATCCCCCCGTTATTGAGGATGCTGAACACGATGGTAATGTTAGTTCTGCTCCCTGGGGCAAACCAACCATCCGAGCGGGCAAAAACTACCCTCCAAGGGGGTGAAAAATGTGTTGTGCTACAAACGAGAAAACCCACGTTATGTCTTGTTTTTGAGTATGCTGGGCAAGAGAAAAATATTATCAAGTCATCTCGACAAATGTTGAAAATGATTTATATTTACCTATAGTAAATAAGTAATTTTATGCGTCAACAAAAATGTTTATGATCTAACTTACTTCACTTACTTTATAAAACCGCGCGTCAAAGGGGTAGTTCGTGTCCTTTCGAGGGGCTCGCGGGGATCGAGGTGACTTGGTAATATTTTTCTCTTGCCCGGCACACTCAAAAACAAGAGATAACGAGGGTTTTCTCGTTTGTAGCACGAAACACATTTTTCACCCCCTTGGAGAGTGGTTATTTGGCCGTTAGGGGGGTAGGGACAACTCGAGGAGCAGAGCCAACATCACCATCGTGTTCAGCATCCTCGAAAACGTGGGAGTGAAGTAGTTTGACTACCCAAATACTTGTTTTTCGAGGTTTTTTCCGACTCACAGCATGCACTATGAGATTCGTGTTAGTGTATAATAAAATCGAAAATAACAGACCATTATATATTATATTTATATGACTAATGGTCGAGATGGTAGCGTACCTGCCTCTCACCCAAAAGCCCCGGGTTCGATTCTCGTTCGTGGCAATAAAAAATACTGTGAGAGGGATTTTTCCATTATACACGAATATTGGATGTGTCCCTTGTCTTTAAATGTGCAGCTCCCTCCCGCACAACGCTCTTAGAGCCTTCTGGGATAAAGGGGGTCGTAATTACATATTGTGATGTTATTTATTATTTATTATACAGGGTGTCCCGATTTTAAACCGACAAACTTCGGGTACAGAAAGTTCACATGAACTTATGACATACCCCTTCTAACATTTCTTCTCTATCGAGCCTCCTAACGGAGATACAGGGTGTTGAAAATTCAATTTATTTTTTGTTTTTCTTTAATAACTTCCACAAAATTAAAGATAGGGTAACTAAACTTGGTACCTACACATATTTAGGTTGTGAGGGTCCATCTTTGCTATGGTTCAGAGTTAAACAGAGGCGCACCAGTGGCGTGCGGTGTGGTCACGTCGACATAATTTTAAGGAAAAAAGTATGTGCACTAATTTTTTTCACAATTCTGATCAGATTTGCATAATTTATGGTTGATTTTCTAAAAAAACTTGTACATGTAAAATTTTGCATGAGGCAGTAGTTTTCGAGATATTTGCGTCTGAACAAAACGATACACCAAAAACACAATTATCATGTCGGGAATAGTTCTGATGAAATCACGATATATTCCTTCTAAAATTTCTCTATAGCCATTCCTAACGGAAATACGGGGTGTTGATTTTTTTGATATTTGGATGTTGATAATTTGTTTATGCAATTTCGTAACAAACAAATTTTTCTTTTGGCAGAAATAATATTGACTGCAAAAGACCTTAAAAACGCCTCATTGCAAAAGAAGAAAAACATTAAAAACATTAAATTGACAGTTCAGTTCAGTATATCCCTTCGAAAATCAGATTGAAAATAATTTTTAAAGGGCTATCTTAATTAATTAATTGTGTTTTTGGTGCATCGTTTTGTTCAGACGCAAATATCTCGAAAACTACTGCCTCATGCAAAATTTTACATGTACAAGTTTTTTTAGAAAATCAACCATAAATTATGCAAATCTGATCAGAATTGTGAAAAAAATTAGTGCACATACTTTTTTCCTTAAAATTATGTCGACGTGACCACACCGCACGCCACTGGCGCGCCTCTGTTTAACTCTGAACCATAGCAAAGATGGACCCTCACAACCTAACTATGTGTAGGTACCAAGTTTACTTACCCTATCTTTAATTTTGTGGAAGTTATTAAAGAAAAACAAAAAATAAATTGAATTTTCAACATTTCACAAATCGAAGACTAATACGAAAATACGCGAAATACCTCATTTCTCATTACTTTCCCACCTTTCAAGTAGCATTCTGTCGGACTCTACATCTTTCCTGAGACTCTTCCACCGAATCCAACTAAATTACCCGAATTCCTTAACTAATCGAAGACTAATACGAAAATACGCGAAATACCTCATTTCCCATTACTTTCCCACCTTTCAAGTAGCATTCTGTCAGACTCTACATTTTTCCCGAGACTCTTCCACCGAATCCAACTAAATTACCCGAATCCCTTAACTAATCGAAGACTAATACGCGAAATACCTCATTTCTCATTACTTTCCCACCTTTCAAGTAGCATTCTGTCAGACTCTACATTTTTCCCGAGACTCTTCCACCGAATCCAACTAAATTCCTTTACTAATCGAAGACTAATACGAAAATACGCGAAATACCTCATTTCTCATTACTTTCCCACCTTTCAAGTAGCATTCTGTCAGACTACATTTTTCCCGAGACCCTTCCACCGAATCCAACTAAATTACCCGAATCCCTTAACTAATCCAAGATGCCTACGAAAATACGCGAAACGCCTCTCTTCTAATGACCTTATCACTTTTCAAGTGGCATCTCTGTAGGACTCTACATCTTTCCCGAGACTCTTCCACCGAATCCAACTAACTTACCCAAATCACTTGACCGCAGCTTAATAAATACACTTAACCACACCTTAAAAACTACAGCCCCGCAGGGGCTGTCTCAAACATACTATAAAAAAATTCCTGGGCCCGTTAGGGCCTAAAGAAACCCCCGCGGGGCTCTGACCTTTTTTTTCCTCAATTTCAATTTTCAATTTTTCCGACATTTAAAAAACCGTCTTTCAACTAAAAACCCCGAGATAAAACTATTGATATTCCGCGCCAGCGGCGCGGCGCGTAGTCCTAGGTCGCGGCGGGCCCCCGGCTCGACCTAGTAATGAATTAAACAGGGAGTACAAAATAGTTATTTACGTATCAAGGCATTAAAGTTCAACTATTTATCATGAATGTGGAGTTTAAACCGCATGAGTGATAAAAAGCAACTTTAATGCCGAGGTGCATATTGCATTTTTTTTAAATCCAGAAACTGTGAAATTAAGATTAATTAACTCTATTTTTTAAATAATTTTCAGTGACATTAAGAAATGTCATAATTATTTTTAAATGTCAAAATCGGGATAATTTTTTGTAAGAAAACCATTATTTTTAGCATTATAATAGTGATAATTCTGAACTTAAAAAACTGTATTTATTTACCTTTTATTACAACACAATTATTGTTACAAGCATGTTTACATTTATCTGGTCACCTCTGCTAACTACAAAAATCGTACAATAATGGATTACTTTATAATAATAAATAAATAAATACACCACATGTAATTACGACCCCCTTTATCCCAGAAAGCTCTACAAGAGCCTTGTGCGGGAGGGGGCTACACATTTAAAGACAACGGACACACATCCAATATCCGTGTATAATGGAAAAATCCCCCTCCCAGTATTTTCCATTACCACGACCGGGAATCGAACCCGGGACTTTTGGGTGAGAGGCAGGTACGCTACCATCTCGACCATCACTTTAATGACGATTTTGAGGTACTTTAATGCCAATTTAAAAAAATATATTTTAATGAATTAAATAATTTAATTAAAATAGAAAAAATGAATTATTATACGCTTAAAGTGGAGGGAATAGATCCTCCCCAAAATAATTGTGGGAAGTCACAAATGAATTCTGTGGAATACAAAGAAATAAATCTAAAATATCCAAGTAGGTACTATTAGAAATAACAGAGGTGAAAAAGTAACAAGTAATGACAAAAAGCAAATATTATTTACTGCTTCTTTAGTTGTATCGGCAAATCACTTGCAAATAAAATCAATCCCTACATCCAATTTAAAAATTTGGGGGTTGCAACTGTCACTCAAAGGAGGTTGAATTTAGGGATGAAGTTTTGACGTTGCAGGATGTCATTCCAGAATCTAAAATTGACGTGTTTCGGCATTTCCTTGATATGTGTCAAAATATGAAGATATTGAATTTATTTATATGGAATTCTAGGTTGGAGAGGACATACATTTACAACAGTTAGATACTTTGCAAAACAGGTTATTTAAAATCATATTCAATGAAGAACTAACTTATTCTACAAATTCCCTTTTTAAAGAAACTAAAATAATGGATATCAGGTTGTTATTCATTTTCCAGAGTATTATATATCAATGGAAAACTAAAGTCGAAATACGAAAGATGCATAACACCAGAGGCAATAAAAATAATAACTTAAAAATTCCAAAAACAAATACATTCTGTGGTCAAAGATACGCTACCATCTCGACCATCACTTTAATGACGAATTTGAGGTACTTTAATGCCAATTTAAAAAAAAATATTGTAATGAATTAAATAATTTAATTAAAAAAGAAAAAATGAATTATTATACGCATAAAGTGGAGGAAATAGATCCTCCCCAAAATATTTGTGAGAAGTCACAAATGAATTCTGCGGAATACAAAGAAATAAATCTAAATTATCCAAGTAGGCACTATTAGAAATAACAGAGGTGAAAAAGTAACAAGCGATGACAAAAAGGCAAATATTATTTACTGCTTCTTTAGTTGTATCATTGTATATGGAATTCTAAGTTGTAGTTATATACTTTGCAAAACAGGTTATTTAAAATCATATTCAATAAAGAACTAACTTATTCTACAAATTCCCTTTAAGAAACTAAAATAATGGATATCAGGTTGTTATTGGAAAAAAATGGAAAACTAAAGTCGAAATACGTAAGATGCGTAACACCAGAGGCAATAAAAATAATAACTTAAAAATTGCATTTAACGGTCCACAAATTTTTAAGGTAGCAAAATGGTACTAAGGTTTATGCAGCTAAAATTATTTATTTTTACTTAAGGAACCTACTCCTACTGTTTGTCCCATTCTTTAATAAACACCCATGTCCAAATTATTACCAACTTTTATTTGACGTCCAACGTTCTGAGTAGATTTAAAATAAAAACTAAGAGCGATAAATGTGGCAACAGTGCCGGACGCCGTATTGTACCAAGTTTGTCAAAAAATATACACTAAGGACGTGGTATCATGTGGGATATACACATGATTATACTCCGGACGCTGTATCGTACTATTAGTGAAAGGACGCAGTATTGTCAGTATATCTTAACTTCTTTATTTATTAAGATATCAGTAATCTAAAACCAGCTCTGGGCTGGATTTGATGAGTAGATCCAATATACTCCATCACATTTGAACTAACTAGTGTATTTCTGGGAGACGCCGTATGGTTGGCTTTTGTAAGGACGCAGCATTGTTAGCAGGATGTATATATATATATATATATATATATATATATATATATATATATATATATATATATATATATATATATATATATATGGGGAGTTGGGGTGGGGGGGTGAAATGAGAACAAATCTATATTTTACATAATTTTTATTTTGGTAAAGATAAATATAACCAATTATAAAGTAAATTACAGTTTGTTAAACTACACATGGATTTGTAATTCATATGATTAAAGCAACAGGGTGCGCCTTTAATGAAATTAGGTGCGTCAATAATATTTTCCACGTTGATAATGTCAGGTGCTGATGATGGTATTTGTTCCTCCAGTTCAAATAGTTTATTTTTGAGAAATTCATGTTTTTGATGTCCCTTCAGATATACAATGTCAGCATTATTATTCAGCAAGTGATTACGTAATATATCATCCAATTGATCATAGACTATGCAGCCGGCATCATATTTCAGGCCGTGACAATTATTCTCTAAATATTTTATCTGTTTTCGCACTTGATTATTCAAGGTGGTAATCGGGAATGGAGGCTTGAATAGATAATGAGCTGTTTGTTGTCCACTCATAAATGTTATTTCATTCGGATAAAAATCTGGCAAATTGAAGCCCTGAATATCAACTATTATTATCTTCATGGTGGCTGGGTGTAGAATGACTGGAATTACTTGACATACATCTTATATTACACTCCTTACGACTCCACTAAGCGGTAAATATTCCACCACGCGATCGTGAATCAGAATACAAGTTACCCTCGTATTAGCTGGGAATGGCTGTCTAGTTTCAATCTCCAATTTAATATCAATAGTCGATGATTTTATGCTATCGTTTCTTTTAGAGCAATCAATAGCAAATATAGCATGGTTGTTGAAGGCTACAAAATCTAACATGGGTCTGTTATTACCTGCCAATGTTTTACAAAATTCTGTATACATGTGATATGCTTCAGCGTATTTTCGAGTTGAAAAGTCTAATTGCTGATTTTCGTATGGATAATATTCAGAATTGATATATAATTTTATGTTAGATATATCAGCGTTATCAAAGTATGTGACATCGTTCGTCTTTTGATCTTTTCGATCAGTTTGAAATGTTATAAATACACCTTTAGGACTTTCCGAATTTGAGCATGCTTTAATCGCCCAATATTGTTTCAAGGCTCCAGTTACCAAAGCAGTATTTTCATGAACGCTCCACTGTCTAAATGTAATAAAAATCGGTGTATCGCTGTTTATTGGGGCTAGCAATTTCAGTTTTAATGCATCATTTACAAACATATGTTTAACCTTTAGATCAATATTTGTTATATTTAATTCTTTGGATACTTTAAAGCAATTAACATCTGTTCGAGCTCTCATCAATCTTATGGTTTGCTTTCCTCCAAACAAAAGCTTCTTATAATCATAAAATACTCCCAACAAGGGAATTCTCATAAAAAATGTAGGATGATAAGTTACCAATTGACCTTCGGGAAAATTCCAGCCTGCGATACTAAGAGTTTCATCATCTTTATCATAGGTTAGATAACCTCTTACCAAGCTTACAGTACCTGGATCTCGAACACGATCCACTTCTACGCTATTTATCTCATAACTAATAGAGTCAAATAAGTATGCTCCAGCATTATTAGTGAATGCAACAGTTCCAGTGCCAACAGTTTTTTTTCAAGGTTCCTTCAATCGATATAGCCGCCTCAGGCATCGCCAATAAAGCATCCAGTTGATTAATTGTAATTTCAATCTCATCATTATTACCAAATGATTTTACGAATGGGTGATAAGTGTGAACCTCCGCTCTAATGATAGAATCATCGAACTGAGGATCTTGGAACAACTGAAGTTCTCTTAACATGATAGCCCAAAGATTTTAAGTATAAGATGTTTTTCAAAGACAAAGATGATGATGATGAACCCACCCTCTTCCTCGTACAGCTAGTGACAACTGATTGAGGTTAAGTGGAAAAGTTATTGTTTATATACAGGGGCGTAAATATTAAGCCCATATTTTCTTTAATTCCAACCTTACCACAATTTCTTCACCTCTAAAATTAACACTTTCAGAATTTTGATCAAGTATCTCCAAAGTAATGTTATTTATCTCGCGTTTGTTATTTACTGGAAGAAATATTAGATTCTTTGGTTCAATGTTAATAGCGTACCCTGGATTTACAGATGGAGCGAATTCGAAAATCGTATGTGATGGATTGTTATTGTAGAAAGCTCCTGTGGTGATATTGCAGTCTATATGGATGGTTATAACTTTTACTATCTGTACAGGCAAATCAGATTGATGTAAAATATCAGGTTTTAATTCTCTAGCCGAATAACCCAACAAACTGGCTAAGCTGTCAGTGGGTGTGAAGTTTATTTCGTGTTTGCTCCTCACACTTGAGAGTATTATTGTTAGGCTTCAATGAGAAATGTTCATTCGGATCTTTAGCTCCTTTCGGTACTATTTGACTCTGAAGATAAGTCTCAATATCATGAATCTCATATGATCCAGTAGGAATGGATATTACTTTTCCCTTAGTTCTATCACCTTGTTCCCAACAGTAGAGCTTATTATTAACTTCTTCTTCGATATTAGGAATACTATTATATGTGTGAAAACCAATAAGAGCTAATGCGTAATCGTACTGAGGATTCAATTCGATGGGGGTTGTGAAATTGACAGAGAGAGTGGTACCTCGATCTTCTTGACCTCGACCTCTTATCGTGAATATCTGTGACATAATGAACGAAACTTATTAGACATCATCATTTTTATAAAGAAACTCCAAACATAAATGGCCACAATTAACCGTATTGAAATTTTAATAATTATCATAATTAAATCGTATTTTACATTTATCGCCAAAGTAACGTACTAGTTCTACTGGTGGTTTTAGTGCACCGAAGCTGTCAAAATAAACAACTTTATCGTTATGCTTTTTATAAGCTACCCAATGTGTTCCGGGGCCCTCTTGTACATCAAGATTAATAATAGCACTCTCATATCTTCTAGGAGTCTGAGGTAAAGAGATACGCATATAGATACCTCTGAAATGCGGTATTTTCAATTTTTTAGCATACTTTATCAAATCTACATCGAAGAGGGCTCTTTTGGGTAGCTTCACTGGCAGTTTTTTTGCTGCTTTTTCAAATAGAGTCCCAGCCCCCTTTTATATGGTTTTAAGTACAGTCCGGATCCTTTTTTACCAAGAGCTATAGCTTCCATAGTTTGATTATGTCTTTCAGCCTCCTCCAATTTTTTCTTCGCAGCCTTAGCGTCTAAAACAGCCTTAGCAACTCCAGAAACACCGCCTGTCAAGGCTCCTAAGGCACTCAATCCAGCGAAGATTGGTATTAATGGCAAAAATCCACCGCTATTCGGTAGTGATAGTACACGAGGTGTTTTAATCTTTTTTCGACCACCCACACTTTTCACAGCTTGTCTCGCTGCTTTTACAGCAATCCTAGTATTTGATCTTAAATTATTATCCTTGGGCTGTTTCATTAGTTTTTCCACTCTACTCATGGTCTTTTTAAAACCAACTTTACGATGTCGAACGCCCATACCCATCTTTCTTTTAACTTTCATGGTGTTAACAATAGCCCAAGCGGCGGCATTTTCCTTCAAATTAGCGTCCTTAGACTTAACTCTTTCCCAAGCACGCTGCTCTAGATCGTAATCAGCCTTGTGTCGATCCTGTATATTAGAACTCTTACTATAGGCTATATCGTGACTGCGACAGCTTCTATCAAGGTCGTTAATTCCAGGGTCACCTCGACGCAAGCGTTTTTCCAACTTTGTACCAGGCCCACAGTACTGATATCCAGGTAAGTGTAATTCAAATGGCAGCTTATTAATTATGGAGTATACCACAACAGCACCACCGTGTTTCAACTGACATCTAGACCGATAATGAGCATTAGTATAGTATATATATAAATATATAACATCAAACACAAGAGTCTACAATGCGCCTTCTTAAGCAGCAGGTGTCACTCCCCGTGGAGAACTTGGACATTTTCTCACAACAGCCTGTAACCGAAAAACATGGTCCGTTATTTCCCAGCGCTTTAAGAACGATCATATGCGGACCTAGTAACTGTGGAAAAACCAATTTGCTATTAAGCTTATTGTTTAATCCTAACGGTTTGTGGTTTGAAAACGTATATGTATATTCTAAATCATTATATTATATCAGCCTAAATATAAATTGCTTAAAGATGTATTAAGAAAAGTAAAAGGTGTTAGCTACTTTCCATATGCAGATAGTGAGGAGATAATCGATCCGTCTGAAGCTAGAACTAATTCTATATTCATTTTCGATGATGTAGCTTGTGATAAACAGGATAAAATAAGAGCGTACTTCTCTATGGGCCGACACAAACTTGTTGATAGTTTCTATCTCTGTCAGACCTACACGCGTATTCAAAAACATCTGGTTAGAGATAATTGTAATTGTATAATCTTATTCAGGCAAGATCGACTGAATCTTAAACATATATTTGATGATCACGTAGCCCCAGATATGGAGTTTGAGAAATTTGAAAAGCTATGTGCCGAATGCTGGAACGAGACCTATGGTACACTGGTAATTGTTAAAGACTATGATATAAATAATGGTCGATATCGTAAAGGGTTTGACAGGTATATATGTATTTGAAACATCAGTTAGAATCATTACTGTTATACCCGTTATTATATACAGACCTATTTCAAATACAGCCTGTTCCAAATACAAACCCTGTTCCAGATACGGCTTATTAAAAACAGACCCTGTTTCCTGAACAGCCTGTTTCCAGAACAGACCAGTTAAAAGCTGTTTTTTAGCTGTTTTGAGCTGTTAAACAACCCTGTTTCAGAAACAGACCCCTGTTCCCTGAACAGCTGTTCCCGGACTAGACACAGTTAAAAGCTGTTTATCATGAAGAAAAAAACTCTAGAGGAGTATAAACCGATTAAGTTGAAGCCATTTGAATTGAATAGGGATAAATTACTTAAAAAGAAAATTATCGATGTATCGAAGGCGATCAAATAGAAATATTTAGCTTTAAAATTGGGGAAGGCTGAAGAGGATGATTCCATCAATAGATTATTAAAGCCAATTGTAGAACCCCTACATGAAATTAAAGTGAACACATCTAAAAGTATGCTACCTACTATCACCACCACACCCAGTAAAGTTAAAGAACAACCTAGTACGTCTACACAACCTCCGGTTCAATTTTTGCGTGATGAGGTGATCGGTGAAGTTTTTCCTGAAAAAGATGATGATGATTATGATGACAATGAGGCGGAAAAGACGTTTGGAGAAATGAAAGCGGAATATGATGATTTGCTTAAAAATAACAAACCTGTATTAGATGAATTTCTAAATCAATTTCCAGAACATGCAAGCTATTACATTGAGGGATTTTTAAGCAATAGGGGTGACTATGATGAAAATTTTGGTGCTCGTCTTGATCCTGTGACTAATAAATTATTTATGGGTAATAAAGAGTTGCAGATTGGAGCTAATAGTGAATTAATAATCGATGGTCGACCATACGCAGATACTAGAGGTTTATACGATTTAATATTTATGAAAAATCCTAAAGGTTATAATAATATTGATTTGAAAAGTTATAAAGAAATTCTAGATCTAACTAGCGCTCACAAACGCGACTACAATCCGCAGGGGCAATCCAGGGGAAATAGATCTAACAAATATATACATATAATAAAACCGCTATATAATAAAACTAGAAGTAAGTCGTATCACACACCATCGAAAAGCGGATATGGTATGAGTACAGCTGTATACAATGAAAAACCTATAGAATATGTCTATTGGGACGATGTGAATGAACTCATTGACAGATTAAGACTTTTTTTGACACCTGCTTCCGAAAGTGACATTTTCTGTTGTTTGTCAGTGTATTTTCTATTAGCGAAAATAGACGTTTGTCTTCCTTCAGTCGGTTTCCAATAGCAACGGGAGACAATATACATTTACTCCCGTTGCTATTAGAGACGGGAGCCCATATTAACATGAAACCATAGAGATAGAATATAATAGGGAGACGGCATCACGTGGCAAAAGTGGTTTCATGTCCGCCATATTGCTACTACTTTTTTGTCAAAAATGTCAAACTGTAGTGTCATTTGTTGTTAGTTTATGTTGAGCAATATTTAGCATTTCATTTATGTTTTGAGAACTGTCTAAGTATTTTTTGTTAGTTTGTCTTGTGCTGTGCGTAGCTGCTGTAGCAGAGACGGCGTGAATAAAAAGATGTCGGGAATAACATTTCATAAGTTAGTATAAACAATAAACAAAACCGTACCTACAAAATTATGGTATATAAATGCTGTTATTGTACTTTATACATGCTACAGCGTAGAACAAAGGGCGGCGGTAGACAATACAAGCATCTTAGAAGGGAAGAGAAATGCGACAAGAAAGGTTTTTAAACCAAGAACTAATATCTGTAGAGTCAGAGTCAAAGGAGGAAACTTAATAAGCAATAAAAAATATATTCTATTTGGATGGACAGAACATTTTCAAGAGCTGCTGGCCGGAGGACCAACCCAAATGAAACACTGAAACCATTGTGTGCCAAATGTGAAAAGGATTTATCTGTGGAGGAGATTTCTAAAAAAATTAAATGTGACTATTGTGCTTCAACGTTTTGTCAATCTTGCTCTGGAATCGGTAGTACTGAAGTCAGAGTCATGCAATTAGCTGGGAAAAGATTATTAAAATATATTTGTGATAGCTGCAATACTTCTCAAAAGGTAGATCATTTGAGTGCTATGCAAACAAATATCTTGGAAGAAATGAACAAAGTATATGAGAATTTCACAAATAAAATACAAGAAGTTGTTGCAACAGAAATAAATAAGTTACAGAAATGTGTTGATTTAAACAGTAATGTAGTAGATGAACTTAAAAAAATCCAAATCTGTCAAAATCATATAAAAAGTTTCATGGAAACACAAAATAAGACCGATTTAAGACATAAACAAAAGAGCTATTCAGCAGCGGTTCAGGAGGTAGTAGTGATTAAACCTAAAAACCAGCAGGAGAGTATACAAACTAAAGAAGATATTCAGAAACATATCAACCCATCTGATTTAGAAGTTGGAATAAAAAAAGTTAGAAATGCAAAAGAAGGTGGAATTGTTATTGAGTGCAGATCTGAAGCGGACGTGGAAAAGTTAAAAAAAGAAGTTGAACAAAAATTAACTGAGTATAATGTAAAAATACCAAATCGAAAAAATCCATGTATTAAGATTATCGGTATTGAAGACGCATTTACAACAGAGGAGCTTAAAGAGATGATTCTTAAGCAAAATGCGTTTTTGATGCATGATAAGATGGAACTGAATGTTAAATTAGTGAAAAAAATGAAGACTTTATTTATGTCAATTGTGGAATGTGATCCAATAACATTTAATAAAATCATGGAGAAGAACAAACTAAGTATTGGATGGTGTAATTGTACAGTGTTCGAACATGTGAGAGTAATGCGTTGTTTCAGATGTGGTGGGTTTAATCACATGGCCAAAGACTGTCAAAATGAAGAGAAGTGTCTATCGTGCACTGGTACTCATAATACTGAAGATTGCAAGGCTAGTGAATTTACATGTAGAAACTGTTTAGATGCTAATACTAGTAACCCTGATTTAAATTTAAATTGTAATCATTACATTTATGATCAGTCCTGCCCTGTATTGCAAAGAAAACAAACTATTGAAAAAAGAATCATTAAAGTAGCTAAATAGCAATCCGTAAATAATGATATATTTTTAATGAATTCACAAAGTCTGATTAAACACTATGATGAAATAAAATATTTTGTACAAACAATGAACCCTATTGCAATGTGTTTAACTGAAACTCACGTCACCAATGACATAGATGACTATGAAATTAGTATAAGCGGTTATAACATTGAAAGAGTAAATTCTGAAAGTAGGCATACCGGACTTATGTTCGATCAGATATACAGTATAGTGTTTGTTTTCAACATGTAATTTATATGAATGTCTGGTTTCTGGTTATTAAATTTAAAATTAATAATGTATATATTTCAGTTGCTGGTTTATATCATTCCCCAAATCAGTCACATATTGTATTTTTAGATTTTATGGAAAATTGGTTGGAGAATAATGTAATAAACATTAATCACAGTTTTTTAATGATTGGTGATTTTAATATTAATTGGAAACTAAATTCAACCTATTCAGCTAAATTGAAAACTATTTCTCAGGATTGTGGATTAAATCAGTTAGTAAATACGGATACACATACTTATGAAGGTGGTGCATCCATTATTGATTTAGTTTTTTCTAATGATAAAAATATTGAAATATCTGTATTAGATGAACCAAATATATGTAATCATAGTTGTATTAAAATAGATATTTTAAAAAATCAACAGGATAAAAAAATTATAATAAGGACCAAATTAAAGGATGAAAATCAATTCCGCACTAATATTATTGATTTTTTAAATGTTTTTAATTATCATATTATAGATTTAGATGATAAATATAACTGTTTTCTGGATGGGATGACAAATATTGTGGACACTCTTATGCCTAAAAGAGAAATTGTGCTTCGTGCTAAATATAATGGGTGGTTTAATGACAGGGTTTTAGATGCAATTAAAAGGAGAGATCAATGCTACAAACAATACAAAATAACGAATAGTCAAAATGAGTGGTAAATTTATAAGCAAAACAGAAATGAGGTAGTTAATGTAATCAGGATGGAAAAATGCAGACATTTCCAAGAAAAAATTGATTATTGCAGTGGCAATTCTAAAGAGATGTGGAAATCTCTAAAAAATATAACAGGACAAAAAAATAGAGACAGTATTGTTATGGTTGATTTTGATGGTGAGTTAGTAGAGAATTTAAGTGATATAGTAGAAAAATTTAATGAGTTTTTTGTTAAAAGTATTGAAAATATTATCAAAACTATACCCATTAATAATACCATATTTACAGTTAACAATAGTAATAACAACTTCTCTGATTTCAAATTGTTGAATAGATGTGAATTAAAAGACATTGTTTTTTCACTGGCCAATAAAAGTAGTCCTGATGATGTTGGTATGTTTATATATAAAGAATACTTTGATTTATTAGCTGATCCACTGATTAATATAATAAATTGCTCATTATTAACCGGAAAAGTTCCAGATTCTTTGAAGGTATCTACAATTATTCTGTTAAGAAAAGTTGTTAAAACTATTAAACCTGAAGAATTTAGACCAATTAATATGTTATCAGCATTTGAAAAGATATTAGAGAAAGTTGTCTACTTACAAATTTTAGATTATGTCTCAAGTAACCGATTAATCTGTGACTATCAATCTGGATTTAGGGAAAATCATAGCTGTAAGAGTGCCCAGCAGTGTGTCATAAATGACTGGAAAGAAGCACTTGATGAAGGTAAAGTAACTGCTATTATTTTCCTAGATCTAAAACGAGCATTCGAAACGATTGACAGAGTCAAATTAATTGAAAAGCTAAAATCATTAGGTTTTAAGGGAGCAGTTTTAAATTGGTTGAAAGATTATATGAGCAATAGAAGACAAAAAGTTAAATATGAAGAATATGTATCTAGTGAATCCCATATTAACGTTGGAATACCACAAGGTAGCATACTAGGACCCCTATTATTTGTTTTATATTTAAATGATATACATCTAATGTTTGAAAATGCAAATTACCACCTATTTGCCGATGACACTATAATATATGTATCAGATACATGCATATTACGGTTAGTCGTCAAAATAAACCAAATATTAGAGAAAGTGAGTGATTGGATGGAAGTAAATAAATTAAAATTAAATGTTACAAAAACAAAAGGGATGATACTGGGAAAAAAGACATATAGGGATTTATTTATCACGAACCGGTTAAAATTTAAATTGAGTGGAGAGATTGTCGAAGTGGTGAATGAAATTAAGTATCTGGGGATTATAATTGACAATGAATTAAAATTCACTAAAAACATTGATTATATATGTAAAAAAATTGCCAAAAAAATAGGAGTTCTAAGGAGGGTTAGTTGGTATTTATCTATAAAAACTCGGAGAGTAGTGTATAACACCATAATATTATCTCATTTTTGTTATTGCAGTACTGTTTTATATCTAACAAACCAAGGATGTATAGGTCGTTTACAAAAATTGCAAAATCGAGCTATGCGCATAATATTAGGTTGCAGTAGATACACAAGAGTTGAAGACATGTTGGCTACCTTGGGTTGGATGAGCGTACAAAAGTTTTTAGAATATAATGTATTGGTTTTTATTCATAAAATTAGGTTGGGGGAAGAACCTGAATATTTGCAAAATATACTGGAAATATTTAATAACATTCACGATTATAATACAAGAGGGCGGCAAAATTTTATTTTGCAAAGAGTTCGGACCACCGCTGGACAGAATTCAATTTTTTTTAAGGGAATTAATAAATATAATAGCCTCAGTCAAGAGGCCAAAGATGCTAGAAGCATAATTTCTTTTAAAAAAATTCTGAAAAACAGTTATATATGATGTGGGGGTATTTAATTTGTAAGTGTGTGTAGAAAAAATAATTATAAAATATTTTGTTTGTTATAATCTAATATTGGTATAGAGTTGTTTTTTCTGTATATTGTGGTAAATAGCAAAGAGCTAAATAAAGATATATTATTATTATTCTTTGAAGCCCACCTCGGAGAATAATTCAGAATATCAGTCAGGATTTAGACCAGGTCGCTCAACTACCAACCAAATGTTCACTTTGCATCAAATCCAAGAAAAATCCAGAGAATTTGACATTGGTATAACACTGGTATGCACCACTTGTCATCTACTTTAAAGCAGCGTATGATAACATTCTTAGGTCGATGTTGCACGATGTTATGAACGAACTCGGAGTACCAATGAAGCTAACTTGTCTGATTAAAATGACCATGGTTGATACCACGTCCGCAGTTAAACTTCAGAACGACATAATATAGGAACCGTTCGAAATACACAAAGGACTGCGACAGGAAGATGCGCTGACGTGTCAGTTATTCAATAGGGCCATTACTTTTTATGTGTTATATCAACAACCTCCCAAACTATTTAACTATTGGTCATCTAACGATGTTTGCCGATGACATAACGGTAACTTTATCAGCGGATACAATAGAAGAACTACATTTACTTGTTGACCAAATATTCCAAGAGGTCAGAGCTTGGGCGCAAAGAGATAGGTTGATTTTAAATGAACAGAAAACAGTCATTATGAACTTTGGATTGCAAAAACAGTTGCCACCCGATATATTTTTGCATGATAATATTACCTTGTCTCAAAGTACAAAATTGCTTGGTACTTACTTAGACAATAAATTATTATGGAGCAAACACATTGAGTATGTATGCTTACTGTTGATTTTAAGGATTATTATGTGGAGAGGAGAAATAATGTACCGACTTGTTCGACTGTCAAAAAGAAACTAAACTTTATTTTAAAAGAAGACCGTTAAAAAGGTACAACGTGCATTGCCTGTTAGTTACATAAAGAAAAACATAGATGGCGAGCAGAGTACAATATTTTTAACTTAAATTCTAACACCCCCACTAAGTTAAACAATAAAAGCTTTATGCAGTACTAACAATTCCTAAAAGTGTCAAGAACTTACAATGTTTATTTGAAGGCAAAGCTTTTGTAAAGATATCAGCCACCATTTCGTTTGTTTGTATATATTCTAATTTGATTAATTTGTTTGCAACGACATCTCTTACATAATGGTGTCTGACGTCTATATGCTTTGTTCGTTTATGGAACATAGGATTGTGACTTAACTTTATACAGCTTTGATTGTCACAATGAATTAACACACAATCATAAGAACCTGTTAATTCGCTTAACAAATTTCTCAGATGCACAGCTTCTTTTGAAGCCTCGGACAAGGCCATATATTCGGCCTCTGTTGACGATAGTGCAACAGTTTTCTGTTTGGTACTTTCCCAAGATATAGCACAATTTGAATACGTGAAACAGAAACCAGTATAAGACCTTCTGTCTGTTATGTCGCTTCCCCAGTCAGCGTCAACATATCCTAATAACTGACCTGAACCCTTTTTATATTTAAGACAAACATTTTTTGTTTTCTGTAAATATTTTAATACTCTCTTAGCTGCTTTCCAATGATTTGTATCAAAAAAGTTATTAAATTGACTGAGATAGCTGACAGAGTAAGAAATATCTGGTCTCGTCATTACAGCCAAGTACATCAATCTACCAATTAATTGTCTATATGGCAATGATGAGTCACAGTTGCTTTCAGCTTTACTTAAACTTAACCCCTTTTCCATGGGCGTATCAACACCTCTACACTTACTCATATTAAATTTTGACAATAACAAATCAATATAATGTTTTTGGTCAAGTGTAATTACCCCTTTTTCTCTATCAATCGATACATTTACTCCTAAAATCTGTTTAGCTTGACCTAGGTCTTTTATTTTAAAATGATTAGCTAATTTTCCCTTTAAATCATCATTTTCGATCAAGTCATTGGAAAAAATAAAAAAATCGTCGACGTAAAGAGCAATTACAGTAAGCAAGTTCTTATTATGCTTAATGAAAACACAAGGTTCAAAGTGTGATTTACTATAACCTAACTTTAACAATACATCTTCAACCTTTTTGTACCACACTCTAGACGATTGTTTTAACCCATAAATGGCTCGTTTTAACTTTAACACTTTATTTTCATGACCTGGTTTAACAAAACCCTCAGGTTGTTTCATATAAACAACTTCGTCTAGGTGTCCGTGCAAAAAAGCTGTAGTAACGTCCAAATGGTTTATTTTTAAACCTAAATCTACAGACAACGATATTAATAGTCTTAGCGTTGAGTGGCGAACAACCGGCGAAAAAGTCTCACTATAATCAACCCCTTGCCTCTGGGTAAAACCCTTGGCCACTAATCTTGCTCTATAACTTTTGTTATTATCACTGTCACACTTTATTTTATACACTCACTTACTTTCTACTACTGTGTCATCCTCAGGGTAGTCAGCGACGTCCCATGACTCATTTTCCTCTAGGTTGCTTATCTCTCCCTGCATGGCCTGTTGCCACATGCCCTTATCTGCCCTAGACATAGCCTGAGAATAAGTGACCGGAAAACCTTCTGCGCTGCCATCACCCCCTGCTGCACCCAGGTAAGTAACATAATCTTCAAACTTCCTCTCTTTTCTTGCTCTTCCAGATTTTCTAACCTCTATATTCTTGTCTTCAGGTTCATTTGTGGGTTCATTTGCAATATAATCCGAGTCTGAGTCATCTGAATCAATTAATGAATTCTCAGCACTCATATTTTCAATGCTGCATTCTAAATCCCCCACTGCCACAGGTACCTCTTCATTTTCTTCTTCTCTTACGACTTCTGATATTGCCTCAACTTCGGTGTCGACCATATTGGTTTTATAATCTTCGTGAATTATCACATCCCTACTGGTAGTGACATCATTAGTTTCTAAGTCGTAGACCCTGTAGCCTTTAATATTTTCTGAATATCCGACAAAAATACATTTTTTAGCCTTTTTGTCAAACTTTAGTCGTTTCTCTTTTGGTATATGCACCATGCATGGGCTACCAAAAATTTTCAGCTTTGATAGGTCTGGTTTTTGCCCTACCCAAATTTCATACGGTGTCTTAGTACCATTTAAACCATTGGCTACACAACGGTTTCTTAAATAGCAAGCTGTGTTTATCGCCTCTGCCCAAAACCGTTTTTCAAGGCCACCATCAAAGAGTAGGCACCTTGCCTTTTCAATAAGTGTGCGATTGTGACGTTCGGCAAGCCCGTTCTGTTCTGGTGTATAAGCATTTGTCATTTGGTGTAATATTCCTTCTCGTTTCAAAAATGTTGCAAATTCTTTTGAACAGACCTCTCCACCTTGATCAGTACGAAACACTTTGATCTTCTTATTTTTCTGGTTTTCAACCATGACCTTGAATTCTTGAAATTTTGTAAAAGCTTCAGATTTCGCTTTCAAAAAGTAGACAAATGACATGCGACTGCAATCATCAACAAGAAGCAAAAAATATCTTGAACCTCCAATGGAAACATTTTCCATCGGGCCACATATGTCTGCATGGATAATATCTAATATATTTGAACTGCGTTTACCTGTATTTAAAAAAGGTAGTCTGGCTTGTTTCCCTTCGCAACATACAGAACAATTTGTTTTGTCTATGTTCACTTTTTCTTTCAGGGATAATTCGTCAACACAAGTTCCCATTTTATTTAGATCTCGGCTGTTAATATGACCCAATCTCCTGTGCCATGTTTCTGAAGTAGCTGCTAACATACATTGTTCAACTTTCAAATTTAATTTATAAACTCCACCTACTAAACTTGCTGTGGCTATCTGTTCATTATTACTGTTTACAATGACACACCCTGTATCTGTAAAGGATACTCCGTTACCTTTTGCAATAATCTCACTAACTGATAAAAGATTTGTTGTAAGTTGAGGTACGCATAGAACATCATCGACAGATATTTCATGAGATTTGCCATTACAATGTGTAATAATATTTAAACTTCCAGAGCATTTTACAAGTAATGTTTCTTTATTCGCTACCAATATTTCATGTATGTTTGATTCTGAACACTTGTGAAGCCAATCTTCATTGGGTGTCATATGTTTGCTTGCCCCAGAGTCTAAGTAGAAATCGTTTTTATCATATATACTGCTTAAAAATACTGCACTGAAGGCGTTTTTTTGAGACGAATTTAATTTTTCGGGACATTTATTCATGTAATGCCCATTCTTCTTGCATCTATAACAAACGATACCACTTAAATCCTTTTGTTTACTTTTGTCATTGCGATCAGCTGCTGCTGTCCCTGTTTTATTTGAGGTTTGATCTTTTCTGCCATCTCTCGGCTTGGTGTGAAAAATACGTTTCGCGACAAAAGCATTTCCGCTTTTACTGTTGCAAGCACCATCTGTGGACATATCTAGCAACTTAGTTTTGATTGAGTCCGTAGTTATCTTCATACCTGAATGCTCAATTGCCATGATCATTGGCGCAAACCTTTCTGGCAAACCGGCTAAGAGAAGTGAGCCTATCCATTCCTCGTCTATCTGAAAACCTGTCTTTTGGAGTCTTTGAGAGGTTTCAACCACCTGGTTCACATAGTTTTCCATACTTTCACTGTTCTCTAGACGAAGCGAGATTAAAGTTCGTAAAAGCCCAATTTTTCTTACAAAACCCGTATCTTCATATAAGTTTTTTATCTTTAACCAAACGTCCTTCGCGGTTGGTGCGTCTTTCACGTGCATGTACAGAGAGGGATCAATTGTGAGAATTAATTTTGCCTTTGCTTTTGCAACCAAAATCGTGTCTGTCTCACTACCATCGATGCATTTTGATAGACCTTCTAGAACGAATATGTTCTCTAGAGCAAAGCACCATTCCTCATAGTTCTCCCGACCGAGTAACTTAGGACAACTGTTTAAATAGTTAATCGACATTTCTGAGTCTCTTCACTGATCCGAACAAAACTGCAGTTAAAAGAAAACACTTTTTCCGTTTGCACTATTTCTTTCTGGGCGGTCTGGGCCCATAACGTGTTGATTTTAAGGATTATTATGTGGAGAGGAGAAATAATGTACCGACTTGTTCGACTGTCAAAAAGAAACTAAACTTTATTTTAAAAGAAGACCGTTAAAAAGGTACAACGTGCATTGCCTGTTAGTTACATAAAGAAAAACATAGATGGCGAGCAGAGTACAATATTTTTAACTTAAATTCTAACACTCACAGCTTAATAAGGCCTATTTTGCAATATTACAAATGCAGAGTACACTTGACGAAACAGGACTTTTGAACATATATTATGCTCTAGCTTACTCGCATATTTCATTGAATATTATGGCCTGGGGTAATTCAAGGGACAGGGACAGAGTTTTCATTGGACAAAAAAGGCTCATTCGGCTCATATTTAAAATGAAATATATTGAGAGCTGCAAAGTCATGTTCCAAAGGAAAAATATTCTGACTACACCATGTATTTTCATATTTAAATGTTTAACATATGCAAAGAAAAATATGGAACTATTTACAAGAAGGAAAAATTATCATACGTACAGTACAAGACATGGCGATATGCTGAGTATACCCGCGCACCACTCAACTAATTTTAAACATTCGCCACAATATAACTGCATCATACTTTTTAATAGCCTCCCTATCGAAATTAGACAAATGCAGAACTATCAAAAATACAAAAATGCGGTTAAAGATATGTTGCTCAAAGGTGGTTTTTATAGTGTCCAAGAATTTTTAAATAGAGAACCTTAGGACATACTTATCTGTACCTATATACTTACTTCTATTATATTTATGATAGATTATTTTACTTTTTTGTTTATAGATTTTACTACGTCTTTTATAATTTATTGTAATATTGACACATTTGTTGTTTATACTTGTTAATTCTATGTTGTGTCAGTTATATTATATTGTATACGTTTTTATTTATTTGTATATACTCATGTGTTATATTTACTACACATCTTATAAATGACTTACCATATGTACGCTTGTATCCGAAATGGTCAATAAATATTATTATTATATTATTATTAATATAGCCCTGGAGAAAATCTTCTGATTGGTACGTACCACTTCGAAGGAATGTGGGCGTTACACATTCACTGATCGTTTTCTCTATTTACGCTTTACGCACGATCATCCCGTCTTTGTTTCCAATTTGGCTATAATTTTTCTTGGGGTACTGTATATTTATGTATTCTGAAACAATGTATAACATGGGTATATAAATTAAAGATAAATTTACGTATTTGCCTATTGTTTTACTTTCCATATTTACCATCATCCACACACCCAATTAAAGAAGCTGTAGGAATTGGTACTATTGACCTAATAGTGCAGTTTTCCTTCAAAGGGACCTATAAGCCCCATAAAACTAGTTCCACTAGATTAAATATCTAGTCTAAAAAGAACCAAAAACTTCACAGAATTTAGTTGATTACGAAAGTTCAAAGTTGACCAACTAAAATCGAATCGTGAGAACTAAGCGCGTTCTCACGATTCGACTCTGTTAAAGCCGCCATATTGGTGCTACAATAAGCTCCGCCCAGTGGTACCGTTATTTCCTTATCTATTTATATCGTATAGCGTCTCCTTATATTCTATCTCTATGCATGAAACCAAATAAAAAAAAATCAATTTTTATTTATCATTATGAACATTAATGGTACAATTTGTTAGATTATTAAAACTAATGGCAATAGAAGATTTTGATGAACAGCTTAAGGATGTTCAAGGGTTTCATCGACGGGGCAGAGGGGAGTAGCGGGACGGGGGAGATCCCGGGGGTGGGAGAAGGCGTTAGAGGTGGCAACACCGCACATTTCTCCTGTGCTCTCGTTTTCTTTCTGCTGCGGCAAACATATAAAACCCAGGGAGAAGAGCAAGCAATCAAACTGTTGCGTGGTGAATGTGATGGAAAACCACAAGTCATCAAAACAAAGAAAACATTAAAAAGCATTCTAGAGTACCTGAAAAGTTTGCCATAATATATTCAAAAACTTCATTTCAGCTTCACTTCGAATAGGAATATTCGAAGTAGTTCTATTCTCCGATAAGAATATTTTACATTTATTGTTATGTATGAAAATCTATTTGTTCTTGTTATCTGACATGCTTGCATGAAATACTTATATTTTGATATTTTACATAAACATAATTTATGTTCTACTTGATAAAAAAAGTAAATTATTTTAATGAAAAAGTTTCAATAAATTGTTTGACGTTTGACGTTATAAATTATTTTGAATTAGGAACCATAGTATAAGGATAAAGGATAATGGTATGTCAGGTTGCCGTCCAATTTGTGTATCTACTGCGCATTACGTCACTCAGTTTAAAAAACATTGAAAGTCAGTTGTGATTCCGCACATTTAATCTTTATTTTAATATTTTTAATAGTGTTAACGAATAGGATCATGCTTGCTTGTGCTGTGGCTGGGTGTAACAATTATTATACGAAGACAAAAAGGTACTGACATCAAGTATTTTACATTTCTCCGCGTTGAAAAGCTCGCGAAAGTATATGGATCAGCGATAAAATTAATATGAAAAATAGCAGGTTATTTTTTTATTTCGCCGGTTTATCTTTTTATTACCTATTGTCTGTTTATAGCACGTATTTATTCTGTACATTTCAACCCAACAGAATCAACAGATTTTGAAATTTCTTTAATACAGCAGATGTTGTTATATTCCCCCCAGAAACAGTAGAAATTGAAGATCTGATGCAGTTCCAACTGTTAATATGCCTGGTGTTGTTTCTTGAATGTCGTAAAAGGAAAATAAATTGTGATAGATTGCTTAGGATGGAAAAAATATTAAAAATAGACTGATAATTTTAGGTTAGAATTCCAACTAACAAAAAGCATCTTATTTTATTAGATCAAGGCAATTAAAACTTTATTAATAATGCACTGAACAAGATTTTAGTTGATAGTACAGAAATTAAGTAGAAATTTTAATAAAATTGACATTATATTCGGTGATTTTAGAAAATACGTAGTTTTGAGGTTAATTGTGATGTCACCCCTGCCACTTTTTAAACTGAGTGACGTCACCGTGCCTGCGCGCGGGCATACCATTCTCCTTATACCATGATTAGGAACCATGCGACGTTGCCGTCGTTACACTTCATAAGCGCCTGCTGAGGCACGGCATTTCCGAAAAAAATGCTGTTTAGTAATCAGAATGCATTGCAACCGTTCCCTTTTTCATAGACAAAATCTTCCTTGAAGTCTCTTCTATACGTTGCATAGTTTTTTTCCATTTTCTCTGCATTTTCTCCTCTATATTTTACTCTGAGAAGGTCTCCGGACTCCGAACATGCAATCTCCATAAGATCATAGATTTCATTTTCGATTTTCTCGAAAACTATGTCCTATTGCGAGCAATAAATTTTCAACGGTTCATTTTAGCTTTGTAAATAGGAGAAAACGCAATGGCGACGGATGTCACTCTATTTTGTTAGTGACTGTCAGTGTCACTTTATATTGATTGTCTCATTAAGTATTTTTTAAATTTTAAAACATTTCGAACCACAAGCTTACAGACGTGGAATTTAGGGATTGTAATGGCTAAATTAAAAGCTGAATAGTCCTTACAACGTATGGCAGATGAGTTACGTTGTCACAAAACAACAATATTTTACCTAAAGCGCAAGTGGACACAAAATGGAAATCTAGCTCGTATGCCGGGGGTCTGGTCGTCCGCGTCTTATAATGTGGAAGATGCTGCTTTGGTGGAATATAACACAAATTATCTCTTTTCGACAGCATTAAAGCTAAGGAAGAAACACATTTTCCAGCATCTAATTCAACTGCCCCATAGAAGCCGTAGAAGAATTCAGCAACATTGGTTTTTAAGTTTTACATATTGCTAATTTTATGTTAGATTAGTGTTGCATTTTTTCGCTTCAGCTTCACGATTGTCATGTATGTTTAGTGTTACTGGAAGGTATTCGTAATTCGGCTGCATAGCCCTAAATATTGTAGATAATACTGTAGTTATTGGCAAAAAGATACAACACTAAAATCTCGAAACCTTGACAGTTGCGCCTCTTTATTATTATTTACTTAATGGTTATATAAAGATTTATAAATTTAATGTTTCCTTTATTGATTTCTCTTTTGACACGTCAATGTATTCTGTCAAAGATTTTATAAAATGTCAAATATGACTTTAAAACCATTTTTACAAAGACTAATTTTACAAAAACCAATATCACTTGATTAAATATCGTTGAAAATTTATTGCTCGCAATAGTACAAGAAGGTAATGAAAAAACAGGGACCGGTTCATTTCTATATCAATAATAACATATTCAACTTTCAGCGACTTCTCTGCATTTTTGCGAAACCCTTAAACATCCTTAATGTTGTTGTGTTAATATCAATGTCCTGATTTTCGCTCATTATTGTTGATAGTGATTCACAACCCTCAATAATAATTTGCTTGTCTTTATTTATATTTTCGCAAGTTGATACTGACTGTGATTTTTTACCTCCAGTAATAATTTGTTGAGCCACTTTACACTTTTTTGAGATAGAATCTTCTAAATATCCTTCAGCAACTGCTGAGGACCTCCATCCCCCATGCCTCTTCAAACTTATAATATCCCCTCCAGCTTCTACCAGAAGCGATGCGGATGTTCTTCTGAAACTGTGTCCAGTATAACTAGAAGGTCCCGGCAATTTAAGATACTCGGCAACTTTACGGGGTATTTGGGAAAATGTATTTTTTTCAAGTGTTTGCACTGTGCACTTTCCTTTAATATAATTTACGAAAAATCTGGAATGTGTTGTTTTTGCAGATCTTAATGCAAAATACTTCCTATATATGTCAATAACGTTATTTCCATTAATCTTATCATTAGTTACAATAAAAGTACGTGCAATGTGCGTTTTTGTGTCTGGAATCGTAATAACTAAAATGTCGTTTTTATCTTGAATATCTTCGAGACGTAAATAGGTTAATTCGTCACACCGACAAGCCCCACAAATTGATATAACTACAGCAACCTTAAATAAAAACAGGATGTGTGAGAAAAACTACTAATAAGTCATAGAACAATTAAGTTTACCTTCATGAACAAATATATTTCGTCAGGGGCTTCTGAAATAAATTTATTTATATCTTCCCTACTGAAAGTTTTTGCTTTCTTCGGTTGATATCCAACAGCTTGCCTTTTCAAAAAATGTATCAGTTTCTGTTTTTTTATCTCGATATCTTCTCTTAAGAGAAGCGTAGTTCTTAACATCGAATACTTTGCCCAAAGGGTCGACGATTTGTATTTTTTACTGGCAAATGAAAAATAAGCCAAAATGACATCATCATTTATTATTTTGACGTTGCTGGTTGTCATCCATTTTTTGAACGTATTATATTCGTCTTCATATTTTAATCTCGATTTTGCTGGAAGAAGATTTAGTGTGGCAATTCTTGCTTCTTCTAGAATAGCTTCAGGAATTTCACAGTCACTATCCGAACTCATTTTCTTTTTCGTAATGCACTAACTCGCGTTGCAATAATAATTGTGCAGTAAACAATTTTTTGTTTGACTATTACTCGCTACCATAGAAACTGGAAACATTTACTAGCCTGCCCATGGTTTTTATATTTAAATATTTTTGATTTCAGCAAAATATAAGAAATAAAGCTTTATCATAAATAATATGTGTGAACGAGTATGTGAAGGTGTCAAAAAAATCATATGTTCAACTCTGGAGTAAAGTATCATTTCCTCCCTTGGATGATTGCTGCCCTCGCTTCGCTCAGGCAGCAACTTTCATCCGCGGGAGGAAATGATACACTTTCCTCCCTAATTGTACAAATAGCTATTAATGGCTTCAAAGACGGCTGGTAATACAGACTCTCATGATAATGAGATTTTAGCTATAATATCAGAACTTAGGGAAATAGGTGTTATCGCTTAAATATTTGCGATTTTGCTAATTAACACCATTTACATCATGAGTGTAGACAAGTTCGGTAGGTCTATTATTAGTGGATCCCCCACTAGCAGTGACAGTTCCCATTTACTTTCACCCTATCGTCATGGTTTTATTTTCACCAGTGATGGAAATATAGACGTGGAAAATTTAAAATTATGTAATGTTAAAAGCCCCACAGAATCATCTGATTGTGTTAATAAACAATATGTTGATATTAATAATGAGAATTTGTTAAAGAAAATAGATACTGTAAAAAATACTATTCCGAGTATTGTAGCTAAACATTCAGATTTGGAACGTAAAGCGTTTGTGGATAATGTTCGAGATTTGGAGTCTAGAATTAATATAGCAATGAATGTCATACCGGATATGATTAATCAGAAGGTTTATTTAGATACGCAAACTTATAAGCGCAAGTATGATGATGAAATAAAAAAATTACAACAGAAAGTTGATGATGTTACAAAGAGTATTAATCAGCAAATTGATTTCAAAACAAAACAACAAACAAAATCCTATAAAACTAAGTATGATGAAAGGCTTAAAAAAATACGGAAAGCCATTGTTTCTGATGCTACTGAGGTAAGGGCCGTGCTTACACAAAATATTAGCGATTTGAAAAATGACATAAATTACGAACTTACTAACCTCAAATATGATTTAAAGAATGTTACCGTTAAAAATAATAATACAAAGTTAGGGGTGGAATCGTCACCCTTGATAGCGTTATAACTATCCACCCAGCCTCGTTATCCTAGGCAAGAGCCTTGAGTTGTTGGCCTCTTCAGGTTCTCGTAACAAGAAAGTTAATGTTTATAGTGCCTCTTCCGGATACAACTATGATTCTAGCGGAAGAGACACTGGCAAGCTCAGTGGGCGGTGGGAGTGAGTAAATGTGGTATGAGGGTGTTAACTCAATAAATAAATTATTAAACTCAATTATTCTTAGTTTACTAAAAAAATTCAAGTCTGCCAGATTATAAAAAAAAAGGAATTAATCACACTAATACCTATACTGTCTTAAATAGTAAAATACAAAAAAAAAATATTGTAAAAGTTGACGGTAATCGTTTGTCTCAATTTTAGGGGCGAAGCTCAAATGAGAGCTCTAATACCGCAAGTGATCACTTTAGGCGTACACTAGTGAGCTATAAGGACTTTATATTGTTATAAACTAGAGAGCAAAACCATACATAAATAATAAGATGCCAGCAGTACCTAAATTTTTCAGATATAGGGTAGGTACTCTTAAAATTAACCATGAAATAATAAGGATAACACTTATAATATATATATTCAACGTTGTTTAGGAAAAAAAAAAGCGCGATTTCTGAAGGTCTTAAACTAAACTTATCTGGTTCACACATTGGTAGTTTTCCACTGGTGAAGGGGACGGGAGGAAGCTTCAAAATGTCTGCCGAGGTACTTCCTGGTAGACTCCGAATTTCGAAAATGGTGGAGAACAGCACTTCCTGTGCCGACCTTTCCAGCTCACGTCTCCACGACACGCAGACCACTGGACGGGGTAACCTATATATGTGTTCCAGGAAGGAGAGAAAGCTTCGCCTTACACGACAACTCCAAGCAGACAAGTAACGAAAGCCAAAAAGCCACGACGCTGATAACAGCGCTAGAAGGGGTGAGAAAGAAGCCCTAAAAGGGGAAACTTGTTGTAGCGGTGTAAAAAAAAAACAAACTGTCTATTGATCAAGAAATTATGTATCTTTTCTAATAAACTATTTAATGCCTACGCTTTAATTCTTTTTCCAACTTGATTTTAATTAAGTGATGGTATTATATAATTTGAATTATCATACCTGGAGGTTGTAAAACGGGCTTCGCTAGAAACACAATTTTTCGGTTTTCCACACTACTGGGGCAACGAGCTTTTAATCCCACAAAAAAAATTATGTGGATTTAGTATGCGGCCGCTCCAAAACCATAAAGTCGCAATACTATTATAAGTATATGTAATTCTGCAGAATCCCAATAAGACAAATTTTCAAAAATATTTAAATTGCAGCGAATTACATCTCTCGAATACCTAACAGCGTGTGTCCGGCACGAGCAAGAACCAGCCGAAAAAGAAAGTACCAAAAAAAGAAAGTCCATTTCTTATTTTATTTTTTTTTTTTTGTTTCACCTCCACCCTTGGTATGCGCGGTATTTCGCGGGAAAATGAACGCGGTAATATCGAGGGAAGACAAGAAATAAGGACAACTAAGCAACCCTTACCTTACAACATTTCCCTGGAAATAATCTTATTCCAAATAAATATATCCAAAAAGTTTATTTAAATTATTAAAAATTCAAACACGCACATGCGCTGTTCGTGTTCGCAATGTCGGTTGAGCCTAGCAAGTTTTTCACAAACACCCTTTTGTATAAACCGAGCCGGTAGTAGTAAAAATTTTCAAAGTGAGTGATTTTAACGAAATCGAATCACCAATGTAAGACGCTAAACAAGTGTGCCTCAAACTTGCAATAATAAAGGAAAAGCATCAATTTACGATGATCAACAAACAGTAAAAACTCTTAACCAGAGTTGATGACGTCAGATCGGTCGTCACCTCGATTCGCGACAGTGGTAGGTAACCATAAGTGTACCGCATAAACGTCCCTAGAGTCGACCGAACGCCGTAGTGCCTACTACTGGACGTTGCGACTACCCAATATCCAAACTGACAGCTATCAGACTGCCTAACCTAAATAAATTGATAGAACAGAATACAGAACCATGAATGAACAACTATGCTTTACAAATAAACAGGATTTTAATATACTTTTAATGGATGTTTGCCTGGTAAGTATTTAATATTAGTTTTGATATTTAGCCCTGCATAATGAATCAAATCGCGACGTAGTGATTCTTTATGACAAATTCACATATATTTTAGGATAAATTATGGCAAATTAGCTTAGTAGAGGGTACGTTAAAAGTTACCTGTAACAATTCCCCATCTACCCCCAGATGATTAACCCGTAATCATCTTCTGTCAAATCAATAGTTGTGTTAGGCAAATTTTTTTTAAATCTGGCAAACAAATAAAACTACAAGCTAAAAATGATGATGGATGCTTAACCGATTCTCCACAAGGTATTATAGAGGGACTACATGACTACAACAATCCAACTATAAATTCTTCATCAGGACCTCATTAATCCAGTTCCAGACTGCTTTTCTATACCGAAAGCACGAAGAGGAATTACCTAATGTTAGTATCAGCCCCATCATCCTTATCAATTACTTATACAACTAATACACAGTGACCCACTTATCTATGTACAACAAAAAAAAAAACAATTATTATAATTAACAATTAACTAAGCCCTATTTCCAGAGACAAGAACGGAAGTAATCGCTGACAGTATCGTTATTCTGAATCGCTTGGATCACTGCGGTCAGGAGGATGGGCTTTCAAATCTTTGACGTGCCAAGTACCCTTGCTCTTATTATTCTCATCCACAAGTTCGTACATAACTGGAGATAACTTGTGCTTTACAACGTATGGACCTACATATTTAGGTGCTAGTTTAGCCGTGAAAAGTTTAGCCGCATCCGACAAGACGTAATTTTTCCGGTAGACTTTTTCACCAACAGCATATGATACAGGGCGTCTACGTAAATCGTACCTTTTTTAGAACGTTCATGTGCAACATTAAGTCTTTCCCGAATATCCGCATAAACCTTTTCAAATTCTGCTGCCGAGGGTGCTATAGGTGGGTGGCCACTATCTGAAAACCTAGGACGGTTATATTTATCCCCTGAAATTACATGTTCACGCCCGAAATTTGCGAAAAATGGTGTGCAGCCGGTGGCTTCATGAACTGCTGTACGAATCGCACACCCTACTTTAGGTAATAGTTTATCCCAAGTTTTGTGATTGCTTTCAACGTAGCATGACAACATTGTTTTGAGGACTTGATTCACACGTTCTACGGGGTTAGCTTGGGCTGTATAAAATGGGGTAAATCGTATGGTAATCTTATAATTTTCGCATAGCTTTTTAAATAAAGTGGATTGAAATTGTGGCCCATTATCACATATAACATATTGAGGACAGCCGAAAACTAAAATGACTTGTTCCTCTATGATTCGTGAAATTGCAGCGGCAGTGGCAGTTCGCAGTGGGAAAAACAGGGAAAATTTGGTAAACGTATCAGAAACAACAAAAATATATTTATAACCTTGGGTTGACCGAGGCAGTGGTCCAAAAAATCAATACTGATCATTTGCCAGGGTTTGCTGACTTCAGGGTGTTTACCCATTAACCCAGAGGGGGCGTTCAACGAGGACTTGTGTTTTAAACATACCGAACACTTTCGTACATACCGAACTACATCTGCCCTCATCTTTGGCCAATAATAGTGGGATTTTAAGCGTTCAAACGTTTTAAAAATGCCAGCATGGCAAGCGGACGTGGAATCATGGTTATCACGAATGAATGAGGTACGCAATTGTTTCGGGATGACCTCTTTCCAACAGTCATTGGCGGAATTAAGTTTAGGATACGGACATGACACATATTTAAAAAGTTTGTTATCAGATAAGCGCCACTGTGAATATTTAAGGGGATTGTCACCAATCCTTTTGCACATGTTTTGGTACCATTTGTCCGATACCGGTGTAGTGGTAATAGAGTTAAGTTCAGGGACGGTCCGGGATAATAAGTCGGGTACTACATGGTCTTTGCCCTTTCGGTGTATAATCTCGAAGTCAAACTGTTGGAGGCGGACTGCCCATCGTGCTAGGCGTCCAGTCGGCTCGCGGAGATTATGCAGCCAAATAAGACTGTGCTGGTCGGTTATAACCGTAAACTTGTAGCCCTCCAGATATGGTCTTAACCTCTCTAACGCGACCACGACCGAGAGAAGTTCTCGTTCAACAGTGCTGTAATTTCTTTCTTGTCGCGTGAGGGATCGACTGATATAGCAGATGACGTGTTCACCGTCATCATGCTGCTGTGTCAGTGCGGCGCCTATCCCGAAATTACTTGCATCAGTTTGTACTATAAAGGGCCGGTTGAAGTCGGGGCAAGTTAAAATTGGTGCGCTTACTAGTGCGGTTTTAATCGCTTGTAAGGAACGGTCGCAGTCCTCAGACCAATGCCACTTTTTATTTTTGCATAATAGTGCCGTGATGGGTGCTACTATGGTTGAAAAAGAGGGTATAAAGCGTCTATACCAGGACGCTACCCCAATTATACGTCGCACTTCCGTTGTGTTCTTTGGCGGCGGAATATTAAGGACAGCGGTAACTTTTTCGGGGTCAACGTGCAACCCTTGATGATCGACGACATACCCAAGGTATTTCAGCTCGGGTCGGCAAAAGAAACACTTTTCTTCTGAAACAGTGAGTCCAGCCTTCCGGACGCGGTCAAATATTTCTTGCAATATCATAAGGTGTTTCTCAAAAGTTTCGGTAACAACAATGATATCGTCAAGATATACAAATACATGGGGCTCTAGTTCAGCACCAAGGACACTATCAATGAGCCTCTGAAAGGTGGCGGGCGAATTACATAAGCCAAAAGGCATCCTTTTAAAATGATATAACCCACGTCCCGGGACAGTGAAGGCTGTATACTCCCGTGACTCTTTGGCAACTGGCACCTGCCAGTACGCAGATTTAATATCCAGGGAGCTCAGGTATTTTGCGTTTCTCAGTTTGTCCAAGATTGAGGACATATAGGGTAACGGGTAAGCATATTTTTTGCTTACTCGATTTAAACGCCTATAGTCGACGCAGAACCTATATTTACCGTCTTTTTTAGGTACCAACAGCACTGGGCTGGACCAAGCCGATTGTGACGGTTCAATAATGTCGTCCTGTAACATTAACTTGACCTCATTGTCAATATGCTGCTGAATAATTGGGGACACGCGGTAGGCTCGTTGTTTTATGGGTTCTGAATCCGTCAGAATTTTATGTTCGACTAGGGTAGTGCAGCCAATTTTTTTACCTTGGAGTTCAAACTGTTTCTTAACTAGTGAATCTAAAAGTTGCTTTTGAGTTGGAGTTAATACAGTATGGGGCACCACCGACGATACCGGGTGTACAAATGAAGTAGTGGTGTTGGTAAAAGACCAGCAATCGCGTTTTAAGTCAGGGACGATTCTCATTAATAACCAAAAATCGATCCCCAAGATAATCGAGTGCGGTAATTCAGGAATAACCAGAGCCTGAATTGCCTGTATTTTATTTTCGAGTTTAACTGGTATGCTAACCGTTCCTAAAACTTTACACGTACTATTATTCGCTACAGTGCATGACAAGATCTTTGAGGGAAAAAGTTGGAAACCTAAATTTTTTATTATATTCCAGCCAAATTCACCTATTATGGTATTATTAGCGCCAGAGTCTAGTAGACATTTAATTTTTATGCCAAGAATATCGACTTCCAAGTAAGGCCTGTTATCGCCTTCACAATGGGACATTATGTAGGAGAGAACCGGTTGGAAGTAGTTAGGTGAGTTTTTCCCCAAATTTTCCTTAATGGTGGTCGCCACGTTAACAACTTTGGAACCTACTAGACGACCGGTTAGTGGTTCCCCTGCCTATTTCCCGTACAGGTTGGGCAAGTGCGTACAGTTACTTCTTGTTTGCCACAACGGTAACAAAACTTACGAGGCGGTTGAGAACAATTGTACCGCACATGGCCTTGCTGACCACAGTTCCAACACTTAACTGTGGGAGGCATAGGAGCAACTGCTCGTGTTGACGTAGAGGCAACTGCTTGTACTGACATTGGGGCCATAGGCGTCGAATTAAGATCCAATAAATTTTCGGTTGCTTGTGACTCAACAAACGTTACGCGTGAATTGGGGCGGTGATATTCTAACCCGGGTTCTACGGAATGTCGAGGGTTGATAGGAGGTGCCTGATATTCTTGAGCGCTAACGTTAGCCTCCTCTATTTCGCGACCTACCTTAATCAAAGAGTCTAAAGTCCAAATATTTTTGCCAGCTAGGGCCATTTGTAGAGGCGGTAACATTTTACTTCTTATAAACTGAACACGAGATTCTTCAGATGGCTTGCACTGCAATTTACTGAACAGGTTCTCCATATGTGCCACATATATGACAACTGATTCCGTACTTGCCTGTGTACGGTGTTTAAGAATCTCCCGTATGCGTTCCTCGTAATTGCGAGGTAGAAAGCTAGTGCGGAATGTTTCACGAAATTCGTCATAGGTATGAATTGTGTCCCGAGCGAACCGGTACCATACGGATGCGTCTCCTTCAAGTAGTTCGGATATTGAATTAAAAAGTTGGGTCTTGGACACGTTACGCGATATACGCATTTCTTCCAAGCGTTCTAAGAAGTCGGTCACACTGGAAGTACCGTCAAACCTTAGTCTCCATCGTGTCACGTCAACATACTTATCGGAATGTGAACATGACGAATGGGGTAGTTCACGAGAAGTAGAATTTATAGCTTCTTGCTGAGCCTCAAACTGTTCATTAAAATGAACACGACGTGGTTGCGGGTTTGCATTACAAGTACTAAAGTTAACTGTTTTAAGCCTTGCTGCAAGTCCACCTATCATATCAGTGACGTAAAAGTTATCTTCGCGCACAGCTGACGTTGTCAAATCAATGGGCCGCGAAGGTACCTGACTGGAAGCTTCAGAAGTCCCAGGTTCCTGATCCAAGTTTATTAAGTCATCAACTCTTATATCTACCGATTATTTGAGATATTATTATTACCTCTAATAGGTGACACTTCAGGTAGCAATATATTTGGTTGGTCCAAAATAGAAACGGATGCTGCTGGCTCTGAGTGATGACTAACTAAACTCTGGTTCCGGTTATCTGGAATTTTTCTATGAGCATAAGTATCATCTAATGCTCGCATTAAGTGTCTACACAATTCATTTAGTTTAATTTTGTCTGCTTGAACCTCTAAATCCATTGTACTTATACGATTTAGGCGACCTAACACATGTATTATACGTGATTTAATTCGCTTATACTCATTATCTTTGTTGGCTGTGTCGAATTCTTGGATATTACCTAATAGTTCATCTAATTTATTTGAACAGATACTTATCTCCGCTTTTGGGTCAAAGCATACATTAACGTATGAACGAATTCCCAAATGTTCATTACGTAACGCTTCCCGCAGTAAGCTACGTTTTTCATTAACCGTACCAGTACCAATATCAACGCCGCGGCACCTTAATTCGAATGTAAGTTCATCACTCAATAATCTGTTGACCTCCATTGTTAAACGATAATAGTCAAATTAAATTACTTATTTATACACAATATCTTTCCACCTATGTACCAACTCTATATGAACCTTTGTTTTAAAATGATTGAGAGTTTCAAAATTTATTTATTTAAAAATTAATAGCACGGGTACTGGCCTCAAGATGTATTCCTATTTCTTACTTAGATCTAGACACAGTAAATTCACAGAATTTATTCCCCCTTCCTTCTCGGAGAAGATAGAGGACACAAACAACGTAGGGTAAATAAAAAGAACAGGATAAACCAAACGCAACAATATAGCCTTAACCTTACACTACGTGAGCCTGGAAATCTAAGTGATACCTAGAAGAAACTTACCAGTGGGAACTTGTGGTTACGTGTTCTAAGCATAGACGTACCACGTACACCAACGTGTATGTATGAATAGTATATCCAAATAAGTAAAATATAACCGCTAAACTAAATTTATCATAAGTGTACCTCCTTACTATAGAAACGTAAGAGAATATACTGCAACCGACAGTACTAGTTAATAATATACAAAGTAAAAAAAATTAAGTTAAAACCACCCAATGATTATAAACTCACTATAACTCATACCATCCGAACTCAGTAGTTGGGCGCCACTTGTTACCGTTAAAAATAATAATACAAAGTTAGGGGTGGAATCGTCACCCTTGATAGCGTTATAACTATCCACCCAGCCTCGTTATCCTAGGCAAGAGCCTTGAGTTGTTGGCCTCTTCAGGTTCTCGTAACAAGAAAGTTAATGTTTATAGTGCCTCTTCCGGATACAACTATGATTCTAGCGGAAGAGACACTGGCAAGCTCAGTGGGCGGTGGGAGTGAGTAAATGTGGTATGAGGGTGTTAACTCAATAAATAAATTATTAAACTCAATTATTCTTAGTTTACTAAAAAAATTCAAGTCTGCCAGATTATAAAAAAAAAAAGGAATTAATCACACTAATACCTATACTGTCTTAAATAGTAAAATACAAAAAAAAAAATATTGTAAAAGTTGACGGTAATCGTTTGTCTCAATTTTAGGGGCGAAGCTCAAATGAGAGCTCTAATACCGCAAGTGATCACTTTAGGCGTACACTAGTGAGCTATAAGGACTTTATATTGTTATAAACTAGAGAGCAAAACCATACATAAATAATAAGATGCCAGCAGTACCTAAATTTTTCAGATATAGGGTAGGTACTCTTAAAATTAACCATGAAATAATAAGGATAACACTTATAATATATATATTCAACGTTGTTTAGGAAAAAAAAAGCGCGATTTCTGAAGGTCTTAAACTAAACTTATCTGGTTCACACATTGGTAGTTTTCCACTGGTGAAGGGGACGGGAGGAAGCTTCAAAATGTCTGCCGAGGTACTTCCTGGTAGACTCCGAATTTCGAAAATGGTGGAGAACAGCACTTCCTGTGCCGACCTTTCCAGCTCACGTCTCCACGACACGCAGACCACTGGACGGGGTAACCTATATATGTGTTCCAGGAAGGAGAGAAAGCTTCGCCTTACACGACAACTCCAAGCAGACAAGTAACGAAAGCCAAAAAGCCACGACGCTGATAACAGCGCTAGAAGGGGTGAGAAAGAAGCCCTAAAAGGGGAAACTTGTTGTAGCGGTGTAAAAAAAAACAAACTGTCTATTGATCAAGAAATTATGTATCTTTTCTAATAAACTATTTAATGCCTACGCTTTAATTCTTTTTCCAACTTGATTTTAATTAAGTGATGGTATTATATAATTTGAATTATCATACCTGGAGGTTGTAAAACGGGCTTCGCTAGAAACACAATTTTTCGGTTTTCCACACTACTGGGGCAACGAGCTTTTAATCCCACAAAAAAAATTATGTGGATTTAGTATGCGGCCGCTCCAAAACCATAAAGTCGCAATACTATTATAAGTATATGTAATTCTGCAGAATCCCAATAAGACAAATTTTCAAAAATATTTAAATTGCAGCGAATTACACCTCTCCAATACCTAACAGCGTGTGTCCGGCACGAGCAAGAACCAGCCGAAAAAGAAAGTACCAAAAAAAGAAAGTCCATTTCTTATTTTATTTTTTTTTTTGTTACACCTCCACCCTTGGTATGCGCGGTATTTCGCGGGAAAATGAACGCGGTAATATCGAGGGAAGACAAGAAATAAGGACAACTAAGCAACCCTTACCTTACAACATTTCCCTGGAAATAATCTTATTCCAAATAAACATATCCAAAAAGTTTATTTAAATTATTAAAAATTCAAACACGCACATGCGCTGTTCGTGTTCGCAATGTCGGTTGAGCCTAGCAAGTTTTTCGCAAGCACCCTTTTGTATAAACCGAGCCGGTAGTAGTAAAAATTTTCAAAGTGAGTGATTTTAACGAAATCGAATCACCAATGTAAGACGCTAAACAAGTGTGCCTCAAACTTGCAATAATAAAGGAAAAGCATCAATTTACGATGATCAACAAACAGTAAAAACTCTTAACCAGAGTTGATGACGTCAGATCGGTCGTCACCTCGATTCGCGACAGTGGTAGGTAACCATAAGTGTACCGCATAAACGTCCCTAGAGTCGAAGATCATTAAAGTTCTCGACTGTGGAAGTTTTAGGTATAGGAATTATAACAGATTTTTTCCACATATTAGGAACGACTCCATTTACTATAGAGAAGTTTAGTAAGCATGTTAGGATATTTAAGCAGAATGGCAAAATTAGTTTTAACATTTTCAGATTGATACCATCTGCGCCAAATGCATCTGATTTGATCTTATATATGACTCTCTCTACCTCATCTGACGTAACTATATGAAGCATAAATTCCTCATCCAATGATGGGTGCCCGGTATTCAGATAATCGTTTATCTTAGTTTGTGATATGATGGGATATTACTCTTACTTATCTTTGAGCTTCAGTATTAGTAATTATCTTTCCTGCTTTATTTACATGATAGATTATCCAATTTATTTATTCATTTTTATTAAATTTGTTATCATTATTATTACTTTTCCTTTTTTTTTTTTTGTTTGAATATTGGGGATACGAATAAACACTTATAACGTTAATTTTGATTTGCAAATGAATTCATAAATGACCTTATATAAACACTCTGACATTTATTTGGTGGAAAAAGTATTGCGCAAGCGTGGTAATAAAGTCCTGGTGAAGTGGTTGGGGTTTGATAAAACTCATAACAGTTGGATAGACAGCTCAAATAGATTTAAAAAAACAGCTAAAATAGCATATAATCATATAGAAAACTAGCACAGATTCGATCTGCTTAGGGGGCCCTTTTTGATTCCTCATACTTGTTATAGGGGGCGCGTGATCTTATGTACACATCGAGATTAGTAATTATTCAGTTAGTTGTGAAAGAAAAATGGCATCAATCACACCTAGCCCCTCGTTCTCCGAAGATTTCGATCATTGGCAGGAAATCGATAGAATTTCCGAACAATATCGTGAGGCGACTCAAAAAGAAGAAAAGTATATCTATGAACGTGCGTTTACTGTAAATATGTCTGAGTATAAAATAATAACTGGATTTAGTGCTGCAAGAAATTATATCCCAGCTGTACGAGTATTAATGACCGCTAATGAGTTAATTAATAAAACCCATCACATTTCGTTTAACGAAGAAGAATGGTGTGACTGTATCACCACCCTCAAACAGTTTACCAATGACTTCTTCGATAATGATAATGATAGTGGTATCGAGGTGGAAGAAGAAGTAGAATTCGCAAATTTCAATATCAGCAAATCCCCATATATGAATACCAAGATGTTGAAAGTGACTAATGGTTTTACTACATTTTATCTAGCTGAAAATACTGTTCGTGAATTTATAAACATTAATGGACTTGTGATGTCTACTATGAATATATTACATAGCTTAGACTTTGCTGGTTTCTACAATAATTTCTTGAATATTACTAATAACATACTATGTGAAAGTGATTATGATCTTTGTTCAGAAAATGTAATGTTTTACTTATGTAACTTGTTTCCATCCTCTTCTATCCAAATGCATTGTATTCGTGAATGTTTATTTTTCAATAGATCTATGGTTTTAGAAGATTTGGATAGAAAAATGTTTATAATTAATGCTTGAATAAATACTTTAAATATATAAACTGTCTTATTATTTTTACTTCAGTAGTGGTTTGTAAGTTGTGAACAATGGATGAGCTATATGTTGAAAGATTAAATACATTTGCAAATTGGACATCAGAATTTCCAAAGTCTGAACTTGCTCTAGCTGGCTTTATTTATACCAATCAAGATGATATTGTATACTGTCCCATGTGCGGTATTGAGGGGTGTGATTGGTTGACAGATGATGATCCTACAGCAGATCATTTAAAGTGGAGCCCTAATTGCCCGTTTTTTAATAAAAATGATATTCAACGATTTATTGAGAAAAAAAGAAGTCCACGTTATACAGATAAAATGACTGTGGAAAGTCGTTTGAAAACGTTTGATGATTGGCCCGTTCAAATTAAACAACAGCCGAAAGATTTAGCTGAGGCAGGATTCTACTATACCGGCAAAGGTGATCAAGTATTATGTTTTCACTGTGGTTTAGGGTTAAAAGACTGGCGTTCAGGATATGATATATGGGCACAGCACGCCCTCTTTTATAAGGAATGTGAATTTTATCAACTCAAAAATGAAAAAGATTACTCATCATCATCATTAGGGGCAGTAGTAGCAGTACCTGATGATGTCAAAATTGAGCAAAGTGATTGTGATAATAAACTGTTATGCAAAGTTTGTTTAGAAAATGAACTCTCTGTGGTTTTCATACCTTGTAAACATGTAGTTTGTTGTACTGATTGCTCAGTTACTTTTGATAAATGTATTATATGTAGACAAAATATCACTTCTTTCTTGAAAATATTTATATCATAAAAAAATATGTATAATTTTTCTATTATACCTATTACCTTATAAGAAAAAAACACAGACACAGGTTATATAATATTTTATTACAAGAAATACAATAATAATAATAATAATAATAATAATAATAATAATAATAATAATAATAATAATAATAATAATAATAATAATGCGAAATGCGGACCGGCAACCTCCTCGCGGTGCACCCTGGACAGGGAGGGGTAACCCTCCTTGACAAATGTCGGACGTGGGTCCTCAGGGCTAACCATCCTGGGGACTCTTTTCCTCTGGTTTTCGACCGAGACAGAGGACAGGCCCCTCACGATCGACCCCAGTCGGATGGGGGTCAGAGACAGGTGGGAGGGGCCTTACCGGACGGTCTCATTGATGATGACATACGCGATGAACATGGACGCTTTAAGTGGACGAGGGAACTAAGAGATGACTTGCTGACCTGCTACGAGAGCAGCGAGCCTGAGCGCAGGGGGTACATGGCGCGATTACACCGGTTGTGGTGCGATATGCACCCGGAGTATCGCGCCTTCTCTCAACAACATCTGAGAGATCAAGTATCCTTCCTGCGCAGAACAGGTTATGTAAGGGCACCTCGTCAGCCTGAGGAAGTGCCTGCCGCACTTCCACCGCGGCAAATACCAGCTGACGAGGAACATCCTCCTGAATACACCGATGCCGATTTAAGGACGAGGGTTAACCTTAACACCAGGGTTAACCCTAAGCCACAAGACCTGGCACGAATGGACTCGTTGATCAGTGAGGAGCTTCCAGATGATGCCAACATCTGGCAGATCAACAGCGCGGTGTACGATGCCGCCAAGCAACTCGTCCCACAACAGCGCCTGGCAAGCGCAGTTGATAGGGTCGAGAAAGCTAAGCGGCGCGTACAGAAGATCGAAGTTAAAATTCGATCAGCAAGGCAACACGCTTCTCGAATCCAGAGTGTGGTGGATTATATAGTCGCAGGTAGACCATTTACACCGAAGGTCCGGCGAGTGGCAGCCGGACTGAGACGCCAACACCACACTCTAAATCGCACAGTGCTGCAGACCATCAAGCAGCACTGTCTAGATAGGATTCGAGCGCTTATGGCTATTAAGAAAACTTTGGTCAGGCGAATGCGGAGTTTGGAACAAAACAAATTGTTTCAAACAAACCCGTCTCGCCTGTTCCAAGAGCCACAGCGTGTTGTCGAAAATCCGTTGATAATGTCGAAGCCTTCTGGAAAGGAATCTACGAAGTCGCGAGTCCATTCGATAATGACACTCCAGCTATAGCACACTTCGAGGCTCTCTGTCGTAGAGTCTTAGAAGAGCCAGACGAAATGTGCCCGGTAATCAGTACGGAAGAGGTTCAACAAGCACTTGTTGGAACCAAGAACTTCGCTGACCCGGGTCCAGATGGTATAAACAACTGGTGGTGGAAGAAGTTTCCTTCCACCCACCGCCATCTGGCCCGAGTTTTCAACTCATGGTTGAACGAGGGGCAGCAAATTCCGGACTGGTTTGTCGAGGGGCGAACTGTGCTAATCCCCAAAAAGGGGGATCTGTCTGACCCAAAAAATTATAGGCTGATTACCTGCCTCAACTCCTGCTACAAGTTATTTACTCGTATCTTGTATACCAGGATGTTGAGGTCTGTTGATCCGGTCTACCAACAGATAAACGAACAGCGTGGTGCCAAGAAGGGCCTGGCAGGTTGCATGGAAAACCTGCTGATAGACCGCTGTATTACACAGGATTCTGTGCAGTACAAGCGGAATCTGTCAATGGCCTGGATTGATTATCGCAAGGCATTTGATACAACATCCCACGAGCTTTTGTTACACTTGCTCGGATGTCTTGCGGTACCAGCACCACTAGTGAGATGCATCGAACAACTGTTGCCGCTTTGGAGAACTCGCTTCACCATAACATCCGGTGCCGAGCGAGTTTCGACAGAGTTGGTGACATTTAAGAGAGGAGTGTTTCAGGGTGACTCTTTGAGTCCGCTCCTCTTCTGCATCTCACTGCTGCCGCTATCTGTTGGACTCCGCCAATCCCGCGGGTATCACTGTGGGCCACCCAGCAACCGGAGGCATAAGGTCACCCATTTATTTTATATGGATGACCTTAAACTCTATACCTCCGGAGAGCGAGAACTTCAAAATGCTCTCAGGGTGGTCGAGGAATACACGCGGGCAATTGGAATGGAGTTTGGGTTGGACAAATGCGCAGTCGTCCACCTCAAGAGAGGACGATGCGGGGAATTCCACGAAGATGCGCAGCTCGCAGACGGAAGCATCCTACGACATTTGGATGCCGGGGAGACCTACACATACCTGGGTGTGGAACAACGCCACATCCAGAAGTACAGACACCGACTCCGAAAGATCTGGTCATCAGAACTTTCGGAGAACAAGGTGTCTGCCACTAATATGCTTGCCGTTCCGATTTTGCTCTACTCCTTTGGCGTAGTCAAATGGGGAGTAGATGAGCTGCGTCAATTGGACAGGAATACCCGCAAGATGATGAATATTCATAGGAGTATTCATCCTAGATCGTCCGTTCCTCGTGTATACCTCCCACGTCAACGGGGGGGCCGAGGACTCTTGAGTCTGGAGTGCATGCATGGCAGAGTGGCACTGAGTATGGCATGTAATGTCATCAGGAGCTCGGACCCACTCCTACAGTTAGTGAGAGATCATGAAGCTGTGGGAGTTGGCGCTTTATTGTTTTGGGCAGCACAGAGGGCCGCAGATGAACTCGGTCTCGTGTTCGACTACAGGCGAGAAGGCCGGCGAGGTGACTCAGTCACTGAGCTTCCGCCTAATCGTCTGACAGCCCACATCAAAGCTGCCGAACAGAGAAATCTGTTCAGGCAGCACGTCGATAAACCCCTGCACGGTGTTTTCTATAACAACATAGAAGCACTGGGTTTATCGACAGAGCTGACCTTCGCATTTTTAAGGTCAGCGGGGCTGAAGTCGGAGACCGAGGGATACATTGTGGCCTGCCAAGATGGTGTTATTAACACATTGGTCTATCGCAGTCACGTGATGGGTGTAGAGGTACCTGATATCAACTGCAGGACCTGCCGTCAGGCGCCGGAGTCGCTCATGCATTTATTATCTGCATGCCCGATTTATGCGACTTCGGTCTACATCCAACGACATAACGCGGCTTTACGAGTGCTATACTACCATCTACGGCACTCGTACCAAATAGACCAAACACCAGTGCTGCCTTACGTCCCCGGAGATATCGAGTCCGTTGTCGAGAACGAGAAATGCCGGATTTACTGGAACTACTCGTTCCCGACCGTCAGGCGAATTCACGCCAATAAGCCTGACATAGTCCTCCTCGACCATCAGACCAAGGTGATGTATGTCATCGAGTTCTCAGCACCTGCTGAGACAAACATCGCCTTGAAGGAGGAGGAGAAACGGACTAAATACAGAGATCGTACGAGCTCCAAGTGCTATACCCAGGCTACTCTGTCAAAATGGTCGTCCTGATAATCGGTGTACTCGGAGGTATAAAGCCCACGCTGCTCTCCGCATTGAAGACCATGCCTGCCTGCCAAACATCGGCAGAATTGTTGGCTGGTCAAATGCAGAAAGCGGTCATCCTGGGATCCCTTCGTCTACTTAGAGCACACGAGTCTGGAATCTACAGTGACTAACCCTGCGGGATGTGGGGAGTTGCTGTAGATTATTCGCTGGCGCTCTCTCTGTGTGGTGTCGGAGGCCACAGGGAGACTGTCCAGCACTTTCTTTCGGAAACGGAAAAAAAAAAAAAAAATAATAATAATAATAATAATAATAATAATAATCCTATTTTACATAAATGTTTTGGTAACTATTAAATTATTCTATAATTGAGTAGTGGCCCCAAGGTAACGTGTCGTTAGAGTCATTTAAAAGATAACGCTTATCATCATATGGACTTAGAGCAATTTTAGTTTGCTCCACCGAGTAAACGTTATGTAGATGGGATTGAATCGTTCGTTGTGTTCTATATAGTTCGGTTTTAGTCTCAAGACATTTTTGATAATCTTTGAATGAAATAGTGTTTTTTACCACATTAGTTTTGATTCCTTTAGATTTTTTAATACACTCTCCCCTCTATTTGCAAACTATACATTTTTGAGCGGAGGCCTACAAAATGAGTCATTATGGCGCCTGAACATTCGTCTTTCATTAAACCGGGGACTTTTTTATTCAATAATGGAATATCATATTGGTTATTTGCCGGATAGTCGCTAGTATCAAATTTAGATATGTGTGCCTTTACAACTTCATCATAAATATTGTCACATTTTACTTCATATATCAGACTGTCTGTGTCTGTGTAAAGTAGTTTGGTATTGAAATTTTTTAACATGAAATTATAATGGAAATCATATACACAAGTTTTCGATATGTCTAAAATACATAAACCGATGTACAGAGGTTTGTTGAAAATTATTTCAGACTTATTTAATTCAATGGCAGCTAGGTGCTCATCAAAAATTTCACGACTATGGAAATTAGGACTTGCAATGTAATTTTTAGCTCCATATCTACCTGACCATTTAGATACTAACTTTACATTTCGATGTTTCCGCAAATTTTCCATCGTCTTACCGAAAACAGCGTTTATTAATAATTTATATAGATTTTTTCAAATTCGTTCATTGATGCCGCGCGAAGTTTCGTATTAAGGGCTATGTAAGGGGCCAACCAAGGTGATTGTTTGAATTTGAGCCCCCTGATGGTAGATATTGACTCATGGCCCAACCATAGAGGTTATTAACATCGTAATACATTAGATAGGACGATTCTTTTGATGGGTGATACCCCGACATGAATTTATTATTGGCCGTTGCAAATCTATTACAGCACTGACTGACTCCACCCCGTATCCCCCGTTCAATAAACAGAAGCATATCCACGTCTTGTAATAATTCCAGCTCTACTTTTGTATACTTGAGCATACAGTCCCAGGTATATCCGGGTAGTGTATAGTAGTACGCCGGATCTAATTGGTAGATATTGAGACATTTTTGACGAAAGTTCTCGAAAATATCGGTTAAAAGCATTACGTCAGTTTTTAAATATAAATCTGAATAATCACCTAAATTATTGCAATTGAATTTTGTCCAGACATTTATAGCATGTGCATAATCAGCATCGCTTATATTAGAGTCATTTAATTTATTATAAAACTTTTCTTTAGGTGGTAGCTCAGTTTCCAATAACTTATCTGCAGAATCTATATAGTCGTATGGAAAGACCCCTTTTCGTATTAGTAAATCAAACTTTTCATCACTGACATTTATAAACTCTTTTCTCAAATTTGTTAGTTCACCCTTAGTTAGATATGAAGATAATTTGTCTAATGAGGATGCCATGAATCTAAATGAATCAATGAAACGAAACTTTACTGAGGTGTCATTAACGGTTTTTGTAAAAGATATATATTTTTCTTTATTTATTGGTAGTAGGGATATATCACCGGCCGTTTTAGCTAAGTCTTTAATAAGGAAATGTGAGTCTTAGGAAGTTAGGTTATGAAAAACGACGGGAATCGTAAAGGAGTTTCTATAGTTTAGGTTGCAGATATCATGTGTAGGTCCTCGGTATCTACCTGTAAAGTGACAATGATCTCGCACTTTTTTATCATCACAATTAAATGGTTTTTCGCAAATATGACAGTGGGTTGACATATAAAATTCTCTTTCCTGTATTTCTGAAATATCCATCGGTATAACAGTTTTTAATTTAGATTCGATTACATTGGCAATATTTTTTAATTCATTAGCAAACTGCTCTATAGAATCTGAACCTCGATAACTATAATAATATGATTGGTTATCATCATATGCGCATTTAACAAATAACCCTGCGCTAAAAGTTTTTGGTATTTGTGACTGGCAGATTGACTTTGTTCAGAATAGGGTTCTAGTATGGACTCAAAATCGCAGTACATTACGAATGGCAAAGGTTCCTTATAATTATAATTTTTGAACTTTAAAATTTTTTCTTTTGAAAATGAGATTTTGCAATTATTAACATTTTTTACAGTCTACTGTATGTAAATTTAATTTTTCTTCATTTATGAAATAATTTAAACATATATCACAAATGTAAATTTTACTTTTATGTTTATTCATTTGTTTAGATACAAGTCTGGATAGGTTCTTAATCCAGCAGAAATGAAATGTTATTTCCTCATCATCTTCAGCATTTTGCCACCGTTCATTAGTATAGCTATTTTGAATCATTAATAAATTTACGTGTGTTTCCATCTTATTTTTTGTTAGACGAGCTGGCACTGTATTGAATTGTTTACCAGATAGCTGTAGTTGATATACGTTGACAGATATGTTATTATTTTTTTCAAATTTAGATATTTGAGATAGTCATTGGAAATTCAATGTCTTTCAAATTTAAAACTTCAGAGTAAAGCGGGTAGGAGGATGTTCTGTCAGAATGTTTGTCTACCGGATATAGAGCACTAACTACGCTCCAACCAAAACAAGCGTTGTCATCATTTTTAACATTAACACGGGCTTGTTTGTTTGCTATTTGTTCTGGAAGTCTAATAAACGACGCTACTGAATTACCAATTTCTAGCTTATTTATATTAATTTCTACACTAACTATTTTGTGTAAGGCCCACCCACTGTCACGTTCTTGAAACTCCGCTAATTTATTCAGTACTTTATCTACTACATTGTCTGCAAACCAAATTTTAAAATCGGTACCGAGGTCGATTAGAAAATTTGCGGTGTTAAAATATTTGTATTCGATAACATCTGTCCCCGGTTTAAGGAACTCGCCACAGAAAACGGCATTGACCTTTATTGTAGGCTGTGATTTTAAAATATTATTTATTCGTGACTTGAATAGAAAGAAGGAATCATCAAAAAACTGTCTCATATCTTTATGTTTCAAATTAATAATTAAACCTGAACGTATGCGACTATCAAATGCTGATTTAACATCCACCCACTTAACGCGAGAACTTCTGTTTTTTCTAACCTCTAAACTACCGCCTATATGCCCTAAATTCTTTAACAAAACTTGAATTTTTTTTAAATGTCCAATATTTGTATGGATTTTTCTACACACGCCGATTGATTCCGCATGTTTTAACGTTCGGTAAAGCAAACTTAAATGTTGCTGTGTTAACTTTAGCCATTTTTCTTTTTCTGGAATTTTTTTACTTTCACTTAAAATTTTAGTGACGTCGCCAAATTTTTTTACAATTTCATCACTTAACTCACATATATTCATTATGAAATCTATTAACACACTTCTATCAAACTCTAAGTTACCTTGGGTCGCACGTTTATAAATAATTAATTTTTAACAAATCAGTATTCTACAGAGCCAATGAATATATTAAATAATGTTCACGCTGGATTACGATAAATTTAAAATATTTTTTCGAAATAGTAATCACTCGAGTTCAGCTTATGAAGAGGATGATTGTAGTGAATTGACTAAAATGAATAAAATATCATTTAGTAAAAAAGCCTTCAAAATGCATAAAAAATTTACTTACGTGTGTTTTCGCTGTTTTCAATAAACTCAAATAAAGTGCCTAATGAGGGTTTGTTGACGTTTTTGAATCCCCTAAACACCAAACAGTATCGCCCTACAGAGAAGTTGTCCAAATTATCTCTCATATAGGGAGTCACTCTTTTCGGCAGGAATGTTGTACAATCGGTAAGTTCTAGTAATATAGTTTCCCCATACTTCGTATGTACTACCTTTGCTGTAATAATTGGAATAGGTATATTCTTGGGAAGATCCGCTAACTTTACGTTGGGCTTGCCTTCTAAAAGTGATATACTATTAATTTTTCTAATGTCCATCTAAAACGAATTTATTTAGATATTATTGGCCTAGGATAAAAGTTAAATAAATAGTACATCTCCAACAAACAGAGTAAGCAAACGAAATTGGTAAATGGTTACTGATTTTTGTGGTAATTTAATTTCAATATTATGTATAAAAGTCATATAGGTATCAAGCAAACGCCAAAAACTGTTAAAGAATAGCAATAAATTAATGTAAGAAAACTGTTAAATTACTTGGTTACTGATTTTTGTGGTAAATTAAAATAAAGAAAAGGAAAGAAATAATTTATGAAATGCCGCAAATAACATTTAAACAATATTAAATTATTTAATTTCAATATTATGCATGTATAAAGCCATTTATAAACAATAGGTAACAAGCAAAGACCAAAAACTGTTAAAGAATAACAATAAAACAAAATTAACTTACTTTGTGTTCAGTAATGGGGCACACGAACACGCACAAAATTATGGCTTATTACTCGAAGAAAAACTTGAAAGTAAATGACTTTATCGCGTCGCTAGCGGTTTTATACTAAATCCCCACTACACCATACATATTAAATTTGCATGTGTTGATCTCAACGGCTTTTTTGTTATCACCGCAAAATTGTAACGGTTTATTTCGCAATAACTACCAGTTCTTCTTCTTATCACAGGATGTTACATCCGTTCTATAGTCGTTCATTCTAACGGCTTTTTGTTATCAACCTCAAAATTGTAACGGTCTTTTTCGCAATAACGAATGTAACTGCCATTTCTTATCACAGGCTGCAAAAAAATTTTAATAAGAGAATTTGCGACGTAATCATTTCTCTTAATCGTTTCAAGGTGAATTTTATTGAAATTAGCGTTTAAAAACATTCCCAAGTTATATGGCACATTTATTGGGCATTAGATACAGGGCTGCCACCCTCATCATCAAAACAGCTTTGAGCTATTAGCGTCACACCATGCATCATGTTTTTTCTTTTCAGTGACCGTCATGGAACATATCTATTTACTTTAAATTCAAATATCAAGCCCCAAACCCCAAATTCTACTCTAATGCCGAAAATTTAGTTAAATTAGTATTCTAGACGCCGAGACGAATCGTTTGATACCCCACATCATGTATTTCAGAAGACCGGAAGTAGAGACCGGAAGTTGTTATTTTATTGCAGATTCTAGCATGTTTCGAGTTGAGGAACATATCTATATACTTTAAATTCACATATCAAGCCCCAAAGCCCATTTTTTCACACTCGGAATTAAAATTTTGTTAAATTAGTATTCTAGACATCGAGACGAATCGTTTGATACCCCACATCACGGATTTCAGAAGACCGGAAGTGGAGACCGGAAGTTGTTGTTTTATGACGTATTTCGAGTTGAGGAACATATCTATATACTTTAAATTCAAATATCAAGCCCCAAAGCCCATTTTTTCGCACTTGGAATGAAAATTTTGTTAAATTACTATTCTAAACGTCGAGGCGATTCATTTGACACCCCACATCACGTGATCAGGGCCGCCATGTTTCTTTCTCATACCTACTGCGCATGATCAGGGTCGCCATGTTTTTTTCTCATCGTGCCGCCATGTTTTTTTCTCATACCTACTGCGCATAATCAGGGCCGCCATGTTTTTTTCTCTTCATGCAGCCATGTTTTTTTTCTCATACCTACTGCGCCGCCATGTTTTTTTCTCATACCTACTGCGCATGATTAGGGTCGCCATGTTTTTTTCTCATCGTGCCGCCATGTTTTTTTCTCATACCTACTGCGCATGATCAGGGCCGCCATGTTTTTTTCTCTTCATGCAGCCATGTTTTTTTTTCTCATACCTACTGCGCATGATCAGGGTCGCCATGTTTTTTTCTCATACCTACATGATTTTTTCACCTTCAGCAGCCTGTGGACCCCAGCCCCCAGACTTCATCCCCCCCAGACTTCTTGTACATCCTCTGGTCACTTCTTGTACCTCTTGTACATCCCCTGGTCACTTCTTGTACCTCTGGATGGTCGCTCTCGATGGAACATGTGCCATCAGCAGTTTGACTGCTCACTTCCGGTCCCGTACCCGCTTTGCTCATCTACTTATATTAAAACAAACAAACAAAAAAATAAAAATATTAAATTGTGGCAGAACTGCAAAAAAGAAGATATTTTTCCTGTAAAACAATGGGCTCATTTCGGAAAAATTTTTTAATTCATATTCCGAAAGTACACCTTGTAATTAGTAAATGTGCAAAATATTAAATTTTTTTTTCAACTGCTTCTCACTCAAAACAAATAATGAAAATAGAGCGCTGTGACGTCACACCACTCGCAGCGGTCGGCCGCTAGCTTGTTTCCTATAGTTTCATACCGGCGGCAGTTACTACACACACGGCGGAAGTGGTAATTTCGTTCATCTTTTAAGTGCTTCGTCCTTGGTACAGCGAAATCTAAATACAACTCATAGAACCAGTGGAGTCGGGTGGTGTGACGTCATCGCCGTTTCAGATATGTTACGAATTTGAAATCAAATATTAGGGTTAATATTAACGCTAGCGATCTAATTATTTCACTATATATTTAGAGGATGAAATACTTACGGAAAATGCTAAAACAAATTAAAAAGCAAATATCACGAAATGAGCCCATTATGACTAGTTTAATAGGTAAGTACTTTTTTGATACAGAACCATACAGGATCGGTATCCTTCATATTGTTGTTCTTATAAGATTTTAAACATTACCAATCTATAGGCCCCAAAGAGTAAATATCTAAAGGAGGTAAACTATCGGTGGTGGGGGCAATAATTCGCGCGACGGAAGTTCGCAGCGAATTATTTGATAAACCACTTTTTACACGTCAGTGTTTGACAGTTTTGTATTTATGAAGCGTTAAAAACTCAACGTGTTCTGTTCTGTGGTGTCAGCATCTTATGCAAAACTTTTTGTTGAGTGCCGATTTTGTGTTAAACGATTGTATAGTATATAAGGATTGTATTATTTATTCGTGTGTGCGTTTTATGTGCGAAATTTGGACATATAAAACTTTATTATGGTTAGTTGCATATCATCTGGTTTATCGCACATTGCCCTTGCAATGTGCGACGTTTCCTTAAGCGTGGCGTTACTTTTCATCGGTAAGTAATTAAATATTATGATAACTAAATAAACCAACTGTTAGTAATATTTTCATTATGTTGGAGTGTTTATAAACACAACAATAATAAAATCGTCAAAGAGCTAAATTCTAGGTTATACGCCGCCATGATTGTTTACAATTTATCCAGTGGCAGTTCATCCTAAATTTGTCTTGCTTGTCGAAAATAAAATAAAATAAAAAAATTATACTTAATTTAACTACATACTAGTTAAATTATAATTGTGTGCAAATAAAAGAATGTAAGTTCGCGGTTGTATAAACTGTGATCCTGTGATAACTACTAATTGCATATTTTTCCAAAAGGTTGCCAAAGAAGCTTTTCAGCAAAGGGAATGGATTAAATTCACTGGTAGAAAAAGGGAAGAAATACCTGCATTTGCAGTGCTGTGCTCACAGCATTTTGAAGAGACAGACTTCAAGACAACTGCCCTCAAAATATTTCTAAAGGAAAATGCTATACCCTCAAGAATAGTACAGAGGCACAAATATGTAAGTTTACTGTAAGAATGGAGATACCTACATTGATAAAATAGGAATGTTTTGTGGAGAAAAAAGAGTTTGCATTACTTATAACTATGAATTGCTAGTTTACTGCTGAAAATTCTTCTTAAATTTTAACTGTGTATACCTTACAATTAAAGAATTAAACATTAAGAAACCTGTTTAAATTTGTGATTTGATTTTATATCTAACAAAAAAATTGAAGTAATGAATAAATATGTTTTATTTTCAGACAAAACATCATCAAACTACTCTAACTACCAGTACTGCCACAAGCCATCAACCAATTGATGCAGAACCTGTCTGCATTACCTTGGAACTTACTCCCTGTACTTCAACTGCTGAAATAATGGATGCACAAATTCCATCTCCAAGGACACCTAAGATGGATAGTACCATTCTTTTGTCTACCGAAGAGAATTGTCCTAGAAAAGTGAAGTTGAAACGTCAAATTCGAACATTGTCTAGGACACACTTACATCAAAGTCGTAAAGTTCGTAAACTACAAAAGCAACTGTGGTGGCAAAAAACGAATTTTTAAACTATCTGGCATAGTAAAAGAACTGGAGAAGAAAAATTTAGTGGATGCAGACCATAAGTAGTACATTAGGTGAATTTGGAAGAAACAGTGGTCATGAAATTAGAAAGTTTGCACTCACTATACACTTTTTCTCACCAAAGGCTTACAATTTACATCAGAGAACGATTTCAATTACATGTTTATACCATACTTTTTAAAATGCATTAGTTTTCTGGTTTATGTTTTATATGTATGTACCTATTATAAAGATAAATAATGAAGTATTATAATATGTTCTGATTTCTTTATTTATCCTACATATTTATTAGAGCTGATTTTACCAAAGACGTTCAGCTTGAACTTGGTTTAATATTTACAAGTTACAACTGTGCAAACAATCGTTTGAGCATGGTTCAAGCTTAAACCACATTTATTTTGTTAATTGCCTAAATTTGTTCGTAATGTACAATTTATCCACGAGTTTGATTTGATTTTTTAACCATACTATCTACTAATTTTTTATATAAAATTCTAGAACATTGCAGTACATATCCACAGTATTTTTAGTCATTTTAATTATTTGGTAAATAGCTGGTTCAATATCACAAAATTTACATTTCGGTACCCACGGATAAAGTTGTGTTATCCTTGGGAAACGCCACTGATTATTTCCCCCACCTAGATAAACCACTTTCGTACCAACCTTAGCACAACTTCCGTCGCGGCAGATTTTATAATACCTTCTCTCCTTAGATATTTACTCATTGATAGGCCCCAACATACAACAGACTGCGTTCTTTTTTAGCAATTTTGCCGCTCGGGTAAAACTGTACGGGTAAAAAGCAGTTACAAAACTGAGGTGTGTGGCTGAAAACCGTCCTTCTTGCCGGCGCTGTCGTTCAATATCTGCCAACGGTTGATTTTAACCATTTTGAATGTGCTCGTGTAAGTCGGGCACGCAGGTAAAACGACGATTATCAGTGTCGGGAGTGTCCACGTCGTAGGGTGATTTCTTTTGTTTCTTCGTCCATCCGCAGATAATTAAACCAACCACTTGGTTCTACAACTCATTTGATAGAGTCTTACGTGGGAAAATTGTCTCCTTGTTTAAGTGATCACTCTTCGATCAAACCATTTTGAACGTTTTCTGTTTGATTAATTATCATCTAATGCCGCCGCCACCACTTGGTTTGATTGCTTATTTTACAATTTGCCACCGCACAATACATATTTATCAATAATTTAAACACTTTTTTTAAGATATAACCACTCAAAGCACGTCAAAATAATGAGGAACAATAAAGTACACAGCAAGAAACGTCACCAGGTGACGTACGCCAACTGATCGCTTGGCTCCTCCCACATGCCCAATATCATATCTTTATTTATTTGTATCATGGTTATAACCTGTACGTACGCTATTGCGCCAAGAACAGAGACAAGAAGGGGTTTTTGTGAGTGCATTAAGCTCATACAATGGATTTATTTTCGTACATTTAGACACACAGGTAGGTAAGCTTAGAATGCACCACATAAGAACACAATTACCTGATATAAATATTATAGCAGGCAATTTACCTAGCTAAAACACCAACCTCGAAACAGCTGTTTAGAGTTTACAGTTTACACTATAATAATACATTGTTACTAAAGACAAAATAAATACAGCTATCCAATTAGCTCTGGAGCTTAATGATAAAAACAGTAACGTTCGATACACACTACTTGTAAGAGTCTCGTACTTTTTTCTAGGTGTTCCTCGAATGGTTAGGATCAAAATAAACAAAAGTACTCACAGTTCTGGGCCTTCTGTACCTTCAGGTTGTCTATTAATTACTTAATTATCATTGGCATAATATGATCAACGGCTGTACTATGACCTGGACGAACAGCAATGACGAAAACGAGGGCAAAAATCCACGTCCAACCAAACCATGGGCTGAATGTAAGCACGACAAGAGTGCAGGGCTTCTGCTAATACAAAGCACCTTCAGTCGCTCATCATCCACTATGAGTGCTACCAATATCTATACGATTATACCTTACGACTAGTACTATCACCAACGGCTTAATCTGTGTCTTGGCCTTTATCAGCTCTTTATGATTAACTACACGGCTCTACCAGCCAGACAAGAGCAAGAATAAATATTCTTCACGTTATAAAGAGCGTAGGACAGGACGTAGGGAAGAACGTAGGATAGAACCTGAAAATTTCAATCGTCTAAGATTTCTAGTTTTGACATCAGGTAAATGAATTTTACTTAGGAAATATGCAGAACAATATAGCAAATATTATTTTACTAACCTTAGATCTTATTAGGCTTTAAATTTCTATAATTCTTCCACTAGATGTTGGAAAGAACCTTAACCATTTGCCTTTTCCAACATGTCTGAATTTTTTCGATTTAATCTTTTTTTTTTACTTTTATAAAAACTCATAGATTTTATGTCAACTTATCTTTCCTACATATAAAAATCCCTAACTGATATTTAAATGATTTGAAACAAGGTAATTAAAGACAGATTAAAATCTTAGACAACATTATTTTCTTTTTTTTTTTTGATTCCTCTAAATAGTAAGTAGCACTCAGGTAGCTTCAGATGTGTTTTAATTTTTAATTTTACTTAACTTGTTGCATTTCCTAACGTACGTTTGTTTATTTTAGACACTCGGCAACATAGTTTTGTGGCACACAGGACTGTTCATTAAAACGTTTTCACTAAAGATACAATTACACACCGGGCATAGGACAATCAGGTAAGTTTGATTAAAGATTTTATTGTTGAGATACTAATCCCACATTTTGTTGTAGCTATTCAACTGGACTTACATGCCAATGTTCTAAGGCTATGAACAATTGCTGCAGTTGTGAATCGTGGGGAATCGTTACGATTTGCTAGCCAGAGGTTTACGAAAGTAATTGATTAACCACGCAACTTATTCTTCGCTGAGACGTATTGCAGGTTGCCTACGTGTACATATTTCGAACCGTTACACACCCCCTTTTGTTAGTAAAAAGATATTAGAGCCTAGCTATAATATTTTCGTGTTAGCTACTTATTTTAACCTAAAAATTACTATACGTTACTAAACTATCTAACGGAACGCACTAATAAGTTACTCTTAAAACTAATATTTACAAGTCAAAATCGGGATTGTCATGGCTATGATCGGTACCTATCATATGACGCCATGGTTCAGATTCCATAGGTTTAACCATAGGATTCTATGATCAATGATTCCTATCGTTCATATGATTTCTATGATTTCTATGCGCATAGACTGTCTAAATCAGGGAATTGTCGAGATCGGGTTATCAAATGAGGCGCGGATCTCACACATGCTCACTTCATTCACTGGCCATCACATCCATACTCAAACAATCATACTAGACCCATTCAAACGTCTTCTGCGTCATCACTTTCAGATCCATGGTAGGGTTTAAGGTCCTTAACATGGTACTTTCCCACGTCTTTTCCATCAGGTCCTATCAATTGATAAACAAGGGAAGATATCACTTTCCCCACAGTGCACAAAACGAACTTGGGGGCTAGTTTCGCAGCAAAGTTTTCAGAACCTTTGGATAAAACATAATTCTTTCTCCAGACTTTATCGCCTACGTGGTAAGATTCAGCGGGACGCTTACGTAGATTATAACTTTTAGCGTTCCTTGAGTATGCCTCTGCGAGGCGACGTCTAACATCGTGATATAAGTCTGGGAGTTTGTCCATTTCAGAGAAGTATTCTTCTCAATCGGTATTAGTCAAGTCTATGTCATTAGTCGCATCAATCTTTCCATGAAAACTTCCTCTGGAGGGAACATAACGACCAAAGTTCAACGTCGTTGGGGAGAAACCTGTCACTTCATGAACAGCGGTTCGCAACGCGAACCCAATCTTATGTATTTCTTGATCCCAACAGCGATGATCTGTCTCTTTTAAGTATGAACGAATAGCTGCCTCCAATACTCTGTTTACACGTTCCACGGCGTTTACCTGCGGGTGGTAACGAGCATTATAAAATATTTTTACGCCATACTGCGCTGCTAAACGTTTGAAAATATTTCGAGTAAATTGCACACCATTGTCACATGCCAAGATTTGCGGTGCACCGTATACAAGAAAAACTTGTTCTTCCAAGAACTTTTCAATCAATGGCGCCGTAGCCTATTTCAACGGGTGAAGTAAACAAAATTTCGACAAATAGTCCGAAACCATAAGAAGGTAGGCGTAACCATTTTTTAAACGCGGTAAGGGTCCAAGTAAGTCTACCGACACGTATTGCCAAGGGAAGTTTACTTTTTTTGGTTGCCCCATTAAACCAGGACGTGCAAATGTACTTACTTTCTGAGAGCTACAGATGTTACAGTGCCGAACATATTTTCGTACATCTTGTGCTAACTTCGGCCAATAATACAGTTCCTTTATCCTTTGAACAGTTTTAAAGGTACCGCGGTGCGCTGCTTGTGGTGCTTGTCGTGACAGTCTTTAAAAATAGTAAGGCGTCGGCCTTTCGGAACAACTATTTTCCATTCGGGCAAATTTGTATGGATTCCATAATTCGATGGAATCCGTTTATATAGTAACCCGGCGTCAACTTTCCATTCCGAGTATTTTTCTGGGGACTGCAGTACATTATCCAACATCTTGTTATACCATTTATCGGTTTCAGCATCTGCCCTCTCCACCAAAACAACACATACTTCTAACGGTGCTCTGGAAAGTGCTGTAGCTTGACTGCCCATCTGGCGAGTCTACCAGACGGATCTTTTAAGCGGTTTAACCATAGCAAGCTGTAGTGGTCCGTTATGACTCTAAATCTAGTGCCTTCTACGTAGCAGCGAAATTTTTCAGTGCCAAATAAAATAGCGGCCAGCTCCTTCTCCGTGACCGTGTATTTCCTTTCGGCGGACGTGAGCGTACGGCTCGCGAACGCTATGACGACCTCATGTCCACTTTCTCTTTCCTGAGTAAGCACGCATCCGACTCCTATATCACTCGCGTCACATTGGATAGTGAACTGTTTGCGAAAATCTGGACTCACAAGTATAGGCGCAGAAACCAGTGCCTCTTTAATCCTTCGGAATGAGTCTTGCGCTGAATCTGTCCGCTCTATCTTCTGAGACTTTCGTTTTCCTTTTATGAGACCAGTCATGGGAGCTGTTAAATTGGAGTAGACAGGGATAAACCTTCTGTACCAGCCGACTAGACCTACAAATCGTTTCAGCTCCGTTACAGTTTGAGGACGGGGATAGTTTAACATTGCCGAGACTTTCTCTGGGTCAGTTCTTAAACCTTCTCCATCTAAGAGAAATCCCAAATACTTTAATGACGGTAAATAGAACTCTCATTTCTCGAAGTTAATCGTCAAATTGGCTCGTTCTAAACGTTTCAGGACCTCATTAAGCACTTCAGTGTGTTTCTCGAATGTCGGCGTTGCAATGACAATGTCGTCTAAATAAACGAAAACGAAGGGCTCCAGCGAGTACCCTAAAATTTGATCCATTAGTCTCTGCTGACTTTGAGCTGCATTATTCAGACCAAACGGCATCACAACGAATTCAAATAATCCCCTCGATGGGACAACAAAAGCAGTCTTTTCGCACGAGCTCTTCTCCAGCGGTATCTGCCAAAACGCGGACTTTAAGTCTATGCTGGAGAGATAACGGGCTCCTGTAAGTTTGCTTAGTATGTGGTCCACATGAGGCAAGGGGTACGCATCTCTTTTAGTTAAGCTATTCAGCTTCCTTCCATCGAAACAGAACCTCAGATCACCGTTCTTTTTCTTCACTAACAAGACGGGGGATGCCCACGGGCTTTGGGAAGGACGAACTACTCCCAAGTCCAGCATCTGATCGAGTTCTTTGTTTAAATGTCCAAGCATGTAGGGAGACATGTTGTGGTGACGTTGTTTCACCGGTTCTGCATCTCCTGTATCGATTTTATGCTCAATCGCATTGGTGCGGCCCAGTCTCATTCCTGACATCCAAGAAAGTGATTTAAATCTTTCTATAAGAGACTCCAACTGGTTCTTTTGGTTCTTCGTTAAATCAGAGCTTGACTGAATCACTCTTGCACCGGTAACTTGACAGACGGACAAATCTTCAGGTAGACAGTCTAACTTTGCCATTTCTTCGCCCACAAAATATGAGGACTTGTTGTAGTCTATCACCACTTTGAAAGTTTCACAAAAATTACTACCAAGTATAAGAGTATGCGAAAGTGAAGGAACCACTAAAGATTTAATAATGTGCAATATGCTTCCGATTTGTATTGGTAAATTAACATATCCAGAAATCTTTTGGGCAGTACCATCGGCCGTACTGATATTTATTTCGGACAATTCAAAAACTTTTAGGTCGAACTTTTCTATCACTTTTAAACCTTTTCCGCCGAACACCGAGTGACTGGCGCCTGTATCTAACAAAGCTACAACACCACTGTCAAAAATTTTGATATTGATGTAAGGCCTATTATCTGCTCTTTTCTTTACCAACAACAAGTTTGCCTGCACGTTAACGTCAACAGCAATATTGTTAGCATCACTAACTACAGCAATATTGTCCAAATCCTCCACAACTTTGGGTTTCTTGTTCCTGGCAATAGTGCCCGTTGGTTTATCACGAGTGACCTTAGAATGACGAAAACTCTCTTTGGAATAGAAACTGGCTACAAAATCCTTCCACGCGTTCCATTCAACCAAGGTAGTTTTCCCGAAAGAAAATCTGTTGTGCAATATCTTTTTATTTGTGATCGCTCTTGAATTTACAACACTTACATTTGGACGCACCCTACGAAATGAATCTTTATTACGGTAGGTCTTAAATTCATTTGAGCCCGAGAGACACCGACCTACTCTGTGCCTCTTGGTCTCGCGTCTTTTATGCACCGATCGCAATTGGGACGAATTACACCCTCTTTACCGCAACCATAACATCGGGGGGTTTTCTTCACACGCGGACACTCACGCTTGACATGACCCAATTTCTTGCAACCGAAACAACGCAGCTCGTCAACTTTCTTGACTCGATTTTTGTTAACCATGTCGCCTCCGGACTGTTCAGTGTAGTGTCTGCTAGATGAAGGTCTTGATACGCATTCCAAATCTGGTTCCATAGCAGCTACGTGTCGCTTATAGGGACTATTCCTTTTCGTCTTTAGAAGGTTTGCTTCTTCTAAGTTCCTGCAAATTTCTTCCAGTTGCTCCACAGAAATTATGTTCTGCAGTGCTAGATGCATGTGGTAATCTGGCAACAAGTTTTCCCTAATCGTTTCCAGTTTTTCCTCAGAAGGGACACGCTTCACCAATCGAGAATAGAGATTCTCCATTGCCGCAATGGAAATTACTACTGGTTCATCGTCACCTTGTTTTCGAGCGCTAATTTGTTCTTTGAGTTCCTTATCATGCCTCGGGGACAGAAAATCTTTTCTTAAAAGTGTTACTAGTCCATCCCAGGAATCTACTTTGTTTCTGGCATGTCGATACCATATCAATGCTTGTCCTGTAAATAATTCCACCGATGTTCTGAAAAGTTCCTCCTTGGAAATATTACGTGCAAAACTTAGTTCCTCTATTTGTTCTAGAAAAGCATTCACAGAGCATTTTGAAGTAGTACCATCAAATTTCAGAGTCCATTTATGAAGCGGGTATGAACTGCTAACTGCAATGCCAGCTGTAGGCTGCAAACGTGGTGCTTGGTTCGCCTGTTCGTACCTTGCTAAAACTTCTTCAACTTTATCCTCAAGTGTTGCTGCCACAATCAAATTATCACCGCGAAAACCGCTTACTTCTTCGCCGATATTATCTGGGATGCGCTTCAGTCGTCCTTCGACATGAGCCAGTCTGCTAATAATTCGTTTGTAGATTTCCTCATTCGTACCATCAAAATTGTTTACTAACTCCGTGATTGATCGAATGCTCTCCACAATCTCCACGCGTTCTGTTTCCAGACTAAAGTTGGGTAATTCATGCACCACATCAGGTCGAGCGGCGTCTTTCTTTAATTCTCGCCTCAAAAATCTTCTCTTTTGCGGTATATCCGCCGTAGAAGTAGCGATGCCACGGACCCTCAGTTCATAATTCACCTCGTGACTTCTCAGATAATTAGGTTCCATTTGATATTTGAAATCACGCATGATTGTATTTCAATAACCGATGAAAATCGAAACTCGAAAAAATAAAAAATTTCATAAAAACGATTGTATCTAACACCGGTCAACACATCCAACACGAATTATTCAAATAGAAAGATAAAAAGAACAGTAAGTGACTAAATTAATTTTCACACCCTGTATAAAACACCGGTAATTTAGTAAAGTATAAATCACACAAGATATAGATTGAAGTATCCTCAGGTTACATTCAAATAATTAACACCTTGTATAAATTCCACTATAGTAATTCCAACACTATAGATAATCGCACCGTCACCGCAGCGACAATATTCACTTAAGTATAAGTGACAATCTTTAAATATAACAATTATAACGACTAACAATAACCGCCCTGTAACATGATACTCTATTTCGCTAAGTAATTGTAATAATTTAAAATTACCCTGTATAAATTTACCGCCCTGTATATAATGGCTAAAACAACCACAGTATTTCAGAGAAATATTTTCGCCTGGCTAAAGTAATATACTAACTGTATGTAATATAATCAATTCTATGCACCCTGTATATTACAAACTGTTACTTATTAACATATTGACATAACATCAATTAAATAGGTATAGGTTTAATAATAATAAAAGTAGCAACACTATATTTCTGAATCTTTGTACTCACTCTGTACATAAATAACTAGCACGCAAAACTGATTAATGATGTTCTAAAAAAATGTACAACCTGCAATACTGACTCACCGACAAAATTATAATAGCATAGGGCATAGTCAAGTGACTGAAATTAGCATGCATTAATATAAGTTCAGTGAAGTCACCAATTCAACTGCGCCAATACTGGATGTAAACGTGTTTTTATTAACCATATATTATTGTAACCATACCATAACACATTTAATTCATTTTGAATTCTTAAGGAAGTGGGAAGGGTTTTTTTTTTTATTTTTTGGTATAGCTTACAGCTCCGGCTAAGTAAAATAAACTAAATTTAACAATTTTCGTTTTCGAACCTTTATTATTTTAAAAAAATATAAAACTCGGGGCTCGGGCCCTACACGTTGGTGCGCCACTTTTGTAACGCCTGTTTTGTAAATTATTCCAACCGTTACCTTTTGCGCGGCAGCTCTATAGCCTGGAGGCAGTGGGCGTGGGTTGCTTATGTTTTTAGGTTTTAATATTTAGTTTATTGATTAATACCTATGTTTTTATTTGTCGCAGATGTTAGCAACCTTGTAAGCTAGTGGGCTCCAGTCGCTAAAGTTAGCGACGAGGAAAGGGGGGACGAATTCAAAATGAAAACAATGAGACCTGGTGTAAATGGACAATTTAATACAAAAATGTAAATATATTTGATATACAATAAACGCACAATAGTTTTAATATAGATAAAGAATTCTAATAAAAAATAAAATCTGCGAGCAACAGTTTGTGTTGTGGTATATGGTATTTCCAATATTACTAATAACGAATTTATAAATGAAGAAGAATGGCCTGCGCCAGGTGGTAATTTATTATGTTCTGTGTTATCCTAATATGGCGGGTGTGTTCTATAGTTCTATTCTTGTTCTGTGATTAGAAAATTATAGTTATAACCCATGATACAATAAATTACAAGATATGATCGGTAGCCGTCCGAAATTCGTCTGCTTTGTGCATGACGTCACCTGGAGCCACAAATTTAAATTAATAGCATTGTAGTTCATGATAGAATGTTTATTGTATCATGATTATAAGCGTAGGATCTTCACTTTCCGATAGGTAATAATGTAAATATGATTAGGTTCAATTTGTGCATCTCAAATTTGCAGCATTTTCGAATTATTGTTAAATAAAATTGCAAAAAGTATGTTTTCCGGTCTTTAACTTGAAACGCTGCCAAAATGAAGCTAGATAGAGGAAAATTGCTTAGGACCTTTTTTGTAGAGCATTAAATTTCCTACAAAAAAGTCCGCGATGCCATACCTGTACAGTTCACCTTTCACCGGTCACCGATCAAAATCTCGAGTTGATTAGCTGTTACCTGTTGCCGCACCTTTGTAATGGCCGCGTGATAGACGAGTTTAAAATAATCCGATTCGAGGTGCATCGCAATTTGATTTTACCTTCGAAAACGAGCATTCTACAATTTTATTAGGTTCATGATATAAAAAAAAAATGTATTAAGTTTATTTATGATTTTAATTAATTATAATCGCTTCTGAACGGTGGACTATGCAGGTACGCCGTCAACAAGATTACTTTTAGAAATCTTGTGCCGTCAAGGCTTCTTTTGTAGGAAATTTAATGCTCTACAAAAAAGGTCCAAAGCAGTTTTTCTCTTCTAGCTTCATTTTGGTAGCGATTCAAGTTAAAGACCGGAAAACATACTTTTTGCAACTTCAATTAACAATAATTCGAAAACTCCACAAATTGAACTTAATCATAAGTTCATTATTACTTACCTACTGGAAAATGAAGATCCTATGCTTTCTAAACATACCCGCAAATTTTGATTTGATTTTGTGTCTAATCCTGCACTTGTAGCTTATTTAGATAAATAACCTTATTGAATATTTCTGTTTTTTTTTTTGTTTTTATGTCTCTATTTTACGTATTTACCACAATAAAAAAAATAATTTTGTGTATTTATATTTAATATTTGCAATTAATTACATGACAATATTTAACGTAATGGTATATTAAAACAAACAAACAAAAAAATAAAAATATTAAATTGTGGCAGAACTGCAAAAAAGAAGATATTTTTCCTGTAAAACAATTATGACTGGTTTAATAGGTAAGTACTTTTTTGATACAGAACCATACAGGATCGATATCCTTCATATTGTTATTCTTATAAGATTTTAAACATTACCAATCTATAGGCCCCAACATACAACAGACTGCGTTCTTTTTTAGCAATTTTGCCCGCTCGGGTAAAACTGTACGGGTAAAAAGCAGTTACAAAACTGAGGTGTGTGGCTGAAAACCGTCCTTCTTGCCGGCGCTGTCGTTCAATATCTGCCAACGGTTGATTTTAACCATTTTGAATGTGCTCGTGTAAGTCGGGCACGCAGGTAAAACGACGATTATTAGTGTCGGAAGTGTCCACGTCGTAGGGTGATTTCTTTTGTTTCTTCGTCCATCCGCAGATAATTAAACCAACCACTTGGTTCTACAACTCATTTGATAGAGTCTTACGTGGGAAAATTGTCTCCTTGTTTAAGTGATCACTCTTCGATCAAACCATTTTGAACGTTTTCTGTTTGATTAATTATCATCTAATGCCGCCGCCACCACTTGGTTTGATTGCTTATTTTACAATTTGCCACCGCACAATACATATTTATAAATAATTTAAACACATTTTTTAAGATATAACCACTCAAAGCACGACAAAATAATGAGGAACAATAAAGTACACAGCAAGAAACGTCACCAGGTGACGTACGCCAACTGATCGCTTGGCTCCTCGGATGTTCCTGTCATTACAATTATTGTAATAGATCTGTTACAATTTACACGCTTTTATTACGTGATTACTACATTTATAAAAATCAACAAATCTATTACAATGTCTAAAGCCGCGTCCACATTGCTCGCGAGCAGCACGAACAAACACAGCGAGCACAACGAACGGAGCGAGCAGCACGAATGATCCAAAAATCACATTCGTCGTGTTTAGGCTGTTTGCGGCGTTCCGCATGCTTGCAATCACCCAAAACGCCTGTTTCGACTGTTCGGTCGGGTAGCGGTACATCAAAGGGATGCATTTTGTGCGCGCGAGCACAGTTGACGGCGGTTTTGTTGAATTGTATTGTTTTTACTGTTCGCGACGTTCGCCTTTTCATTCAGTTCAAGTGAGCTTCATTCAAGCTATCGCAAACCTCTGGTACTATTTTAGAAATACTTTGTTTTGACACTTTAAATAAATAACTTAAGCTAGTGTACGAGTCCCCAGTAGCGAGAAACCTTAATGTTATCGCTAGTCTTTCCTTCACTGGGATAGCTTTTCTAAAGGTGGTATTCTTTCTTCCGATACGCGGGCCAACTAAATTAATTAATATTTCAAAATCTGTAGTAGTCATGCGACAAAAATTATTAAAAAACATGCCATCTGCTTCCAAATCACGGAGAAGGTTACTTCCACTGTATCTGGATCTGCTTTTATAAATATTTGCCATTCAACACCGTCTCTTTCTCACTTTCTTTTCCTGTTCTCTCCACTTTACAATAATAATTACCGCACTGGCAGCCGCTGCTGCTAATAATTCGACATCCATGTCCGAATTGTCCGAACAGCAAGAGCGCAAACACTGAACTACAATGTGGACACTTTGCTTGCAAATGAAACGATCTTGATGAATAGTCCAAACACAAAAAGCAAAAGCATGAGCGCGATTACGAGCGCGAGCGTGAGCACGAGCAGGAGCACGAGCGGAAGCAATGTGGACGCGGCTTAATGTGCCATCGTACTCTGCCATATGCTAGGGCTGTAACGTAGCCTCCGAGAATTTCAATGTATTCAACTGTAGTGATGTCATCCTGTGATCTGTGATCTTCTTGTTGGTATTTTTTTTTGTTATGTTGGCGATGAATTCTGGTGGTGACTAGTGATTTGTTTGTTCATGCTGTTGGCAATGACAACATTGGCAACCAATCACTTTTAAGTTCTGTGCAACCAATGAAGAACCGAAGAATACAGATGTGTCAAATGTCAATTCAATATTGTCATTATTGTCAATACTGACGCAAATTTCTATTATTACATTGAGTATCAATTTGTGTAAAATGTAAAATGTCAATACGCAGGTAATAAACAACATAGGACCGGGCCGCATATTGCTAAATAACCGTCAATCCGTCTGTTGGGCCGCAATCGAACTGGGCCGAACGGTGAGTGCTAAACAACATACTTTTGGGTCACTTTCGCCTTCCGAAAAGTCGGTTGTTTAGTCAATCAAATTTGCAACTAATCCACCAATCGACGCTTTTTTATGGTATGTCAGTTATTTTATTCTGACAGTAGATGATAAGTCACAGTTTTTGTAGATATATTTATTAAATAATTCGCTATAACATTAAAAATACATTTACCATAAAACATGTAGAATATATCCAATTAACCGAAAAATCATATAAATTGAAAATCTATACAAAGAAGAAGCTGAGGTAATTAATCTATAATTATTCATAATTTGTGTGTGTGTGTCTTTTAACAAATTTAAGGTATAACACAGTATTAAGGGGGTTCGATAGGATAGGAGGTAGTTTTCTGTTACATAGAAGTTTTGCGGATCAAAAAAATCTCAATTTAATATTCCTTTCTTCGTAAAACGTGACGTGGTGTAACGGCGCTTCCTTTCGATGTACAGATACTTACATAACCTTTCTTTTTTATACGGAAAACTCGGGCGCCAGTTCTTTTCCTTTTTGAAGTGTAAAGAACAACACTTTTGTTTCCTGGCGGTGTCCAGGAAAACCCTAGATAGCTAACAGTGAAGAAACGGTTTTTTGCCAGAGGGTCTTGAGATGACTATTATGTCAGGACGACTTGAATAATTTCTCAAACGGGTTAATTAGAAATGTAACAGAAATGATAACTCGGAGCTTCTGATATGTATTATAACAGATTTATTCAATGTACAAATCGGACGTTTAATACAAAAGTTTTACTACGAAACAAAATAACATAAAATAAAATTAAGTAAAGCCTCGGTTGATTACACAGTCGGCTATATACAAAAATGTGACAACTAATTTTCAGCTGGTAAAAGAAGTAAAATGAAATTTCGGCCGACGCGGGCTCGCAGTGCGAGAGAATCGAAATATAAACACGCTATTGAATAGATCGGCCAGCGTTGACGGGAAGCAAGTGATAGACACCCAAATTAACGGAGTGCGGTGAACAAGACACAGAGATTCTTTGACTTTTATTTCAGATTTGAAACCTACTTATTACACGCGGGTTTCTACGGCCTCAAATACAGAGTTTTGTTAAACAGGAATTATATTTCCTTACCGAAAAATAAAGATTTAAACCATACACTGGGGCTATAAGACCACCAGACTGATTATTGAATTATTTTGCCAGTGTATGATAAATCCGCGTTTTGACAATACACTCGTTGGTGGCTGTACCCAACTACCAGACTGATTATTGGAAGGTACACCCGACGAATGTGTGATATAACTTTAAATGTAACTAGACGGAAACTTTAAAACGAACTCTGATTTGATTAAATAGATTTACAATGCGGCGATATTTACTCAATACAAATTGCAGTGAATCTCGGTGATTATTCAAGCTACGGAACGGCTGGATTATGGTCAACTACTATTGTTCTTACCACGACGGTTTATAAAAACGGATAGATTGCTAGACGGATTTTGCTTTCTGATGCGAAGGTGTCGATAATTCGACTGATCTCGATTTGACCGTTCCCGGTGAATTTATTATCTTTTTTCGCTGACGTAGGTGATCGGCGCGCTCATACAATATGTGGAACTCGGACAGGTGGCTTGAATGCAGAACTCGGTTTACTAGGTCCGCGCGGATTACGCAATTTATCTTATTCAACCGGACTAACGGCAAACGGAAATGCATTGCTAATCATTTTTAAACTATATTCCAAAAAGAACCGGCTTGAAACGGACACGGATTAATATTTTAGCAAGTTTTCGTAACTAATGATTTTTAATTCCGGCTTGAACATTATTTTTGAATAACTAACTGATTTAAGCTATACAGGGGACTATCGAAAATTGATCAATTTATTTACCAGCTGATTTTACAATAAATTGATACCTTAATTATAACTTAAATAATAACAGAGTTACAGGGTATACCCAAGTGACGGAGATAGTGAAATAAAACAGGCAATCCTTGACAGATAAAAATCACTTCGTTACAGTGGAAGTACCTGTTGATTTGATTTGCAGTGTTTTTTACGCATTTTTAATATTAAAGAGCGTATTTTTTCTATAATTCGAATTCAAGCCCCGTTTCATATTACTTTCACGAGTGACCAGAAGTATCATCGATAAAGACATTTAAACTTTTTTTCGTTAAAAATTAGTTATGTTATATAATATATAAAATTATTAAATTACAACGTCTTTATACGGATTTCGTGAGGTTAGGTTAGGTGTGCCAACATGGTTATGTTATATAATGATATATTAAAATGATTAAATTACAACGTCTTTATATGGATTTCGTGAGGTTAGGTTAGGTGTGCCAACATGATTATGTTATAATGATATATTAAAATGATTAAATTACAACGTCTTTATGCGGTTTTATAATTAGTGTAAAAAGTTGTATTTAAAGTGTATAAAGTGATAGAAATGGAAGTAAAAATTCACCAAAAATATTTTTTTTTGAAAAACCATACGTCTTCGAAGAAAAAAACTGCATATTCATGTTCAGAAGAACCAATTTAGGGGGTAGCTAAAATTTCACTGAATTTTAAGCATCTTCTAGCTTTGCTTTTAATTTTTTTCTCCCCTGTATATGGTTCATCCAATGATTTTTTTTACTGTTCTATAAGCCTTTTATACCATCTACTGCTTTTTAGAACATTTCAAAAATCGACCGTACTTAAACTTCACTGAACCCCAAAACAACAGAGATAATGCTTTTAAACATGCCTTTTTTATTTTTATTAGTTAATGTCGTTAATGAAGAAAATAAAGTTGTTTAGTAATACGTTGTTTATTTACATTACGACAATAAATCAATATATGCATGGGTTATAACATAAAGTGAATTTTTAATTGTGCACTTCTTATATAGATAACCGACGTTTAAAAATCAGCCGAGGATGGATAGTATGTTGTTTAGCATTCTCCCTTCGGCCGCGACCGAATGGATGAATTGACGGTTATTTAGATAATGCGACCGGGCCACGTTTCATTGTTTATTTCTGTTTAAGTTTGTTAAATAATTTATTTTTTGTCTTCATAGAAAATTAATAAAATGTATGAGTTTCAAATTTCCCGCCCTTTATTACAATCTATTACAATTTGACAGAGTTTTTTAGTACATAATTTTTATTGCTAGGAAATGCGCAATATCATATCTTTATTTATTTGTATCATGGTTAAATATAACCTGTACGTACGCTATTGCGCCAAGAACAGAGACAAGAAGGGGTTTTTGTGAGTGCATGAAGCTCATACAATGGATTTATTTTCGTACATTTAGACACACAGGTAGGTAAGCTTAGAATGCACCACATAAGAACACAATTACCTGATATAAATATTATAGCAGGCAATTTACCTAGCTAAAACACCAACCTCGAAACAGCTGTTTGGAGTTTACAGTTTACACTATAATAATGCATTGTTACTAAAGACAAAATAAATACAGCTATCCAGTTAGCTCTGGAGCTTAATGATAAAAACAGTAACGTTCGATACACACTACTTGTAAGAGTCTCGTACTTTTTTCTAGGTGTTCCTCGAATGGTTAGGATCAAAATAAACAAAAGTACCCACAGTTCTGGGCCTTCTGTACCTTCAGGTTCAGTCTATTAATTACTTAATTACTCAATTATCAACGACTGTACTACGACCTGGACGAACAGCAATGACGAAAACGAGGGCAAAAATCCACGTCCAACCAAACCATGGGCTGAATGTAAGCACGACAAGAGTGCAGGGCTTCTGCTAATACAAAGCACCTTCAGTCGCTCATCATCCACTATGAGTGCTACCAATATCTGTACGATTATACCTTACGACTAGTACTATCACCAACGGCTTAATCTGTGTCTTGGCCTTTATCAGCTCTTTATGATTAACTACATGGCTCTACCAGCCAGACAAGAGCAAGAATAAATATTCTTCACGTTATAAAGAGCAGCGTAGGACAGGACGTAGGATAGAACCTGAAAATTTCAATCGTCTAAGATTTCTAGTTTTGACATCAGGTAAATGAATTTTACTTAGTAAATATGCAGAACAATATAGCAAATATTATTTTACTAACCTTAGATCTTATTAGGCTTTAAATTTATATAATTCTTCCACTAGATGTTGGAAAGAACCTTAACCATTTGCCTTTTCCAACATGTCTGAATTTTTTCGATTTAATCTTTTTTTTTACTTTTATAAAAACTCATAGATTTTATGTCAACTTATCTTTCCTACATATAAAAATCCCTAACTGATATTTAAATGATTTGAAACAAGGTAATTAAAGACAGATTAAAATCTTAGACAACATTATTTTCTTTTTTTTTTGATTCCTCTAAATAGTAAGTAGCACTCAGGTAGCTTCAGATGTGTTTTAATTTTTAATTTTACTTAACTTGTTGTTGCATTTCCTAACGTACGTTTGTTTATTTTAGACACTCGGCAACATAGTTTTGTGGCACACAGGACTGTTCATTAAAACTTTTTCAGTAAAGATACAATTACACACCGGGCATAGGACAATCAGGTAAGTTTGATTAAAGATTTTATTGTTGAGATACTAATCCCACATTTTGTTGTAGCTATTCAACTGGACTACATGCCAAGGTTCTAAGGCTATGAAGAATTGCTGCAGTTGTGAATCGTGGGGAATCGTAACGATTTGCTAGCCAGAGGTTTACGAAAGTAATTGATTAACCACGCAACTTATTCTTCGCTGAGACGTATTGCAGGTTGCCTACGTGTACATATTTCGAACCGTTACTTCTTAACTACGTTACAAAATCTAATTTTTCAATAATAGTATATGGATGACTTTGGTAAATCCTTATACAGGGTGTTTGGGTAAAGGTATTCAGAAATCCAAAGGCATGTAGAACTCCTCAAAATAAGCCAAAAAGTTCATATAAACTTTGTTCCAAAAACGGTCCCTAAGGGAGTGTAACGATAATTTGGTAAATTACGGTTACAACTGGTTTCTACCGGAGACAATTAAATGTAGCTATGTTATGCGCGCGTCGACGGCACTGAAACGTTCTCGATCCTACAGCATTCCTCCTCCACCAGCTTTTTCCTATCTTCCGTACTGGTAGGTCGTAATTTTATGAATATCTAATTATTTTTCTCGGATGTAGAATATTTCTGTATCTTATCGTTATAAAGTATTATTTGCAATACGTAGCCTAGTAAATATTTAGCATGTTGGTTATTTATTACAGTCAAATGTGGTAAATATCGATTTAAATCGAATTTATCAATTGGGTGTGTTTGACGCCGGCATTTTAGCCAAATTTAGTGCTCTCCACGCGTGATTGATTTCATGCAAATATCTACACGTGGTGTCGTCTTGCAAGTTAACTTATGTTATTACCGTTCCTTATTATCTTTTGCAATTAAAATTTGCAATTATCGTTATTATCTTTATCGAGTTATTCATAAAATATATGCACTTACACAGATCTCTTTCGTTTGCGGAAGGTGGTAAAAAACTCCTCGAAATTAATAGTTTTCGCTTAACGGAAAATATTGGTTTTTATCTTATCTCACAATTTGATTATTGTAATTTTTCGTAATTTAATTTAATATTTAAATTATTCCCTGCTATATCTTAATACGATTTGAATTAATTAAAATTCATAGTTATTATCTAATTGTCGTAATTTAATTGAATAATTAAAGCATTTCTTACCATTTCTTACTCCAATTGGGAGAATTAAATAAACTTATTGTTTCTTATCGTTCTACATTAAATAGTAGAAATTAACTTTAATTAGTAATCTAATTAAATCAGTTATAAAAATCAGAATACCTAACTTTTTACTTTCTTACTTATTGTATTATTTTGTGATTCACACATTTTCTATTTGTGAAAAGATTGCGTTTTAGCAATATTAAAACTTAATTTTCTGAGTGTCTTATTGTGATTTGTCTATTTAATTACTGTTATTAAATTTAAATAATATAACAAATTTCTTTCTAACATAATTTCTTATTCAGAGGAATTATTTTTATTGCTTTAATCTTGTCTAGTTATATCTAGAGTAATTTCTAAAATTTCATAGTTTCGAAATTATAATAATTAGTTTATTATAATTTATATCTTAAGTTATTTTTAAAATAAAATAATAAATTCATATCTTTGTAATTATAATAATTGATTTATTATAATTCATATCTTTGCTAAATTGTTTAGTCAACTTTTCTAGAAGAAACTTGCCTTCAGTAAGTTTTTTTCTAATTTTATCAGCCGTAAGCTAACTTGCATATTTCCAACTTTACTTTGTACATTTTTGACACTGGTATATTTATGTTTTATTGAACGAGACCAAGAAGAGGATTCGACAGATTCAACTTTACCAGACCACATCAGACTGAAATCCAGATTATCCTATTATCTTATCCAGGATTGGTTACATCTTTCCCAGGTGCAGGTGAAGTCTAGCTAGACCCAGAAGATCAGTATACACCAGCATAGGCCATCTTGGCAAGGGAATAGATCATCGTGGAAATCCTTGGAAATTAAGGTCTGTAAGTCTGTGGTAGAACATATTTCCATCATCAGGTCTTCGGTTCCAGCGTAACAAATAATTGCCAGTAATTGTTCTTGTAAATGTAAGCCTTGCAGTTGATAAAATATTTTCTTTCATTCATTTTTTTTTGTGATAGCCCTTCAGGCATTTATTTCCATTGTTTTGCCCTTCAGGTAAATATATATTTTTCATCATTGTTAAGAGTAATTTGTATTGTTAATATTTATTCTATTTGTTAATATACTATTTATTTGAGCTGAATCGTTTTATTTCTCTTATTGTGAAAATCTGATATCATACAAATTGTTACTAATTTTTTAGTAGCTGGCGCCCAAAAATTATCTTAATTTATCTTAATTTTACTTGATAAATAATTCCTTAACTTTTAATCTCTTATAACTTGCAGTTTTAAATCTTACTAAGCTAGAAACTTAAAGTACACTCTTCAAGTTCTTTTGTTAACAAATCAGGGTTTTAACCAAATTTAATAATAAGTTTGTTAATTTATTAAACACCATATTCTGACTCACGACCCACCGGAAAAATCTGAGCAGCCGACAGGTAAAATAAACTTTGAAACCCAGAAGCCCATAAGGCAAATTAGATTTATTCAGTCTGGGGTTACAAAAATTGGCGCCCAACGTGGGGCCTGATATTTTATGAATTTAAACTGCACTATAGTTATATTGAAATCAGATTTTCTCAGGGAGAAATAAGCCAAAGTCAAACAAACAATAAGACCTGGAACCATTACCTAAATTTTCTAAGTATAAAATATTCTAACTAAGAAAGTATATGTTTCGTACTTTAAACATAAGTACATATTTCTAAAACTGATTTTTACAACTATTTGATATTGACATTATTAAAGTGGTATATCTTATTTTATTCGTTATTATCTTATTTTTGCAAGTATTTTGAATTAAAATTGTGAAGATATTTGCGGCCGTTGTAAACATAAAAACTTGTTTACCGATTTCTTTATTTCCCTATTTTTTACAAGTAAGGTTTAAAGTATTTATGAAAACTTAATAGTGTTGGAATAAGAGATTTATTTACCTACCGAATTTAACTTTACATTATTGGAACTTTGTGCATATGGTGATTTAATTTTTTTGTCGCGAGAATAAATACGAGTTCTTATTCTGTACACTATTTATAATTTAACTTGTGGATTTTTATCTGAATTTCTTATTATCTGATTAATTTATTTGAATTACAAGTGATTGAAAATTATTCGAAATATACTGGGTGGTTATTTGTTAGCGTTACCTATGAGTTATTGAAATTTATTGGATTATTTTCGCATTTCTATTTTAACTTTTCTCTATACGTGATATACCGATTACGATTGATTGTAATCTTGATCTTGAGTTTTGTAACTTGTTAACGTAACTTATCTTTCATTTCTCGTATTCTATCTTATTTAGAAACTATAACATTATGGAACCAAATCACTTAAAGGTTGCCGAACTTACTTATGAATTAAAAGTACGTAATGTCGATCCGGTTGGGGATACGGATAAAAAACGGAAAATTTTACGGGGATTATTAAGTCAAGAAAGCGCGAATAGAAGTTTTGTACACGGGTCAACAGTACATCCGTATAAATTCCTAGATGATTGTAAAGAAATACACGCGACGATTACCGATTTAACGAATGTAATTGATAGTTATCAAACTAGCGGGGATTCTTCACTTAAGAAACGAATTTCGTCACGTTTAACTCATTTATCGGGTAGAATGCAACGCTTGATCGCGAATAATGAGGAAGAAGAAGTCAAAAAGGGCGAATTGCAAATTCTAATTTTAGAATTGGAGGGTGATTTTGCTTTTAAAGACTTGCCGACTACTTCCACTCCTATTGAACCGACTCCACCTGTTTCGCATACGTTTAATGTGCAATCTATACCTCCATATAAATGGAATGTCACTTTTAGCGGATCAACCGAAAACGAATCTCTTACGGCTTTCCTAGAAAAAATCGAACTTTTACGTCAAGCGCGAAAAATCTCTAAAACCGAGTTATTTTTGTCAGCATGTGATTTGTTTACTGGATCTGCTTGGATTTGGTTTACAAATAATCATAAGAAAGTTAGTAATTGGGATGAGTTAGTAGCAAAATTAAAGCAGGATTTTTTACCTTATTGTTATGAGGACGAGTTATTACAAGAAATTAATAATAGGACGCAGGGTCCTAATGAACGTGTTGCTATTTTCATTGCGTCAATGGAAGGGTTATTCAATCGTCTACCGATTAAACCAAGCGAAGCTGTTATCGTGAATAAAATCAGACGGAATTTATTACCTTATTATATTTCGAGGTTAGCATTAGCACAACCCACCACTGTATCTGAATTGTCGGATTTATGTAAAAAATTAGAGGAATCTCGTACTTGGTCAAACCGTTATAGAACACCACCACAGCCTAAAGGAGGGTTATTAGAACCTGACTTAAGTTGTATAGCTTCGAGTTCAAATACTCAATTCAAAAATAACCATTCATTTTTCAATAAAAATTCATTTCCTAGTGATAAAAATTCAAGAAGTAATTCTAGTAATCAAGTAAATTTTTCTGCAGTATCGCATCTTAAATGCTGGAATTGTGATAAAGTAGGGCATTCCTACAATACGTGTCGGAACCCACGAAAACTATTTTGTTTTGGGTGCGGGTTGAAAAATACTACAAAGTTTCGGTGTACAAAATGCAGTCCAAAAAACGAATTGAGCGGGGACGTGTCACTGGATGTCGTTGCCTCAGCCTCCACTTCCGAAAATCGTCCAGTTACAAACCAAAAACTCAAAATATCAAAAAAAGGAAAGAAATAAAACAATCAGTGTCTGATTGGCAAAAGTGGCTTTCGACGGTGAAACACTTTTATCAATCCCTTCCTACTATGAATCCTATTTGTGTAAAGAAACCTAATGATAATCGTCCCTATTTTAATGTTCAAATTTCCGGTGTTAACATTTTAGCGTTAGTAGACAGCGGTAGCTCTGCTTCTGTATTGGGTTCTTCGGGATATTATTTGCTACAGAAATTAAAGATACCTATACAGTATGAAAATTATTTTAATGTAACCACTGCTGATGGTACGTCACAAAATGTGTTAGGCTATATTTCGGTTCCGGTATGTTTAAATGATGTTTCGAAAGTAATGAAAATTTTAGTAATTCCGTCAATGACTCACACTTTAATTTTAGGAGTAGATTTTCTAAAAGAATTTCAGATAAATGTAGATTTCAAGGATCTTACCTATAATTTACCTATTTCTCTTTGTACGGTTAATACAATTCAAACAGTACACGATTTATCTTCAGAAAATAAAAAGTCCTTAGATAAGGTTGTTAATATGTTTTCCGAAATTGCTCCTTCTGATCGTCTGGGACTTACCCACTTGATATCTCACACGATTGATACTGGGGATGCCAAGCCTATCAGACAGAGACAATATCCTCTATCGCCGGTTATGCAACAGCACTTAAATACCGAACTTGACAAAATGCTTGAAATGGGTGTAATTCAACCTTCTCGATCTCCGTGGTCTAGTCCTTTATGGTTAGTAGAAAAACGTTCGGGAGAGTATCGCGTATGTTTCGACGGGAGAAAAGTCAATTCCGTAACTGTGGATGACTCATATCCTATGCCGTTAATTGATAGTATTTTAAATAAACTTCGTGATGCAAAGTTCCTTACTTCCATTGATTTGAAAAATGCGTTTTTCCAAATTCCTTTAGATCCCGTGTCACGACCAAAGACTGCCTTTGCTGTTTACGGCAAAGGATTGTTTGAATTTCGCACTATGCCTTTTGGTCTAAGTAATGCACCAAAAACTATGGCTAGGTTAATGGACCAAGTCATTGGACCTTCACTTGAACCTTTTTGCTTTTGTTATTTGGATGATATTATTATAGCTACCCCCGACTTTTCGACTCACTTAGATATCTTGAATCAAGTTTTCGCAAAATTAAAAGAGGCTAATCTTACCGTAAATCTAAAAAAATGTCAATTCTGTCGTCCCTCTTTATCCTTCTTAGGTTTTGTTGTCGATCAGCAAGGTTTAAGAACGGACCCAGAAAAGGTTACCGCCATTTTAAATTACTCCGTTCCGAAAAATACCACCGAAATAAAACGTCTTATCGGTCTTGTTAGTTGGTACCGCCGGTTCATTAAAGATTTCTCCACTATTTGTTCACCTATCTCAGACCTTTTACACGGACGTAAAAGGGGTCAGCCTATAACATGGACACCGGAAGCTAATCAAGCTTTTGAGGAAATAAAACGTCGTTTAACCTCTGCCCCTGTTTTAGCTAGTCCTGACTTTACTAAACCTTTTTTTATTCAATGTGACGCGTCAAATACAGGCGTTGGTTCTGTGCTCTATCAGGAGAGTGACGGAATTGATCATCCTATTGCTTATGCAAGCAGGACTTTAAACAAATGTGAACGTAAATATTCAGTAACGGAAAAGGAATTACTTGCCGTAATATATAGTATAGAAAAATTTCGTAGTTACGTACAAGGCTCTAGATTTACGGTTGAAACGGATCACGCGTCGTTGTTATGGTTAACTAATATTTCTAATCCGACGGGTCGCTTAGCTCGTTGGGCGATTAGATTATCTCAATTTAACTTTAATATTATTCACCGTAAAGGTAAACATAATATTGTAGCGGATGCACTTTCTCGTTCTATTACCGAAACAGCTGTCTTAGATTTGAATAAATTAATTCCCGATAAATGGTACAATACCATGTTAACTAAAATACAAGAAAATCCGGAGAAATATCCTTCATATCGAGTAGAAAATAATATTTTGTATAAGCATATTTTTAATAATCATAGTTTGGTCAGTAACGTAACTGATTGGAAGATTGTCGTACCTACGAAAAACCGTTCGGAAATTTTTTATATGTTTCATGACGATGCTACTGCTGGACACTTTGGTGTTTCTAAAACTCTCTTTAGAATTATGGAACTTTATTACTGGCCAAATATCCGTAAAGAAGTGTATAAATATGTGCGTAAATGTCCTATTTGTGCAGCAAACAAAAGTTCAAATTTACCACGTGCCGGTTTAATGGGTGCTTATCGGAATATTAACTTCCCTTTTCAGTTAATTTCAGCGGATTTACTTGGACCATACCCTAGATCAAAAAACGGTAATCAGTATGTTCTCGTAGTAGTCGATTGGTTTACTAAGTTTGTCTTAGTCCGTCCTTTATTTAAGGCTACCTCAACAGCAATTATTAAATTTCTTGAAAATGACGTTTTCCTTATTTATGGTGTACCACAAATTTTCGCTTGCGATAATGGCACACAATTCACTAGTCGCGAGTTTAAACAATTTATCGATAAGTATAAAGTTCAAAAGGTGTGGTATAATGCAAAATACCATCCCCAAATAAACCATACAGAACGGGTTAATAGAGTTATTGTAACCGCGATTCGTTCCTATGTAAATGAAAATCATAAAACTTGGGACATGTCAATTTATCAAGTGGCACAAGCCATTAGGTTAGCGAAACATGACATTACGGGTTATCCACCTGCTTTTCTAAATTTTGCAAGGAATATTCCTTTAACAGGGGATTATTATGGGAAAATTACTGAAAACGCGGACAATATACTTTCTATTGGAGAGAAAAACCAATTGATTGATGACATACAAGAGTTACCTAAATTATATGTGGACATACGTAAAAGGCTGCGTCATGCATATGAACGTAATGTCAAGCACTATAATTTACGTAAGCGACCTTTGAGATTTTATCCCGGTGACCGAGTCTGGAAAAGAAATTATACCTTGTCTAATGCTGCCAATGATTATTCCGCCAAGTTAGCGCCGAAATATATACAGTGTAAAGTAAAAAGAGTTATCTCTAAATTAGTGTATGAACTTTCGGATCTTGAAGGAAATAATCTTGGTAAGTGGCATGTTAAAGATCTTAAGGAAAATTATGTCGAGTTGGACTCAGATGATGATTCCGATCCAGACACCGAAACCGATCAAGTCGATTAAAATCTCATTCACTATATCTTATCTTATTATACCTTTCCTTATGAATACTACTTGATAGTATTTCATTTTAGTGCCCTGTGGTAAGGGGTAACGAATACTACCACCGCGGATTAACCTGCGTGAGGTAAAAGCCCTCTAAACGGCCACTTATCGTGCAGAGAGGCTTGATTGTGATGGGAGTGGTTTCGTCACTGTTTGGCTACTTTTAATAGTAAATGGACAGGATGTGTCTGCTTTTCAAGAGTTTCTGACATCTAGTCTGGTGAGCCTTGCTAGCATAATGATTCTCAATGATCTGCTGTTTATACAAGTCTGTTTCATTGCTGGACAGGGAAATTAGCCACTGTGTTATAATCAGGAGCAACCTCGTCGCCTTTTCTTTCTTGGAGCTACGCTTCCAATTTCAGTAATGGTAACTACTATACAGTACTGAGGCGGCAAACCACGTCTCTGGAGACTGACTTAGTGTCCTCTTCTTAACTTCTTTCTGGTTTTTTCTCTATCTCTCTCTCTTCTTTTCGTGATTCTTTTGGGCGAGTGTTATTTGCTTCTTGCATCTTCCTTGTTTTTCTTCATGGACTTCCGAGTAAGGGTACATTAACGAGGCTTTTCTTGCATCTAGAACTGCGCATAATGTCCTTTGGTTTGATCCCATTTCATCTGTGATCATGCCACATGTCGATTGACTTGGATGTGTTCGAGGGGATTAATCACTTCTCCAATAGAACCCAGTATCTTTCCTTCCTGTCTATCTTGTCTTATGTCTTATTTTTTATTTTTTAATCCTTTATTTGGGGTAATTACGATAACGAAAATTTGTAACTCCTAGAGTTAACAAATTTTCTACCCGAAGCGAATGGGGTGTGTAACGATAATTTGGTAAATTACGGTTACAACTGGTTTCTACCGGAGACAATTAAATGTAGCTATGTTATGCGCGCGTCGAAACGTTCTCGATCCTACAGCATTCCTCCTCCACCAGCTTTTTCCTATCTTCCGTACTGGTAAGTCGTAATTTTATGAATATCTAATTATTTTTCTCGGATGTAGAATATTTCTGTATCTTATCGTTATAAAGTATTATTTGCAATACGTAGCCTAGTAAATATTTAGCATGTTGGTTATTTATTACAGTCAAATGTGGTAAATATCGATTTAAATCGAATTTATCAATTGGGTGTGTTTGACGCCGGCATTTTAGCCAAATTTAGTGCTCTCCACGCGTGATTGATTTCATGCAAATATCTACACGTGGTGTCGTCTTGCAAGTTAACTTATGTTATTACCGTTCCTTATTATCTTTTGCAATTAAAATTTGCAATTATCGTTATTATCTTTATCGAGTTATTCATAAAATATATGCACTTACACAGATCTCTTTCGTTTGCGGAAGGTGGTAAAAAACTCCTCGAAATTAATTGGTTTTTATCTTATCTCACAATTTGATTATTGTAATTTTTCGTAATTTAATTTAATATTTAAATTATTCCCTGCTATATCTTAATACGATTTGAATTAATTAAAATTCATAGTTATTATCTAATTGTCGTAATTTAATTGAATAATTAAAGCATTTCTTACCATTTCTTACTCCAATTGGGAGAATTAAATAAACTTATTGTTTCTTATCGTTCTACATTAAATAGTAGAAATTAACTTTAATTAGTAATCTAATTAAATCAGTTATAAAAATCAGAATACCTAACTTTTTACTTTCTTACTTATTGTATTATTTTGTGATTCACACATTTTCTATTTGTGAAAAGATTGCGTTTTAGCAATATTAAAACTTAATTTTCTGAGTGTCTTATTGTGATTTGTCTATTTAATTACTGTTATTAAATTTAAATAATATAACAAATTTCTTTCTAACATAATTTCTTATTCAGAGGAATTATTTTTATTGCTTTAATCTTGTCTAGTTATATCTAGAGTAATTTCTAAAATTTCATAGTTTCGAAATTATAATAATTAGTTTATTATAATTTATATCTTAAGTTATTTTTAAAATAAAATAATAAATTCATATCTTTGTAATTATAATAATTGATTTATTATAATTCATATCTTTGCTAAATTGTTTAGTCAACTTTTCTAGAAGAAACTTGCCTTCAGTAAGTTTTTTTCTAATTTTATCAGCCGTAAGCTAACTTGCATATTTCCAACTTTACTTTGTACATTTTTGACACTGGTATATTTATGTTTTATTGAACGAGACCAAGAAGAGGATTCGACAGATTCAACTTTACCAGACCACATCAGACTGAAATCCAGATTATCCTATTATCTTATCCAGGATTGGTTACATCTTTCCCAGGTGCAGGTGAAGTCTAGCTAGACCCAGAAGATCAGTATACACCAGCATAGGCCATCTTGGCAAGGGAATAGATCATCGTGGAAATCCTTGGAAATTAAGGTCTGTAAGTCTGTGGTAGAACATATTTCCATCATCAGGTCTTCGGTTCCAGCGTAACAAATAATTGCCAGTAATTGTTCTTGTAAATGTAAGCCTTGCAGTTGATAAAATATTTTCTTTCATTCATTTTTTTTGTGATAGCCCTTCAGGCATTTATTTCCATTGTTTTGCCCTTCAGGTAAATATATATTTTTCATCATTGTTAAGAGTAATTTGTATTGTTAATATTTATTCTATTTGTTAATATACTATTTATTTGAGCTGAATCGTTTTATTTCTCTTATTGTGAAAATCTGATATCATACAAATTGTTACTAATTTTTTAGTAGCTGGCGCCCAAAAATTATCTTAATTTATCTTAATTTTACTTGATAAATAATTCCTTAACTTTTAATCTCTTATAACTTGCAGTTTTAAATCTTACTAAGCTAGAAACTTAAAGTACACTCTTCAAGTTCTTTTGTTAACAAATCAGGGTTTTAACCAAATTTAATAATAAGTTTGTTAATTTATTAAACACCATATTCTGACTCACGACCCACCGGAAAAATCTGAGCAGCCGACAGGTAAAATAAACTTTGAAACCCAGAAGCCCATAAGGCAAATTAGATTTATTCAGTCTGGGGTTACAGGAGCTACAGTCCCTTTAAGAGGCTTCTAAAAAAGATGTTTTTATAATGTTTTTTCAAATACTGACTTGTCAGTTTACAATCAATAATACAATTGCGAGTATTGATGGAAGACATTGTCACCAGGAGACGTGATATTTAGACTCTAATTATTTTGTAGATGTGCATACTAAATTTCAAATTCATTTATCTCAAAAACGGTTCAATTTATGAAGTTTTAGAAAGAGGATCTTTTTAAAGCAAAATTACTTGAAATTTTGACAATTTCTATCAGAATAGTGAAAAAATTACATGCAAAGAAAATAAGTGGGCGACATTCCTGGCACACTCCCGTGTAGGGACACCCATAAAGAATTTTCAAATTTAAGGTTTACTATTTTGTTAAGCACAAAAAAGTATTCTGCCATAGAAAATTTTATTAGTTTATATTGATCGTTTCTCGAAATATGTGAGAAAAACATCTTTTTTAGAAGCCTCTTAAAGGGGCTGTAGCTCCCTTAGGAACCGTTTTTGGAAAAAGGTTTATATGAACTTTTTGTCTTATTTTGATGAGTTCTACATGCCTTTGGATTTCTGAATACCTTAACCCAAACACCCTGTATATATGTAGTGTGCTCACACTACATTCTAAACCGATGAATAGTTAGACATTTTATGAATGTTTGAAAACAAAATAAATAAATCAATATGAATATCAATTTTTAATGTAAACTTTTAACATCCATATAATAATGTACCAAAGCTCTTGAAGAATTATATATTATATTTCAATTATAATAAAATTGTTTAACTACAATATATTTTAATTATACCAACACCAACGGTTGGTATAAATTGGTGACCCCGAACTAAAAGGATAACGCATCCTTCTGCCATCCATCATATGATGTTTCCTGTTACCTGGTAGATCGTGTTCCTGCCTAAATTTTCCAACCTGCTGGAGTATCCATTTCTAAGTTTGCTGCTGGATCAGATTCCCTGTTTGTCCATCATATTTCCTGACAGTATCTACAAATTAATTGAAGCCTTCTTTTGGATATACTAACTATTCATCAGGTAGTGTGAGTATTCTGTTTATATTTTCTCCTCATTTAATTGTATCAACTGTCACAGAATCACACACATTTCATAACTGGCTGTCATAATTTTACCTTTTAAATGCCTAACCAAGACGCAGACTTAGCTCCGCTTCAGCATTATGCATCTACTCTAAAATTACCACCTTTTTGGACCTCTCGTCCAGAAATGTGGTTTTCACAAATCGAATCCTAATTTAACGTAGCTCGAATCACTAATGATAGAAAGAAATATGACACAGTTATTTCTTGTCTTCCAATGGAAGTTGTAGACATTATTTATGATGTTATGCAACATCCACCTGAGCAAAATTTGTATGCCAATTTACGTTCCACCATATTAACTCGTTTATCCTCGAGTGAAGAAAAAAGATTAGATGACTTATTGACCGGTTCACAGATGGGTGAACGTAAGCCATTCGATTTTTATCGGCATATGTTAAATATTGTTGGCGGTTCTGGAATGGTAAGCCAACAATTACTTATTAAACTTTGGCAACGTAAATTACCTAAACCCATTTATATAGCCATTACTGCTTCTGGGAAATCGGAGATTATTGATATCGCCGACAAAGTTTGGGAAGCTTTGGATTCGACAGTTGTTGACATGACAGATATTTTAACTCGGTTAAACTTATTGGAAATTAATTTTCAACGTACTGCCAAACAAATTTCAGATATTAAACAAAATCTGGAATCACAAGTTTCTGTATTTGACGCCAATTCTTCAAGCCATAATAAATTTTCAAATTATTCATCATTTCCTACTGACATTCATAAAGGGTTCCATTGTTCAAACTGTAATAATCGGTCTCACTCACGGAATTCCTCACCAAACCGTTCTCGTTACGATCCATCAAATTCCAAAATTTTTTATTTTCATCAATTATTTAAAAATAAAGCACGAAAATGCACCGGACCTTGGTGTATTTTTAACAATAATACCAAAACTAACGATATGTCAAATCAGCCAAATCAGTCAAAAAACTGACAACCACTAACGTTCCGACAGCAAACGTTAGTGTAATCAATAAATCTCGCCTGTTTGTTTGTGATACCACAAATCAATTACGTTTTTTGGTAGATACAGGCGCCGACATTTCAGTTATTCCAAAAAACGACTTAACCGATCTTAAAAAGAACCCCGACCTTACTTTAACAGCGGCAAATGGATCACAAATTAATACATATGGTAAGAAATTACTGGTAGTTAACTTAGGTTTACGCCGTAATTTCCCTTTTGTTTTCAATATTGCTGATATACAAATCCCGATTTTAGGCGCTGATTTTCTTAAACATTTTAATTTAGTAGTTGACTTAAAAAACAAACGTTTATTTGATAATAAAACTACTTTGTCTATTAATTGTATTTTTGATCGTACAAATACTGCTGCTACAACTGTTATTCCTAAATTGTTTTCGGTAACTAATCAATACACTGATTTACTACTTCAATTTCCTAGTTTGACTAGTTCCCCAAATTATTCATTACCAGTCAAACATTCTGTTGAACATCATATCGTGACAGAAGGGCGTTTACCATATTGTCGACCGCGTAGACTCGATGCTTCCAAATTAAATGTCGCTAAAAGTGAATTCAAGCAAATGGTCGAGTTAGGAATTTGCATACCTTCTTCTTCATCAGTTTCTTCGGCTTTGCATCTAGTTGCGAAAAAATAACCCAATGATTGGAGACCGTGCGGTGACTATCGACAGTTAAATACAGTTACAATTCCAGATCGTTATCCCCTTCCTCATATACATGATTTTAATTCAAATTTACATGGATGTACCGTTTTTTCGAAAATTGATTTGATACGTGCATACCACCAAATACCAGTCGCGATAGATGATGTTTATAAGACAGCAATAATTACTCCATTTGGTCTTTTCGAATACCTTAGAATGCCGTTTGGTTTACGAAACGCTGGGCAGACTTTTCAAAGATTTATGAACGAAGTTCTGAAGAATCTGTCATTCGTTTTCGTGTATTTAGATGATATTTTAATAGCCAGTAAAGATCATATCGAACATTTAGTTCATTTACGGACAGTTTTTGAGCACCTCGATGCTTTTGGCATCAATATCAAACTTTCAAAATGCATTTTTGGCGCACTATCTTTAGATTTTCTAGGGCATAAAGTTTCTTCTGATGGGATATCACCCGCCACTGATCGAGTTGAAATTATTAATAATTTCCCAAAACCGTCAACACTTAAACAATTGCAACGTTTCATAGGAATGGTAAATTATTACCACCGTTTCGTTCCTCGTTTTGCAGAAACATTAGCTCCACTTAATGTTCTTAGCACTCAATTAGCTAAAGATAAGATTAAAGATATTGACTTATGGCCAACAGAGTGTATCAATAGCTTTCTTTCAGCTAAACAAGGCATAGTTGATGCAACTATTCTTTCACATCCAAATCATAATGATAATATTATACTTACCTTAACCGTAGATTGTTCAAACCTGTCTATGGGCGCGGTTTTAGAACAACGATCTGTTGATATTACCACCCCTTTAGCATTTTTTTCTAAAAAGTTAAATGACGCACAAAAACATTATTCTGTTTTCGACAAAGAACTTTTATCCCTTTACTCATCAATTAAACATTTTAGATTTTTATTGGAGGGCCGCCCTTTTATTTGTTATACAGATCATAAGCCCTTAGTTAGAGCTCTTTTTACAAAAACAGAGAAAACCCCTCGTCAAACTAGGTATCTAGAATTTGTTGCTCAATTTACTAGTGACATACGTCACTTGTCAGGAAAAGACAACATTGTTGCTGATACTTTATCACGTATAGATGATATGTCAGCAATTCAGTTGCCTTCTTTTCCATCTACTTTCATCTCTACTGTATCAGAACATTTCAACTTAAAAACACTTGTTAATGCACAATTAGTAGATCGTGAACTTATATCTTTAATTAACAAACAATCCAATTCAAATAAACAATCAAAATATTATTTACAACAAATATTAATTCCTAATTCTAACGACAAAATTTGGTGTGACACTTCTAATTCTAAATGTCGGCCATACGTTCCGGAATCTTTACGACGTCAAATATTTAATGTTTTTCATAATTTAACTCATGCAGGGATCCGTGCTACCAGAAAGCTTATTGCATCAAACTATTTCTGGCCAAAAATGAATTCAAACTGTAGCTTGTGGACTAAAACTTGCCTTAGTTGTCAAACTTCAAAGATTAATAAACACACTAAAACTCCGATATGAGATTTCTCAGTCCCTCAAGCTCGCTTTGAACATATTCATATAGATTTAATTGGACCTTTTCCAGTTTCACACGGTTGTTCTTATATTCTCACAGTTGTTGAACGATTCACTCGTTGGCCAGAAGCTTATCCCTTGAATAATATTTCTGCAGAGACCGTACACCGAGAAAAAAGGTGACTAGCTACAATTAAAATTTTAATATTGGCAAGTAAAAAGTTCATCAGTATATGGGACTACTCCACCACTTCTTTGGTACAAGTAAACTAGCAATCCTGACACAAACTACTAATACCAATTAAACCATTTTAGAGTAAAAACTACTACTTTCCATTATTTAATAAATAGGATTATAGGAAACAACTACTGGACGGGCAAAGGCCCCGACTCCCATTGAATTATACCTATAAATCCAAAATTGGTAGCCAAATTTGTTATTTGTCTTTTCTCCACCAGACACAGACCGGTTTCGAACTCTTTATGTTCTCATCAGTGTGCCACAGGTAGCTGAAAAGACAAATAACAAAGGCAAACCAAACTGGTCTATGGCAGACCCAGCACATAGTAACTGTGAGAGATAAGTACATCCCTCTGGTGGTCAGTTGCTACTACCAGTCAAGACATCGAAGATGTCTAGTGACCGATAGCGGCTTGCCAAGCAAGCACCAAGAGCGGCGACCTCTAGCCCTGATGGACTAAAACATGCTTAATAAATAGGATTATAGGAAACAACTACTGGACGGGCAAAGGCCCGTTTGCCTTTGTTATTTGTCTTTTCAGCTACCTGTGGCACACTGATGAGAACATAAAGAGTTCGAAACCGGTCTGTGTCTGGTGGAGAAAAGACAAATAACAAATTTGGCTACCAATTTTGGATTTATAGGTATAATTCAATGGGAGTCGGGGCCTTTGCCCGTCCAGTAGTTGTTTCCTATAATCCTATTTATTAAGCATGTTTTAGTCCATCAGGGCTAGAGGTCGCCGCTCTTGGTGCTTGCTTGGCAAGCCGCTATCGGTCACTAGACATCTTCGATGTCTTGACTGGTAGTAGCAACTGACCACCAGAGGGATGTACTTATCTCTCACAGTTACTTTCCATTAGTAAACCAGTGTACTTATGACAAATGTAGGAATGTATTTATGCTTAATAAAGTATAGTCCCCGTCATTAGAGAACAGTATATTTACCATCATTAGCTTGGCATGTTTTAACAAAGAAACTGATTACTTGTGTCGAATAAATATCTTAAGGAGGTTTAATAAAGTATTTCTCTATCATTAGTAAACAGTGTATTTATCGTCATTAGCTTGGCAAGTTTTAACAATGAAACTGACTACTTGCACCAAGTAAATACTTTATTTAAGAAGGTTTAACTTACCTTAAAAATCAATTGTAATACATTGTTCCAGTCATTTCTAGCTAATGAACTAATTAAAATTCATCAATAAACAGTTAACTTGCCTTGATCAATATTTATTCTAGCTATTATTAAACAGTTTCATTAATATACAGGGTATGCCGTGCTCTGTTTTTACTTTTAATGGGCAATAACATGTTAATAAAAGTTGTATGCATGACGAGAATAATTTTTTATTCTTAACATGACAATTTTTCCTATTTTGGATAGCAAAATTAAAAAAAAAAAAATTGTTATCCATAATAAAAAATAGAAAATTATTTTTTATTATATAGGTACAACTTTTACTACGGTATTTCAACATTTATCACCTTCTTTTGACCTGTAGTATTTATTACCCATTAAAAATAAAAACAGAAGACCGGCAAACACCGTGTATATTAGATGGATTACAAGATTTCACTGGCAACGTTGGTGGGTTCGGTTGTTTGTTTCTTGTAAATGTAACCCCCTCCCGAACAGCTCTAGCTTTGTCTGATTCCCTTTGGATATTTATGATATAAAAGAAAAAAGGCAGATAATACTATAATTTTTATTTATTAATATGAAAAAATATAAAATACATACATATATAGAAAATAAAAAAAGCTGGACAGTAATGCCTAACCAAAATGAAATAAAAATATATACGTTCATTATAAGTTTTGTATCCTTAATTTTGAAAACAACTTGCATAAATGGTGAAAATATAGAATTACTAAAACATTTTTTAAATTAAAGCTTTTCGTACAAATAACATGTCTTGAATAATTTATTTCAGCATTCAATACATTTTTTTTTTTGTTCCCAATGAACACAAGAAAATCACCGTGAAGTACTTAAGAGGTAACTTTGTGGAAATCAATGTCCCTTGTGATGTCTTGCACAACTTGCATAAGATGCTTCATAATCAGCGAAATGTCCGCCCCGTTGAACATTACAGACAAAGCTTAAAGGAATCGTTTTGTGAACATTGGTCGACCTCTTACAAAACTTTTGTAAGAGTTAAATGATGGAATTCTTATTTAAATCACAATTACATCTATCTAAAACACCACTGTGTAACTTAAGAGTATCTCTGCTTGTAATGTTAAAAGGCCTTACTATGTGATTGTGCTTTTAAGCTTTTTAATGATTGCTCATAATACATTGCATCTTTGCAGTTTTTAAACATCGCTATTGGATGTTAATAGGCCATTGTTTGTGAAAATCTATAGCACTTTTTGAATGACATAAAAAAGATGTTTACTTTAAATTACTTACCGTAGTCCGTAGTCTCTAACAAATATACATTGAGGACCTTTTTAGGCCCTTAGGATGGAACAGCTGCTAAGATGGCATGGCATAATATACAGTGTGTCCCCGGATGGAGTTGACAAGAGGACCCCAACCTTTATTATTGATTTTCGTTCTTCATAAAAATCTTAATTTGATGTTATTAAATTAAGAAAACATGAAAATTTATCAAGCGATAAGTCTACCATTATTTATTTCTTTAGGCAAAATGTTTATCAAACAAAGTTGTTTATAATTCAAAATTGAGTCTAAAAATAAATTTTTGAAGCCTAAATTTAGAATTTTGTTTTCATTGTATTTATCTTTATGAAAATTCAAATTAAAAATTCTACACAATGAGAATGAAAAAATGAGGTTTGTCAATTCAATATTATCGACAGCAAATTCTGTTTTTTAATTTGAATTTTCATAAATTCTACTTAAAAGATAAACGATAAAAACATAAAATAATAGTACCACTTCCTCTTGAGGCATTTTCATGTTTTCTTAATTTATTACTAGGTATAACTAATTTTTAAATGGTAAACACATTCTTTCAGACAAAACATTTTTTATAAATAATCACTATTCATCGTGAAACCAATAATAAAGATTTTTATTCTCTTGTCAACTCCATCCGGGGACACACCACACACCTGTATGTCATGAGGGATTTTATATCGTCTTACATGTTAGAAAAGTTTTGCTTTCCATAAAAACAGGATCTCAGCATCAAAAGTACAATGAGATGTACTGGGCATTAAAAAAAAAACAACAAAAAAGGATAAAATATGCTATAAAATAGATTTTAAAAAGAAATAAATTGTTTCAATAGTTAGTACTTAATTAGAAAATTTAGAAAATACCTACTACCAAATTAACTTTCTAGAAACTTTTCTATTTGGCATTTATCGCTGTAAAATATAAAAATAGTTTTTTCCGAGGTTTTTTCTTAGCATTTGGATACCCTGTTTAATTGTATTTTCTAATGTTAATTCTATTTTTGTGGAAACCACAATTCCTCGAGAGAATTTTTGTAAAATGTAAATATTCCTCTGGATAGTAGTTAATTCAAAGGACTAACTAAATATAAATAGGTATACATAACTAAATTAAAACTTATTTTTACTTATTTTAATTTGCTAAAAATAAAATAAAGTTTTTGGTATCTGCAATTTTTCTACCTGTTGCCATTTTATAGCCGCTTTACACTTTTTATTGCTGGCAATAAAATTACTCTTGTGCGTTTGCACACTACTACGTCTTTTGATCATCTGTGGCAATGTTTCCTGCATTGCAGAAATTATAACTGGATCTAATTTTAATTGCATTATTGTGGCTTGAGTTTTTTTCAAACATTATTGGTTTAAGTTATGGAAAATATTCAGGAGAATAAGGGCAAAATTGAAACTGGCGTAATTCAAAAACAAGATTTATTTTCGATTCATCCACATACCTACATCGTTTCCTACAGGAAAAAAAAAACATTATTAGTGAATGTATTTTATATCATTGAATATTACGTAAAACGATGAAAAAAAAATTATTTTAACGAAAGTGACATACTTATAATAGGCAGACTTCAAATAACCAAGGCTCAAAATATAAAATGCACTTTTAGATGTTATATACAGAGTACATCTGTGACCTCGAAAGCAAAATGTCGTATGTGCATTACAGTTCTATTACAAATAATTAGATGAATATTAAAAACATGCACAGATTTCAACTTTCCAAATTTGCATATGCACAATATATGATTTGCCCTATTATACATTTAAGGCTATGACTACCTATGTGAACATATAATACCTATCTAATTATTATTCCTGATTTCCTTCCGCCCTCTCCTTGTTTGGAATGCCTTAGCCACTCTTTAACAAAAATTTCAAAATCACATATTGAGTAACGCCAGTGGAGTCTTGAACAGCAACTGAAATTAAATGCATGCATTATGGTATATAATTATAATAAATAATGTGTAACTACATAATAATTACCTATATTTTTGTAGCAATAGTATCTTGATAGGGCAATATTATTATTGAAAATTCAAGTCTGATTTTTATGCTCCTCACACAGAAGTCAGTGGCTTAATAAACAAGTAAATTATATTATCATATGAAAATCAGACGATCGGCCAAGAAAAGCATCTGCTTTAAGTAGTGATTATCTGTTTTCATTAAAAAACTTTTGTTTTACTTGATTCGCAAATCTTTATTACATTAAAATTCTTACAAGGATGAAAATAATAAATAAAAAACAGTGAGAATATTTTGATAACCTAATGAGTAGGTATTTTATACTTATTTTAGTATTTTAGAGCGAAAATATATAGACATGGAAGTTGTAGACGCCATTTTCTCTAGAAACCTTTCTCTTCCGAGGTGCAAATAAATACATATCGAGATTGGATGTAATCTAAATTTATAACTTATCTTAGGTATAATAAATAAATAAAAACTTACTTACCTCTATATAACATGAAGATAATAGTGATTAAAACAGACGATATTACCGGTATAACCCCTTTTCTGGGATATAAATATAACACAACAGTAACGCATGATGGCTGAAACTAAAAAGGGCGAGGTTGAATTTTCTCATCTAAAATAAAGCCTTATGTTATGTCTTATATAAGGATTTATGTAATTACCCATATGACGACAAAATGGGTAAATTATATAGATCTACACAAATCTATTCAACACTACCGCCAACCGTTGCCTTTAAAAATACATTACAGTTAAACCAAAAAGTACGTAACGCTGAGAGTTCCATAAGATCAACAACTGGCAAAATTATACAAATTGCAATCAAAGATCGTCGCATTGTAATAAAAATATATATCCTTCTATACATTTTGTTATTGCACCCAATGTAACCACTCTTTTTCATTACACTGGTAATATTAAATGAACATCCGCTTTTTTAAGTATATGCAGCCTCCATACGATGTAACAAATCTAATGTAACATTTTAGATATAATTTGAACATTGCGAAACCTCCTATACAGTTCTGTGTTCATTGGGTTATTATAGGCCTATTAACAAAACATATTTCTTTGTTATTGTTAGTCAAAATGATATATACAGTGTGTCCCCGGATGGAGTTGACAAGAGGAAAAAAATCTTTATTATTGATTGTACGACGAAAAGTCACTCTTTATAAAAAATTCTGCTTGTTGAAAAAATGAGTTTACCATATAAAAATCTTAGATAAGATGTACCGGGTGTTAATAAATTACGAAAACATGAAAATGCCTCAAGAGAGAAGTACCATTATTTATTAATTTAGACTAAATGTTTATAAAACAAAGTTGTTTATAATCCAAAATAAAGCCTAAATACAAATTTTGAAGTCTAAATTTTGAATTGTATGTTCTTATTGTGTTTATCTTTTTAAGTAGAATTTGTGAAAATTCATATTAAAAAACATTGTAAGTTCCACAAGTGATGCACAACACCTTACCGGGCACGCACACTGGAACAAATGAACCGCGAGAACCGCATCATCGGGCAAAGAGAAAGTCCCGAAGCGATTGTTATCTCGCGAAAATAGCCGAAGACGGTTTTTTTTCTTTCAAGTTTAATTATTTTTAGTCACTGAATGCTTAATGGTAGGAAATTGTCTACTAACAGGAAAGATTTGCCTGCTTACTGCTAGTAAAAAAAAGTCATATGCACTATTTAATTACCACAAAGACATCAATGTCCGTGCATAAAACAACTGATGATTACTGAGAAGTAAACTATTAATGATTACTGAGAAGTAAACTATTAATGCAAGTGCAAACTAGGCATTTGTCTTAATGAAAATTGTGTCAGGATCACTGTTTACTTAGAACGTTTTTCTCGGTGTAGCTAGAACATTATTTCAAAATTATATTTGTCGTTTTGGCATTCCTTTGACAGTTACTACCGACCAAGGAACACAATTTGAATCGAATTTATTTCACGAATTTTCAAAATTTTTGGGTTTCCATCGAATTCGCACAACCACGTATCACCCCCAAAGTAATGGCATGGTTGAGCGGTTTCATCGAACTCTCAAAACAGCATTATTAGCCAGATCTAATTCGATTCACTGGTACGATGAATTACCAATCATTTTGTTAGGATTATGTGCAATGCCTAAAGATGATTTACTTTGTTCATCTGCTGAGCTGGTTTATGGTCAGACTTTGCGTCTCCCCGGTAATTTTTTTATTAAACCGCATGTCGATACTAACGTTTCTACATTCATTTCAAAATTACATACATTTTTTGACAATTTAAACTTCACAAAACCTACACAGGTGACTTCACAAAAATGTTTCGTCAGTGCTGATTTATCAACTTGTAAATTTGTTTTTATCCGACAGGACAGACTTAAGTCATGTTTTACCCCTTTGTACGAAGGGCCTTTTCGTGTTATATCTCGTTCAGACAAAATTGTTACCGTTCTTAAACACGGCAAAAACGTTACTGTCAGTTTAGACAGAGTTAAGCCTGCGTATTTATTAAATAACGTTACGGATCACATTTCCAATACTAGTTCTAAGCGAGTTAGTTTTAAGATTGAATCTTTGACAGTTTGACTACGTCTTTTTGCGGGGGAAATATATGTAGTGTGCTCACACTACATTCTAAACCGATGAAGAGTTAGACATATTAGGCATTTACGATAATTGGAGCGGGTAATGTATCCTGGTACATTGCGGTAATCAGCTGTTTTTTGTCAATACATCTACCGAGCTAAGAATTACCGAACGCAAAATGTAACCCAAAGCGCAAATGTAACCCAAAGCATCACTTGACTAATTAATAAATAATTGAAAATTGAATTACTTTTTTATTTTATGCTTATTCAGAAGTCCATACTGCTCGCCATGTCAAAACTACTTACTTACTTAATTCATTATACATATACAATGTTTCCGTCCTCATCTAAAATTACTTCATTATTTTCGTCAGTGATGGGTTCCATTTTTCTCAAATACTCACAGAATGTCAAAAATTAAGTTTTTTTTAATCATATTTTAAGATTATACCGCATTTTCAACCGATGTAGTCGATCCATAAATTTTGGATCGGGTAGATGTAGCGAATACATTCGATACATTTACCGAACGCGGTTCGGTAGATATGTTCTTATTATCGAACGCTCTGATACATTGCAGTATGTAGCGCTCCAATTATCGTAAATGCCTTTTATGAATGTGGAGGTCATGGATGGTTGCTAAGAAAATAAAATAAATAAATCAATATGAATATCAATTTTTAATGTAAACTTTTAACAACCATATAATAACGTACCAAAGCTGTTGAAGAATTATATATTATATTTCAATTAAGTATAATAAAATTGTTTAACCACAATATATTTTAATTATACCAACACCAACGGTTGGTATAATACACATTTCCGTTTGCTTAGAAATGTATTTCATGCCGATGAAAAGTTATTTCAGAGTTAGAAGTTTTTCAACATGCTTACAGTTGCAGATAAAAGACTGAAAAGTAGAAGGTACTTAAAAATTAAAATTACTCTTAGTTTAAATTTATTTAATTACTTGTTTTGAGGCCCATAAAATTCCCAAATTAAATATATCTATGTAAAAACTACAAGGAGGACATACAACGTACAAAACACTCTCCCCTTCCAAGTACTGTTGTTTCGGATCGTCTCCCAAATGCCAGCCAAAGTCATATTATGCAACCCTCACAACAAAACAAACCTGATGGCATTTCATTGGTTAAATTTATATGTGTAAACAAAAAGTGTGTAAAAATGGATGGCGGCTATATTTGCATGCGCCAATGGTTGCGCAGCGCGTTCATGATCAGTCTAATTATTTTAGGTCTGTGGTACCTATGTATGCGCAACACAACCTACGAAGGAGAGAAACTGCAATAATAACAGACACGCGACGGAAGTATTCGAAAGTGGTTTAAATGAGAGGGGGAAATCTACTTCCAGTGGCGTAGGCAAATGTGCTATTTTGATTTGAACCACCTTAACAATAATAATAAAACAGTTATTTTTGTAACTAAATATTTTATTATACAAAATAATAATGAAAGCAATAACAATATTTGTACAAAATAATTTTTTTTTAAGCTACGTATTTATGCCGTCGTACAATATAGAGGGAACTACATTCTGACGTAAAAGTATCTTAAAAGCTGATTTGTCAAAATCTGACTCTTTGAAATGCTGGGAACAGAGAACAGCAAACTTTGGGACACTCTCTTCCATTTTTTTTTAAACTTGATCCATGCTGCACGTATTTCTGGGTTTTTTGGAAACCTACGAAATGAACGATTAAGTTATTTTGATTATATACCTAACGCTGTTTGTATAAAACAATTAAATTTTGCACCTAGTCAACTTTTGCAATCATAAAACTACAAGCCCCTAGCAGAAGTCCGTTACCGCACGCCATTCAGCAGAAAATAAACAAACATGGCTACTATTGTAATTAAAGCAAACAAGTACAAAAATGGTACGATTGCTGACTATACGTTATTACGTTTAGAAATTTCGCAGAGATGCATTCATTTAAGCATTATTTTCAGTGATAAATGAAATAAGTTACCGATGAAACGTAACTCCAAGTTTCCGAGCGTTATATGACAAACCACACGAAATACAACTCACCATTCTCAATTCTTCTTTTTTTAACACTCAATATTAATATAGTTCGTTATTTGTTCTCTAATACTTACAAAATCACAATATAATCATAAATGCGTTTGCTGATTTCTTTAGCAAGTCTTTCACATCTAGTAACAGTGACCTGAGAAATAGTGAACCAAATTTTAATAATAACTCCGCATGATACAAATAAATAAAGATATGATATTGCGCATGTGGGAGGAGCCAAGCGATCAGTTGGCGTACTTCACCTGGTGACGTTTCTTGCTGTGTACTTTATTGTTCCTCATTATTTTGGCGTGCTTTGAGTGGTTATATCTTAAGAAAAGTGTTTAAATTATTGATAAATATGTATTGTGCTGTGGCATATTGTAAGATAAGCAATCAAACCAAGTGGTGGCGGCGGCATTAGCTGATAATTAATCAAACAGAAAACGTTCAAAATGGGTTGAAGAGTGATCACTTAAACAAAGAGACAATTTTCCCACGTAAGACTCTATCAAATGAGTTATAGAACCAGGTGGTTGGTTTAATTATCTGCCGATGGACGAAGAAAACAAAAGAAATCACCCTACGGCGTGGACACTCCCGACACTGATAATCGTTTTACCTGCGTGGCCGACTTACACGACCTCGTTCAAAATGGTTATAATCAACCGTTGGCAGATATTGAACGCCAGCGCCGGCAAGAAGGACGGTTTTCAGCCACACACCTCAGGTTTGTGACTGCTTTTTACCCGTACAGTTTTACCCAAGCAGACAAAATTGCTAAAAAAGAACGCAGTCTGTTGCATGTTGAGGCCTATAGATTGGTAATGTTTAAATCTTATAATAATAACAATATGAAGGATATCGATCCTGTATGGTTCTGTATCAAAATAGTACTTAATATTAAACTAGTCATAATTGTTTTACAGGAAAAATATCTTCTTTTTTGCAGTTCTGCCACAATTTAATATTTTTTATTTTTTTGTTTGTTTTAAATATGCCATTATGTTAAATATTGTCATGTAATTAATTGTAAATAATAAATAAATACACAAAATTCTTTTTTTATTGTGGTAAATACTGGAAATAGAGACATAAAAACAAAACAAAAATACAGAAATATTCAATAGGGTTATTAGTCCAACCGGGTATTTGGGAAAAAGGGCAATGTCTTGCAAATTGTGATAAAAGCATGAAATTTGGTACAGGCACCTATAAGCGATTTGACCCGCATGACCCATATTTCGAACCCGTAGGTAGATAGATAGATAGATAGATAGATAGATAGATATAATTTATTTCTAACAGGTTATACACCCAATTACAAGAAATGTTTACATGATACATAATAGCAGCATAAATACAAATTATACATGAGAAAAAAAGAAAAAGTGTACATGTACATACATCAGAATCAGTAATCAATACATCAGTAATAGCAGTAATATACAAAAGTTATAGAAAAAAAAAGAAAAAAAAATGGACATACAAAGAAATAACTATAATATATATATATAAAGTACAATGTAAGTAGTAGTAGGTATATAAATTTAAATTGATATACAATTATTCAATTATTCCATGGTAATTAGATAGACAACCAATAATATCACTTAATGAGCTGAAGTTAATATCACAGTATTGAGCAATAGAGTTAAATGTACTATGCATGAAAGAAATAGGAGAACTACACAAAGCATTGGTACGAGCAGTATAGTTATAAAAAGCAGGCGAATTCCTCGAGTTAAGTCTAGGTACCAAAAAATTTATTTTACTTAGAAGTGTAAGGCAATCAATATCGTTATGTAATAATTTATAAAGGAAAGTGATGGAAATGATTTTTCGCCTATCACTTAAAGAGATACAATTAAAGCGATTTAATAATAAATTATTGTCTATACCCCTTATGGGATATCTTCCATCTGCTTTGAAAGCTAAAAACTTTAGGAATCGTCTTTGGACTGCCTCCATATTATTTATGTGGCACTGGGGTAAGGGATTCCAGATAACTGCTCCATAATCAAACTTTGACCTAACGAACGCGAAGTACAGTATCTTCAGAGTGGTGATATCACGAAAATGTCTACAGTTGCGTAATATAAATCCCCACACTTTATTGGCAGCAGAGATAGTTGCATTTATATGAGGAATAAAAGAGTGCTTATTATCGTAAAGGATACCTAGGTCCTTGTATTCGGTACATCTGCTTATACTAACAGAATTAACTAAGTAATTAAAATGAAAGACATCTTTCTTTTTAGAAAAAGACAGGATAGCACATTTCGCTACATTTAGATTCAAACTGTTGCGTAGGCACCACTCATGTATTGACTCTAAATCGTTTTGTAATAGTAGGCAGTCATCTTCGGAGGTTATTACTGTATAGAGTTTTAAGTCATCTGCGTAAATCAGTTTTTGGCACGATATGGACTCGAGTAAGTCGTTAATAAATAAAAGAAACAGCAATGGACCCAAGTTCGAGCCTTGAGGCACACCAGACGTAGGGATGAACTTTGAAGATTTAAAGCCTTCATATTCAACGAACTGTTTTCTGTTTAATAAATAAGAAGAAAATAAATCACAGAGTCGAGGTGAAAATCCATAGTGAGACAGTTTGTGCAAGAGAAGATTATGGTTAAGTTGATCAAAGGCTTTCTGAAAATCCAGATATATAACGTCTACTTGTTTCTGATCATCGATTGCTTCGGAGATAAATTGAGATATGCAAGTTAAGTTTGAAATACATGACCTATTTTCCATAAAACCGTGTTGGTCTTGAGATATGATAAATTTAGTAGAATTATAAATGAAACAGTATAATATTATCTCAAACAACTTAGAAAAGTTACACAAAATGGAAATGGGTCTGTAGTTTTGTAATATATCTGGATTTCCCTTTTTAAATATTGGACATAAACGCGCTTCTTTCCAGATTTCTGGAAATGTTGAAGTGGATAAAATTAAATTAAACAAATAAGTTAATGGTTCTAAAAATGCGTTAATGCAGTCCTTTACAATGAAGCACGGAATTCCATCGACACCAGATGTTACTTTATTCTTTAGTTTTTTTGAGGCGAGGATAATATCTTTTTCTGTGATTCCGGCCAGATGTATGTTATTTTCGGCGTTGGTAATAAAAGTGTGGTATGCGGCGTTTATTTCAGTTTTAACCAATCTCCTCAACAAATTGAATTTATTTTGATAATAAGCAGTCTTATATTTTTTGTAGTTTTTGTACGCATTATTTTTATCTCTAATATGTTTTATTAATTCGACTGTGTACCACGGTGGATAGCTACGCTGACAATTTGTTTTTACAGGAGCAGTGGCGTCGAATATATTATTGACTATAACGTAAAGCTTGTCGCAGACTTCATTAACATCAACACTCTGATAAATACTGGACCAGTTAACATCATTTAGCAAAGTGTACATTAAAGGAAAGTTAGCTTTTCTAAAATTGTATGACTTAGAATCTCTGTTAGGGTAAAAATTACTAAAATGTTTAATTGATGCCTGGAATTCACATATGAGTGCTGGATGATGTATATCCTCTGCGACAAATGGCAACTCATCTTTCATAACATTACAGTTAACATTAGACATAATTAGATCAAGAGTTCGACCGTTTGAGTTTTTAATTACATTACATTGCCTTATGTTTAAAAATTCAGTGAAATTATTGATAAGAGCATGTTTCCTATCATTTGCATTTATGCCATATGCAGGAACGTTAAAGTCACCTATCATAATAACATTGCTACCAAGCATAAAACTTAAGTTGCTTAGAGAATCCAAAAGTGCCTCAAACTCTTCAACAGAAGTTTGAGGGGGTATATAAATGACTATAAGATAAACACATAAGTATCCAAATAGTATCTTACATCCGACAATATCTACATGGCTAAATATAGTGGTAATACAATTGAGATCTAGGTGTTCAGTTTTAAACTTGTTCTTGGCAGCTAATAGGACACCCCCGCCTTTGGAAAGATTTGTTGCGGCAAAATTCCTGTCACAGCGGTACACGTTGTAGTCATTCGTAAAAAGTTCTGCATTATGAACGTTAGTAGAGAGCCAAGTTTCACTTAGACAAATGACATCAACATCGTTTGAGCACAAGGAGTTAAAGAAAGTTTCAGTTTTAGAATTGAGTCCGTGGACGTTCTGGTAATAGCACACTATATTTGTATTTTGAGAACTGGGTGATCTATTTAGTTTAAATTAACGATCTGAGGTACACCATGAGAGTATTTAATGCCAATATTTGTTTCTCCATTGGATTTACGTTGGTTAAGTTCAGCTTTGAGATCATTGTAAAATTGAATTTGTTTAGGCGTTCTATCAGAAGACAATGAGAAATTGATATTCTGTACATTTTTTGCCGATTTTAAACTCTTAATGTAGTGCAGTACCAGTTTGTCGTTATCCAATGTGATCTTAATAGGACGAGGTCTAGACCTAGATGCATCGAAACGACCTAAGCGCCGAATAAAAGTTGGGACATCGTCGTTGTTCGGTGATAAAGTTTTAAGTACATTTGTTACCGAATCCTTTTCAGCACGTGAGCGATCTGAGGCGTTTAACGAGGACGACTGCTCCTCAACTCCATAGATTATTAAATTATTTTTTCTGTTTTGTCGTTCAGAAAATTCTTGGACGATTTCTTCAAACTTTACTGGACTTAGAGCAAAAGCATCTCTGTTATTTAATGACTTAAGTTCCTTAATTTCACATTGAAGAGCTATAACTGCAGCTTTTAGTGAATTTATGTCGCTGCCTACGTCAACACATGTAGAGCAAGTCCACGAAAGAGTTTTCTTGGAGTTTAATGTCCTAGCTTCGGTTGACGTTAGTTGTACGCATCCATGATAAAATAGTTTCTTGCACACGCAGCAAGATACAAGCAAGTGTTAATCAAAGTTTTTATCGCAACAATTACAGGTTTTTGCGGGCATCTTGAGAGATAAGAAATCCTCTTACTGCGCCGCTGGTAAATGAACTAGACAACTAGCCGATAGTGTGTATAGGTTAATTGAATTGAATGAGTTTATGATAAAAAAGGAACTACAAGACAATCTAATGCAGGAAACACGTAAAACAGTACCTTGTATCAGAGTCACTTATTGTATCTTCTAAAAATCACAAAAATCAAAATTTTACATAGCACATTACCACTAGAGAACTGTATTGTACACGCACCGTACTTGTATGTATGTTTATTAGCAATTATTGGTGCAAGATGGCGGCGGTTTTCAAAATGGCGACTATCCAAAACAAAAAACGGTTAATAATGTGTCGATTTTGACAATGTGGGGGTCGCTTTCAAGTATTCTAGGATGAAACAAACTACAGAATGCATATTTTTTTGATCCAAAACCATTTTGCTTAACAAAATGCATTTTTTTAACATTGCTTCGTAAATTTAAAAATTAACGGTTCTTGATAGTATTCTACTTATTTTAAAAAGATCAATGGAAATTTAAATATTGGTCTTGGCTAACAAGTAAGGCGAACCCCCCCCCCCCCCCTCACCTCGCTCTTCTTTCAGAATGTCCCAGCTCTCAACTGGGTCAAAGTTTACAGAATACTATAAGTTACCTCACTCCTTCTCGGCACTTTCATATTTGTACATCAAAGGCATACCGCGAACACGTGTTGTTATCATAAAGCGATCAAAGGCATACCGTGAACACGTGTTGTTATCATAAAGCGACACGGATACCGGGTGTATTAGCAACGTTTAAAAACGCAATCAGCTCACGAATCCTGTACCTAGGTCACAGAAATCATTCGTAGAATGACCGAGTGCCACTGTGTAACATACTGTAAACTTTGACTGGGTCAATAGGGTATACATAATAAAACCTATTTCATTCAACATACACATAGTTATTGTTATAAAATTTTAATTTTTGTTATTACAGGATGCTGAACATTTACACTGTAAAGTACAAGGCAGATCAGCACTCTTACACGAACATCGCATTGTATATCGCAACCTGATTTGCAACCACACTTCTCAAGTTCTCTGCACGCGTTCCATATATGTGGCAAGGAAGACCACAATGGTTCCCAAATGCCATTATTGGACATATCAATTGCTCGGCCCCATATCTGCCCAGCCTGATACGCAGATCTTAAACAATGTTGTTTTAGAGCGGCTGAGGTTGGAGGAATAAGGTGAATGGGAGAATTTTCTGTGCAAAAGAGGTGTTTTCAAAGTTTATTAACTTCGACGTATTCTCCTTTTGAACCATACATTTTTCCCGTGAATATTTTCAATGATTTTATAGTGTCCTCGGGTATGTTGCTTTGCGGAGAAGATATGAAGGCAAACATATCAGTGGCCTCATCGGAAGAAATACATGTCTTCCAAGCAGTCTTCTTGCCTTTTGTTGCGAAAAACGAAACACTATCGCAGCCTATAAAAGCGTGAAAACCCCTAAGTGCCGCAAGGAAAAACGTTACATCGCAATACATCGTATTGCTGAAAAATTGGGCGAACCAAAATGTGCGGCACTTAGAGGTTTTCACGCTTTTACAAGCTGCGATAGTGTTTCGTTTTTCGCAACAAAAGGCAAGAAGACTGCTTGGAAGACATTTATTTCTCCCGATGAGGTCATTGATACGTTTGCCTTCATAGCTTCTCCGCAAAGTAACATACCCGAGGACACTATAAAATCATTGGAAATATTCACGGGAAAATATATGGTTCAAAAGGAGAATACGTTGAAGTTAATAAACTTAGAAAACACCTCTTTTGCACAGAAAATTCGCCCATTCACCTTATTCCTCCAACCTCAGCCGCTCTAAAACAACATTGTTTAAGATCTGCGTATCAGGCTGGGCAGATATGGGGCCGAGCAATTGATGTCCAATATGACGTTACCAGTACTTAATGATTGGGGCTGGATAAAATCGAATGGCATTTGGGAACCATTGTGGTCTTCCTTGCCACATATATGGAACGCGTGTAGAGAACTTGAGAAGTGTGGTTGCAAATCAGGTTGCGATACAATGCGATGTTCGTGTAAGCGTGCTGATCTGCCCTGTACGGGGGTGTTCAACGTAACTTGCTACCCCCATAATTTCCTTATTTATAAGGTAGTAAAAAAATTAAAAATTTCATCTTATTGCATTTTTCACATACTTTTTAAATATGTTATCAGATCATATCTCGTCTTCTTCAAATAATGATTGTTGTAAAGATAAAATAAATATAATTTATCTGTTATTGCAAACGGTTTTTTATTAATAACTTCCTTAATATTACTCGAAATATACAAGTATTATATATTTTTGAAATCAGAAAAAATAGGCAAATCCAAATATGTAAAAATATATAGGGTGTTCCATTAAAGAAAAACACATTTTTTCGCACCCACTGTATATTTTCTGACATGAATATGATTTGATAAGATATTTGAAAAGTACATGAAAAATGCAATAAGATGAAATTTTCTTATTTTTTATTACCTTATAAAATAAGGAAATTATGGGGGGTAGCAAGTTACGTTGAACACCCTGTACTTTACAGTGTAAATGTTCAGCATCCTGTAAAAAATTAAAATTTTATAACAATAAATATGTGTAAGTTGAATTAAATAGGTTTTATTATGTATACCCTGTTGACCCAGTTGAGAGCTGGGACATTCTAAAAGAAGAGCGAGGCGGGGGGGGGGGGGGGTTCCCCTAACTTGTTAGCCAACATAGGTTACAAGACCAATATTTAAATTTCCATTCATGTTTTTAAAATAAGTAGAATACTATCAAGAACCGTTAATTTTTAAATTTACGAAGCAATGTTAAAAAAAATGCATTTTTCTTAAGCAAAATGGTTTTGGATAAAAAAAATATGCATTCTGTAGTTTGTTTCATCCTAGAATTACTTGAAAGCGACCCCCACATTGTCAAAATCGACACATTATTAACCGTTTTTTGTTTTGGATAGTCGCCATTTTGAATACCGCCGCCATCTTGCTCCTACGGGTTCGAAATATGGGTCATGCGGGTCAAATCGCTTATAATTGCCTAAAAAGCATCTGTACCAAATTTCATGCTTTTATCACAATTTGCAAGACATTTTTTGAAATACCCGGTTGGACTATATTTATCTAAATAAGCTACAAGTGCAGGATTAGACACAAAATCAAACCAAAATTTCCGGGTATGTTTAGGGAGCATAGGATCTTCATTTTCCAGTAGGTAGGTAATGATGAACTTATGATTAAGTTCAATTTGTGGAGTTTTCGAATTATTGTTAATTGAAGTTGCAAAAAGTATGTTTTCCGGTCTTTAACTTGAATCGCTACCAAAATGAAGCTAGATAGTGAAAAACTGCTTTAGACCTTTTATGTAGAGCATTAAATTCCCTACAAAAGAAGCCTTGACGGCACAAGATTTAAAAGTAATCTTGTTCACGGCGTACCTGCATAGTCCACAGTTCAGAAGCGATTATAATTAATTAAAATCATAAATAAACTTAATACATTTTTTTTATATCACGAACGTAATAAAATTGTAAAGTATAAATGATTTAAGGGAAAAATGCTCGTTTTCGAAGGTAAAATCAAATTGCGATGCACCTCGAATCGAATTATTTTAAATTCGTCTAACGCGGCCATTACAAAGGTGCGGTAACAGGTAACAGCTAATCAACGCGAGATTTTGATCGGTGAACTGTACAAGTATGGCATCGCGACTTTCTTGTAGGAAATTTAATGCTCTACAAAAAAGATCCTAAGCAATTTTCCTCTATCTAGCTTCATTTTGGCAGCGTTTCAAGTTAAAGACCGGAAAACATACATTTTGCAATTTTATTTAACAATAATTCGAAAATGCCGCAAATTTGAGATGCACAACTTGAACCTAATCATATTTACATTATTACCTATCGGAAAGTGAAGATCCTACGCTTATAATCATGATACAATAAACATTCTATCATGAACTACAATGCCATTAATTTAAATTTGTGGCTCCAGGTGACGTCATGCGCAAAGCAGACGAATTTCGGACGGCTGTCTTGTAATTTATTGTATCATGATAACTCCGCAATAAATTTAACTGAATTTAATGAAGATGAAGTTATTAAAGCCTTGCAAAAATTAAAAAATAAAATGACTATGGGCCCAGATGGCGTACCTGCACTTTTGTTAAAAGATTGTGCCCGTATTTTTGCTCCACCTTTAACAATAATTTTTAATTTAATTATAAAAAATGGCGAATTTCCGATTATGTGGAGACGCTCAAAAGTTTGCCCAATTTTTAAAAAGGGCGACAAGTCAGATATCTAAGATTTTCGTGCCATCTCAATCATATGCAATTTTGCTAAAGTCCTTGAGTTTTTATTACATGATGTTATCTATGGTAGAGTCAGTAACAATATCTCAATTCATCAACATGGGTTTATGAAGGAGCACTCTACAACTACTAATTTACTTTGTGTTACGCAATATATTTCAGAATCTATTGATGACCAATCCCAAACATAATTTATACCGATTTTTCTAAGGCATTCGACAGGCTTGACCATGCCATGTTGCTCAAGAAACTTAGTGACGTTGGACTTTCTGAAACTTTTATAGCTCTATTCAGATCTTATTTTACCAACAGAACTCAACATGTTGCTTTTAATGGTTTCAAATCTGTCGAATATATCGCCACGTCAGGAGTGCCACAAGGATCGGTTCTTGGACCTCTATTTTTCATATTGTTTATCAACGACATTGCTGATGACTTAGGTTAATTATTTACTGTATGCCGATGATCTAAAGCTTTTTTCTAGAGTAAATATACAGTTGATGACTGTATTCACTTGCAAGATAACCTAAATAAAATTAGTCAGTGGTGCACGAAATACAATCTTCCATTAAATTCCCAAAAATGCAGTGTTATGTCTTATTCACGCAAATCTACTTTAATAACTTACAACTATACTATACCGGGTGACCACGAGATGAGGTTACACTCTGTAACTTATTTGTTATTAAACCGATTAATTTTAAATTTATAGGTGAGGCATAACATCTAAATGCGCAACTTTTGATACTTGGCAGCCTTATTTTTTACTTCCGATTAAGCCGGAAGTGATGTCAACTTTCTTATTTTAATAAGAACTTTACCTGTTTTTGTAATGTATCTTATTCGTTATAAAATTTACAATACAATGATATGTCACACAATGACATTTCATTTCAAAATGGCCGAAAAATTAAATTTTTTCAAAAATATTAAAATGTCAATTAAAAGATATTGAAAATTAACTTTATTCCAAAGTTGGCCGTGAAATCAAAGGAGTAATGAATTTGACATGTTTAATTTTTAATTTGCATCAAAATTTCGTTTTGGCGGCAAGATATTAGAAAAATAAAATAAATATTAGGAGAAATTTTTATTTAATTTTTATATTTTGTGAATAATTCGGTACGTTAATGGCATTAAATCAAAGAGAAGAAACAAGCAATTGCAAAATTTAAAAAAAAGTCAGGTAGGTGTATTTAAAAAAAAATAGTTTTGAGTATTTAAAAATTGCAGAAAAATATTTATCTTATTTTCCTAATATCTTTCTGCCAAAACGAAATTTTTGTACAAATTAAAAATTAAACATGTCAAATTCATTACTCTTTTGATTTCACGGCCAACTTTGGAAAAAAATTATTTTTCGATATCTTTTAATTGACATTTTAATATTTTTGAAAAAATTTAATTTTTCGGCCATTTTGAAATGAAATGTCATTGTGTGACATATCATTGTATTGTAAATTTTATAACGAATAAGGTACATTATAAAAACAGGTAGAGTTGTATTTAAAATAAGAAATTTAATATCACTTCCGGCTAAATCGGAAGTAAGAAATAAAGCCACCAAGTGTCAAAAGTTGCGCATTTAGATGTTATGCCTCACCTGTAAATTTCAAATTAATCGGTTTAATAACAAAGAAGTTATAGAGTGTAACCTCATATCGTGGTCACCCGGTACCTAGATGAAAACATAATAGACCAGAAACGCTGCGTGACTTCGGCGTTATATTTGATAAAGCTCTTACGTTCAATACACACATCAACACCATTGTCTCTGAGGCTAGCAAAACGTATGGTTTCATAGTTAGAAACTCTGGTGATTTTTTAAACATGGATACACTTAAAATGCTGTACAGTTGCTATGTTCGATCAAAGCTTGAATATGCCTCACTTGCTTGGACTCCACACTATACTGTACATATCAATAATTTGGAAAGAGTACAACGCAAGTTTTTAAAATTAATGTATTTTAGATCTGAAGGTGTTTATCCAGCGGTTGGTTTTCCACAAGAAGACTTGCTCGATAGGTACTCTTTACCCACATAGCATGTGATATGAAATGAACATTCAAAACTGGTTGTCTACATTCAAACGATATTCAGAACTTGTTTTACATATATCTATAACATTCGGCCTACAATATACATATACCAACATACGTAGAATATTGCAAATAAGTTGTACAACATTCTTACATGTTCTTGCGATGTGCAAAATGTGATGTTGATTTTGAGATATTCATTGTATATTGTACGAGTCTTCCCAAAAATTTACTGGTCGTGTCAAATATTATTTGGGTATACAATATACTATATTTATATCACGTGCTAAAATCAATATTTTTATAATTTATAAATGGAATATTTCCACAACATGATATTCTTGTATATACTGGTGACATACACAAAGTGATATTCATTTTTGAATATATAGTGAACATTGCAGGAATCATTTCAATCATTTACTATCTTTTTCAAATATTACATAAATATTTAATTGAGAATATTGTTTCTATGTTTATAGACGTATATCTTTATAACGTACAAATGGAATGTTTCCTCAGTACAATATTATGTATATACTTTTGACATACAAAAAATGACATTTATTTTAAAATATACAGTGAACATTGTAGGAATATTTTTTAATATTTTGTTTTTTTTCAAATATTACATGATTACGCGAATATACTGAAGTATAGGAAATAAATATATAGAGGTAGGTTATTATATAGAAAAATATTTTTCAATATACAGTGAGGTTGAAAAATGAGGAACAAATTCAATATCTTCAAAACGCCTTAGTTTTGGAAATATCGCTCGAACAGGTCGATTTTGATTTTATATTAGGCCTATTTTAAAAATATTTTGTGTTCCAAAAAAGCAGGGCTGTGATCAACTTTGATTTTTCGAATGGCAACCCTCAATTTTTTTGCAATTTTGAATTCCCTGTAATACATAGAGAATGTTTAGAATTTTACAAAGAATTAGAAATTGCAATAAAAATTGGGGGTTGTCAGTTGAAAAATCACAGCCCAGCTTTTTTGGGATTCCTTGTAGAATAAATAATATTTTTAAGATAGACCTAATATAAAACCAAAATCGACCTGTCCGTAGGATTTTTCCAAAACTTGAGCGTTTTGAAGATATTGAATTTGTTCCTTACTTTTCGACCTCACTGTATATAGACTTTTCCCTTTAAAAGGATGTCTTAATTAAAAACGTCAATAACGATAAATCAAAATTATTGGAAAACGATGGCCTAAATTTGCAATAGGATTCCGCTAACCCTCTGGGTGGACTTCCACAATCAAAATATAATTATTAGCTGACATCAAATTGCAAATTTACTAGTGTTTTGTAATATTTTTAATTTATTCTTTTAGAGGAAAAGGACTAGACTATGTAATAAATTGTAAAATATTTTTCTATTACATGATTATATTCAATTGAGAATATTGTTGCAATGCTTATTAACATATTATATATATATTATCCGGGAGGTGGCGCCACTTCTATATCGCCGGCAAATGTTTGTCCAAAATATATAACTACCACAGCAATTCAATATATTCTTCAATAACTCCGTTGCAATGTAGGAACTACATTCTATTTCTAACAGGCAATGGAGTCCATTATGTCTTTCTAAATTCAAGAAAGACAATAATAGTGACTGGTGGAGTTTGCGAGACTCCAGGGCTGGAGCGCTCTCTTGAACGCGTTTGCATTCGCAGTCCAAATAAAAAATATAATCTACAAAATGAAATGTTATAGAAAACGGTATTAGTATTATTAGTAAAATTTCCAAACAAACAATTTTCATAATGTAAAAACGGCAGTAGCCAGAGGTCCACGCAATATACATGGTGTATCGTAAGTATATCGAGGTAATGTTGCCTATATATACCAAAAATATTAATGTACATTGTAACTACATTGTAAAATGAATATATATTTCAGAATATTTTTACAATGTGTGTCCAACATAAATGTGAATATTCTAGGAATACGTATACGATGTGAAAACCTGCGACAAAACAACCAGTATACAACTTATTTTGAATCAATTTTAAATATGTATGCGATATCCTAATGTTGTTTTGAAATATGTATACAATATTGTAAGAATATGAAAATGCTAACTGGGAGTTAGTCTTAGCCGCAGGCGAGAATATCATTCTCAAATATTTCTTTATAAAGTAATCAACAATATTACTGATTCCCCACAATTGTTATCCAAACTTCCCTTTAATATTCCGAGAACAACTTCTCGTCATGGTAATGTATTGTACCTAGCAACACCTTGTACAAAAACATTAAAATTTTCACCAATTTACGTTATTTGCGAAAAGCACAATGAAATCTGTGATGTTATTGATATCAATAGCAGCATTACTGCCTTAAAAGCGTATTATCAAAGAAACTGAACTCTGTTTATCTCTGTTTTTCTTTTTCATACAATGCATAAAATTATAACGTACCTCAATAATGTTTATTAACTGTATGTTCTTGTCCTGTAGATGGGTGTAACACCTGTTAGTGAAGCGATGAAATAAAAAATATGATATTTAAATAGCCGATGATAATTTTTTGTCCATAAAACTTTCTGTTTAATTTTTTAATTTGCTATAGTAAATGTGTCAATTAAATTATTTCTACAATTTAATTATCTGTAGTTAGTTCATATTTTTAGTGTTATTGTTGTGTTTTATTTTTTTTCTCTTTTGTGTTGTATCTTGTATTTATCGCTAAGCAATATTTTAATTTACCTTTGTTCCTGTTCTTTAATTGGGTATCTACCTGTTGAACAGTGTATGTAAATAAATAAATAAATAAATAAATAATCTACAAGAAAATGCCAGGTAATGCTCCAACGTAAACAGACGCCATTTAATAATCCAGAACTGACCTAGACAATATGGTTTAAGCCATGGCCGACTTCCGTCGCGTTTACAGCTATCCCCCTCCACTAATACATTCTCTCCTGTAGTCTATTTTCTCGTAGAACACAACATATGATGGCAATTTCGAGTTTTAAATGGAAAAGAAAACTATTCCAACCATAATTATTTTCAAAAAATAGGTATGTAAATGTCGATATAGAAATTATAGAATCAAGCCAGTTTGGCCATAAATAACACGAAAAATACGGAAAAACCCTGTTTTTTTCAACTGAAAAGAACGTCAACATCAAAAAAACCGTTTTTTACATCACTAGGAACCCACTCTTTGGGTCGAAGGGGGTTGAATGGATAAGGACCAGCTTTATCGAAACCAGCTATTATTAGCACCTTTGTTTTCAATTTCTAGTTGCTGTGTAGCTGCTTAAGAAGTGCAGGGAATGCATCTTTAGATAAAGTGGAGCAGTGGCGTCCTAATGTCTTCTTCCAGTTAGTTAGGATTTGGTTCCAATATTTCTTAAGTGGTCCAAAGAATGCAATATCCAGGGGCTGCATAATATGAGTTGCATTTGGAGTAAAACAGATAAATGATATATTCATTTCTTGGCATGCTTCTAAAACTCTTGGGGAAAAATGAGATGATAGATTATCCCCTAGAAGAACTTTTGGATCATCCTTTTTTCTACAGTATGGGACAATAACATGGTAGAGATATAAGATGGTATGTCACGGCGCACATTTTGACTACCGCTAGGACTACGTCATCAAGTGGAAATCTTGGCGCGAATTTTAAATATAAAGTAGAATAATTGGATAGATTTTGCTGTTTCTAAATAACATCTAATCTTGAAATTAAGTACAAATTGAAAATCTACGATTTATATATAGCTCCTGCTTATTGTAATGTTTACCTGCACTTTTAATTAGAATGTATTTGACATAATATGAAATAAACTTTGAAATTAATCATGATTTTTAATAAATAAAAGTTGTACTCGAAGTTGTAACATTTCACATTTGTAGACTTTAATTGAATATAATTTATTCTTTCATTGAATATTAAGAATGTTAGATAATGTTTAAATAATTGTTCATAATATTCGATGAAAGAATATATAGTTTAAAGTAATGAAGGATATTCAACAAAGTTGAAATCTACTTATAGACGGGTCAATATACCATCAGACGTAGGACAAATTCCAACAAGAGGTTTGTGAACGGTTTTTGTCATTACTAGGTGTACTGATCGACAGAAAAAAAGTCTACCGAAATCTGATAACCGGAAGTGGGTTATTTTCAAGATGGCCGCCGCTAACCATGAAAATCGGCAAAACTCCTGTAACTTTGTTATTTTTAAGCGTAGAAAAATTATTTTTCTATCAAACTTACTGTTTTTATGGTCAAGGAATTCATTTCAACCAATAAATTTGGTCCACGGGGTCAAAAATGGGGGCCATTTTGGATCTGATGGATGTTGTTTGTATGATGACGTTTTTTGTAATTTGTCGTTTACAACAAAAAATTTGATGTTATTTATTGTTTTCTTTTGTTGCAGGTTTGAAACATGAGTGCTAATTCAAGTTTTACTCAGATTAATTGTCCTATCTGCAAAGACAGTTTGACAGACGGAGCAGTGATTCAAGTTCAGCAGAAGGGCGCTGATGGCATACATTCAGCAAGTGTTCTGAGAGGTGACATCGTTGTTGTCACTGCTGGTTGTAAGGTACATGTGCAAGTCGGAAACATTATGTAAATAAAAAAGACATTCAATTGAAGAAACGTGATACCAGCAAACTCGAACCGAGGAAAAGTCATTCAACGTGTGTCTGCCGGGCCTTTCAGGAGTGATTGCCTTTTCTCTGGGACACTTGTTCCCCTTGAAGGTTCTGATGACTACAGCTACGTAAGGACAATCGCATTTGCCAGGACCATCAAGGAATGCTGTGAAAGTCGTTCAGATGACTGGTCATTGAAAGTAAAAGGGAGGATTGAGTACTATGGCGTCCGCCATTTGCCAGGACCATCAAGGAATGCTGTGAAAGTCGTTGAAAGTAAAAAGGAGGATTGAGTACTATGGCGGAGATCTTTATGCAGCTGACTGCATATATCATCATGTATGTAGTGTGAATTTTTGCACCGGATGATGATTTGACTTGTGAATCTTTGTAGAAAGAACGTAGTATATGTAATGTCTTTTCTCTAAATGTCACAATGTCGTTTAAGCCGTTTCCCTCAGCGATGAAGATTGTGTCCCCGTAATGTTCTATCAGCTTGTTCTTAAGATATTTTCTGCTATAAGGAGACGAATCGTCGCTATTCAAGAATTCCTTAATTTTTTCGTGAAGGTCTGAAATGGTCAACTGTTCTTCATCATTCATTTTAAGATAACCACACATTCTTAAGAAAGCTTGTTCTTGAAGCAGCATCATTAGGACACCCACATTTTCTACGCTTTTCTTCAGAACAAGATGAATCATCCCGAAATTGACGTGGCAAATCATATCCGGTGCGAAAATTTACACTACATACATGATGATATATGCAGTCAGCTGCATGAAGATCTCCGCCATAGTACTCAATCCTCCTTTTTACTTTCAACGACTTTCACAGCATTCCTTGATGGTCCTGGCAAATGCGATTGTCCTTACGTAGCTGTAGTCAGAACCTTCAAGGGAAACAAGTGTCCCACAGAAAAGGCAATCACGTTTACTCCTGAAAGGGCAGACACTCGTTGACTTTTCCTCGGTTCGAGTTTACTGGTATCACGTTTCTTCAATTGAATGTCTTTTTTATTTACATAACGTTTCCGACATTGCACGTGTACGTTACAGCCAGCAGTGACAACAACGCTGTCACCTCTCAGAACACTTGCTGAATTTATGCCATCAGCACCCTTCTGTTGAACTTGAATCACTGCTCCGTCTGTCAAACTGTCTTTGCAGATAGGACAATTATTCTGAGTAAAACTTGAATTAGCACTCATGTTTCAAACCTGCAACAAAAGAAAACAATAAATAACATCAAATTTTTGGTTGTAAACGACAAATTACAAAAAACGTCATCATACAAAAAACATCCATCAGATCCAAAATGGCCCCCATTTTTGACCCCGTGGACCAAATTAATTGGTTGAAATGAATTCCTTGACCATAAAAACAGTAAGTTTGATAGAAAAATAATTTTTCTACGCTTAAAAATAACAAAGTTACAGGAGTTTTGCCGATTTTCATGGTTAGCGGCGGCCATCTTGAAAATAACCCACTTCCGGTTATCAGATTTCGGTAGACTTTTTTTCTGTCGATCAGTACACCTAGCAATGACAAAAACCGTTCACAGACCTTTTGTTGGAATTTGTCCTAGGTTAGGGGGCTTTTTTTACTAAATTGACCCGTCTATTACTATTAAAAAGGACATGGAAAAACCTAATAATAACTACATAATAAAGCATAATATAACTATTTTTTGAATCCTGTAAATTTTGTGATCTCGTTTGTTTTTCTAGAGTTATCTTGTATTTTTCTGTTCATTTCTCGTAGACGAATTTAAGTAAGTTCTTGTCCAAACGAGACAATGAATAGCATAGCTGGCAAGCATATTTTGCTATATTGTCAAAGATTTGATCCTCTTCAATTTCTCGCCGTGGTTAAAAGAGTCCTCCATGACCTTTGGGCATTTTTCAATTAAAACTGATACCACCAGACTAAATTAATAAATTCAAATAACCAAAACTTAACATTCTTAATGTTGTGTAGCAGATTTGACAATTTGTTATTTGACAGTTGACAGTTCTCAGTTTGCAGAAAACATACAGCTACTTAGTGGTACTCAACAAGTTTTCTACTTGCGTAGTTCAATACGAAAATCGAGCCGAGATAAAACTAACCATATTTTATCTCAACCATGGGACAATAATGGAAAAGAACCAGTCCTCGAAACATACATTGTCGAACCATCCACTCTTCGTTCTATTATAATGAGTATCTGTTGGACCTCCCATGGTCCAGGAATCCCATAGATGTTCCGCTTTGTAAACTACATAGGTTGGTAATATGAACCCGTCAGCTGTTCCACAATACATAATACCATTGTTTATAAAGTATATAGTTATTCAACCTCTTGTTAGTACCGGTGGATCATTGGTAGATGGCGTGCTGGATGATGTGTGCCCATTATTACGACCGTAGCCCCCGGTGTCGTTTACGTTACGACCATTGTTTATTATAAACAATGCTACGACGCATGCACGAATTTCGTACATCCGGTGCTATCCGGTGCATGTACGTCACATGACATTCGACGAGGAACTTTAAAGTCATAGATCGAAACTCGACTGTTATTAATAACTTTTGACAGTTTGTCAGTTTTCTATTTTTAAACTATTGGATTTTTTGTTCTAAAATGAATCATTTTATACATCATATGGCTAACATAACCTAAAATTTTTAGTTTTTGTAAATTTATTTTTACTATAATTATAATTTTGTAGCTTCAGCTTGAATCCATAATAAAATTTAAAAACTCTCTAATAAGACAGTAGATATATAAAGTTTCAATATTGTGCGTGTTCGGTAATGACATAAATATCCTCAAAGTTGTCCCGATGCGTTCGGTTATTGGAGATTTAGACGAAAAAAATAAATCTGCCCCGTTCAAATATTTTAGAGGATAGATGTCCTCGATTTGCTCGGATATTTTAGACCGAGGAAACTGACAAATATTTCAAAATGCGTGAATTCTTGTTTTGACAGATAAATATAACCACAAAAGCTAACCGTGTGATAAAAACTTCATCTTTCAAAGGCAATTTGTTAAAAATGAAAAAACGAAATTACTTATATTTGCGAGGTGTCTAAATATTCAAATAGAAACGAGGATGTAATAAAAGCACTTATAATTATTGCATGAGTTTCCTCGTAAGTGTGTAGAATAACAATTTCTTACAAAATATCATTTTCGAACGATATTATCGGTAATAATAAATTCTCATTCATAGTTGAATTATTTAGGGTTAAGTTAAGTAAGATCAGCGTAGCATACCGGTGTGTAAGTGTGGTTAGGTTAATTATGACATATAGGTTTGACACCAAATACTAATTCCGTTCGTTTATTTTCCAAGCATCGGAGCAATTTTCCATCACGTGACTAAAAATCTATTGCATTTTACTCGGATCTGCCATGTAATTACCGAACACGCACATTGTACCTAATTGCTATTTATAGGTTGGATTTCCAGTCAACAAAAAACAACCTATTTCATTAGATTAGGATAATTAAAACTTCATTAGTAATGCACCGAACAAGATTTTATATGATAGTACAGGAACCAAGCAGATATTTTGATAAAAATGATATAATATTCAAAAATTTTCAGAAGTGCATATTTTTGAGGTTAGTTGTAAAGCCTGATTTTCATAGTCGCGAAATTGTGAAAAGCGAAATGCGAAACGTGTTGCTATTGGTTCATTTCACATTAAAATTTGGAATTGACCAATAGCAACACGTCTCGCATTTCGCTTTTCGCAATTTCGCGACTATAAAAATCATGCTTAAGTTGATTAAATTAATTCTTTTTTATATATGTTTGTTATTTGACTGTTTATAATTTATAATGGCGAATTGTACTGGAGCTATGTGAAAAAATTATAACCAAAGTACAAAAAGATATTGATATAAAATATTTCAGTTTTCCGAAGAACGAAGATTTGGCAAAACAGCTTGGCTACAGAATTAAACTAGCGTCTATTTCTTGTGCTCTACAAATGAACTTGCTTCTGTGGCGCTATCTGGTAAGTAACATATGGTTCGCTAATAGAAACGAATATGTTCCTTCATTGATATAAAAATATACTGCACTCATGCCTGATGCATTTAATAAAAAAAAATTCCTTTAATCTAATAAAAAAAAATTCCTTTATCAGGGGAATAACACACATATCTAACCTGCCTCCGGCTTCTAACTCGCAATAATAGCCCTCTTAAAAAAAAAATTCCTTTAATCTAATAAAAAAAAAATTCCTTTATCAGGGGAATAACACACACATCTAACCTGCCTCCGGCTATCGCCTCCGGCTTCTAACTCACAATAATAGCCCTCTAAAAAAAAAAATTCCTTTAATCTAATTAAAAAAAATTTCCTTTATCAAGGGAATAACACACATATCTAACCTGCCTCCGGATTCTAACTCGCAATTAATAGATCTCATGTCATGCCTGATGCATTTAATAAAAAAAAAAAACAAGAACATGTGGGATTTGAACCCAGAACCCTCTGCTTGCCAGTCGACATCGTTTCCGCTAGGCTATTACACCACTGACAAAGTGCGTGTAAAGAAAGAATAAGTTCAGTTAGGTTTCGGGTAACACGTTCTGTACACTTGGCAACGTTGGTACGGACTGAATGTTCATTTGTAGAGCACAAGAAATAGACGCTACAAAATAACTTTGAAGAATGGCAAGTGAAGGAACATGTTATGTATATTGTATTTGAAACCTAGTTTTTAGCGATCTGGATGTTCACCTAAAAATGTCATAAATCACAAATATAGACCATGTGCATCATAGGCAAAGAGTATGATCATAGGATTAACATAACCTCCAATTTTTAGTTTTTGTAAATTTATGTTCAACTTTAATTATAATTTTGTAGTTTCAGCTTGGATCCTTAATAACATTTAAAGACTCTCACAGACAGTAGATATATAAAGTTTCAATATTGTAGATTATTTAAATTAGACTGCTAATTATAGGTTGAATTTCCAGTCAACAAAAAATATCGTATTTCATTAGATTAGGAAAATTAAAATTTCATTAGTTAATGCACCGAACAAGATTTTAGTTGATAGTATAGGAATCAAGCAGAAATTTTAATAAAAATGACATAATACTCAAAAATGTTAAAAAGTGCATATTTTTTAGGTTAGTTGTGATGTCGTGTGCACGACACAAATAGGGCAATGCATATTTTTCTCGAGCTCGACGTCACATCCGGCTGCGCAATGTGTAGAATGTATCGTGAAATGTATATTTAAATGATTATTATAATATTTAAATCCATAAAAACAAAAGTCATGGAAACTGACTAGTACGTAAGTTACTCACAAGTTGGCAGCACATACTTACAAGTTAGGTTGAATAACTATATTACTTTATAAACAATGATAATACTAATTGCAGTTTTCGTAGTGTTCATTATTTTTTCTGGATGCCTTGTACCTCGCTTCACTATATACTTTTTCGCAGACCGATGATCTGTCAGGTTGGTTTCATCGTAATTAATAATGCAACTCCTATCAGCTCCTTCCAGATGAACCCTTGCATTTTCAAAAAAAATATCAATAGTTTCATGCGTTAACATCGAACGTCCCGTGGAGATATTTGAGGCGAAACGATGAGATAAAGCATTCTTGTTTCGTTTCAAAAAATTTGTGGCCTAATCAGCGCCGGGAAGATTGTTTTTTAGACGACGTTCATTCCGGCCAATTTTTTCTAAATAGCTTATAGCCAGTAAGCGAAGATCCATTGTATCAAACGGAAATTCCCACTTACTGACTACATTTATGTGCTCTACAAAAATATTCTCCTCCTATTTACTGAAGAGGGTTGGCCGTCCAGCCGTAGCAAACAAATTATTTTGTTTTAAAATTTTACGCCCAATTGTTGATTTCGGAAAGAATTTTTTTGCCGCCTGAATTATTGTCATTATCTTAAATTTAACAGCTGCTACAGCTTGATTTAATTGTGTATCAGAATATGCCTTGTAAGGTGTATAATTTATTCCATTTCGAACATTGAAGAGAGTTTTTATATATTTACGAACCATATACCTGAAAACAAATTTTTTCAAATATTTGCCCCTCTTTATGGATTGGTATGTACGCCACTGAGGGCACTGGTTTTAATAATTAGGTACGTTAAAGTACGATTGGAAGTATTTATAAATTATTTCTCATGTAAAAAATGGTTAATCCTAAGATTTATATTTTAAATATAAATTAATTGCAGTATAATTTAAAAAAAAACCAAATGACCCCGTTAATGGGTCTTAAATAGCCCCATGTTACGTTCGGTCTTAAATAAAAAAAAGTCTTCATAATAAAATTTTTAATTTTGTTGTATAGCCTTACAAAAGCCTATAAGAACATGCTATTAAAGTTTCATACATTTTGCACTTACCGTTTTGTTTCTACAATAAGAAGTTTGACACTAACGTTTTATTGTTGATTTCCGCCGATTCACAAAAAATTTATACCAGTAATACTGAGCAATCACATCATCTTTAACCGCCACAAATACAAGCCAAATACACTGACGATCAATTGAAGTGACCCAAGTAAAATTTGCATCAACTCCAACTCATATATCTTTTGATACAAGAATCGCAGAGCCATACATCTTTTTAGGTATTATAGAAATACGCCTCAAGAATATGTGACACATTTTGCTTGTCCTTGTCTCGTTTATTTTTGGAGATACGGTGATGAACGTTGAGCTATGTTTTTCTGCCAAAGTTTGAGGTCGTGCATGGAGTGTCCCAAACTGTTTTCGGATATCACAATATAGTCATTTTGTACCCTCATTCATTGCGTTCATTTTTATTTTTGATTGATTGTGCTAACTTAATTGTTGTTGATTTTTTGAGAATTATTATACAACAAGACATTTTTTGACTTTAAATGCTTACTTTGTTTAATGTTTACAATTAAATCTTACACGTACATAATACACAAATAAAAATTCTTAACATTAAATGTCAATAACGAGTTGGTCCACCTCTTGCTCCTATAACAGCTTGATACCGTCTGGGCATACTGACAATGCAATTATCTATAATTTGCTGATCCACAAGAGGCCATTCCTCTGAAACCACAACAGCATGTTCTTCCAAATTGATAGCTGGTACCATTCGTTTGCGAAGGCGTCTTCCAAGTATGCCTCAGACATGCTCGATAGGGTTAAGATTCGGCGAGCAGGAAGGCCATACCATTCTTGTGATATGTTCTTCGAAAAAATTTTTTACTACTCGAGTACGATGTGGTCTTGCTTATATAGAAATTTAGGGTCTCTTTGATTCGCAAAAGGCCGCAAAATTTGATGGAGGTACCTATCCCGCGCATTCACAATTTCATTTGCGAAAACTATCAATTCAGTTCTCCCTGTCAAAAAGTCAAAAAATGTACTGATGTATAGAAATCCTCAAAAAATCAACAACAATTAAGTTAACACAATCAATCAAAAATGAAGATGAACGCAATGAATGAGGGTACAAAATGACTATATTGTGATATCCGAAAACGGTTTGGGACACTCCATGCACGACCTCAAACTTTGGCAGAAAAACATAGCTCAACGTTCATCACCATATCTCCAAAAATAAACGAGATAAGGACAAGCAAAATGTGTAACATATTCTTGAGGCGTATATCTACAATACCTAAAAAGATTTATGGCTCTGCGATTCTTGTATCAAAAGATATATATGAGTTGGAAGTTGATGCAAATTTTTCTTGGGTCACTTCAATTGATCGTCAGTGTAGAACAACAGAATTACTTCCTCCCGCATGATGACCAATATCTCAAATCGAAACACACTGACAAGAGCGGCAAATTTAAATTTAAAATATCCCATTTAACCCCATAATTCCCAAATAGCCCCTTTCTACGGTAATACAATACAAAGATGTTTGGTCTGAGAAATATATCAATTGCTCTAAAAACTTGAACAATACACAGAATAAAGAAAAATATTACAAACAATTTTACATAGAATATACAAATATACACATATCACAAATACAAATTAAAATTTCTATCCATTATTTAAATTAAAAGAAAAGTAGAAATGAAATCCAAAGAAGTCAGAAATCCATAGAGGTAAATTTTTAATAGGATAAAATAGTAAAAATAAATTTTACTATTCAGTCTTAAACCTCTAATGTCTTAAAAAGACATAAATACTCTTTTCAGAGCTTATTTGCAAACTATCTACATTTAACTGATAAAATGGTCAGTACTACGAATGTAGAAAGCAAATAATTTAATATTTGCAATAAGCCTCACCAGACGGCTTAATCCAAAGGCTAATAAGCTAGAAACCGGTCCATGGGATGGTGACGTGCACTGCCTGATAACAGAAGGAGTCCTTTTTTGGATTAATCCGTCTGGTGAGGCTTATTGCAAATATTAAATTATTTGCTTTCTACATTCGTAGTACTGACCATTTTATCAGTTAAATGTAGATAGTTTGCAAATAAGCTCTGAAAAGAGTATTTATGTCATGTCTTTTTAAGACATTAGAGGATTAAGACTGAATAGTAAAATTTATTTTTACTATTTTATCCTATTAAAAGAAAAGTATTCATTCAGAGAATATGGTTCAATCACATAAAAAATCTCGAGCATGTCTCAGGAGCATTTTATCATATTATATATTTTTTATATCAAATGGCAGGTGATAGAACTTCAAACAACCATATTACCTATGTCCCTTTTTCAGATAATGTTAACTCTTGTGTATTGGAAAGGTAAAGTTACCCCGAAACCTGGTACTGTAAGCGTGGGCACTCAAACAAGAGTCAAACTTACTGCGGTTCTTAACTAGAAAATGTAGGCATTCTTCATAAATAAAAATAAATATAGACTTACAGATCAGCCATTGCCACATACAGGGTGATTCATAAGGAATGGGTAATATTTTACCTGCAGATTTTATAGCGGAAAATAGTAATTTTTTGCTTAATAACTGTGGATCAAATATTAATACTTACTGATATACAGGGTGTTAAAATTATAAAAATGATTCAGTAATGTTATTTATTTTTTACATTTAATATGTCAGTTATTTCCATAGCATACTTTGTTAAATGTCTTCTAAAGCAGTGAAGCACTTAAGTTTGATTAAAAAGTCACTCTTTGTGTAAAATTATTTAATGAATTATAATTAAAGAAACAACCTTAAATTTAAAAAAAAACTATAAAAGCTGCCCAAAATGTTTGTTTGATCTTCTTGCTCGATGCAGGTCTCAACACGGCAGCAACAATATTATTACTTGTAGCCCTTTGCACCATTTTCCGAGTGATTGTTTCAAATGCTGCTACTATTTCTGCTCGTAAAGTGTACCAAATCTTTTATATGACGCCATACAAAATAATTCATCCGATCTAAATCCAGTGATATATTTTTTTAACTTCCTACATATTAAAGGTAAAATTTGACGTCAAAACTGGTTTTTCTTAGTATAGGTATTAACTTTCGGCAAGAAACAATTATTTAGAAATTAATTATAAAATAAGTTTCTATTGCTGCATACTGTCTGGCGATCGCACTGTATTTTTACGTAAAAACATTCTTCAAAATTCTTAAATATCAAATATATTGAATGTATATATGGTTAATTTATCCTTTTTTACATTTGATTTGCCATATTTGTAATTTCGATAACTTCGAATAACAAGAACCCCAAAATTATCAATTTCCCACATAGCGTGTGATATGAAATGAACATTCAAAACTGGTTGTCTACATTCAAACGATATTCAGAACTTGTTTTACATATATCTATAACATTCGGCCTACAATATACATATAACAACATACGTAGAATATTGCAAATAAGTTGTACAATATTCTTACATGTTCTTGCGATGTGCAAAATGTGATGTTGATTTTGAAATATTCATTGTATATTGTACGAATCTTCCCAAAAATTTACTGGTCGTGTCAAATTTATTATTTGGGTATACAAGACTATATTTATATCACGTGCTAAAATCAATATTTTTATAATTTATAAATGGAATATTTCCACAACATGATATTCTTGTATATACTGGTGACATACACAAAGTGATATTCATTTTTGAATATATAGTGAACATTGCAGGAATCATTTCAATCATTTACTATCTTTTTCAAATATTACATAAATATTCAATTGAGAATATTGTTTCTATGTTTATAGACGTATATCTTTATAACGTACAAATGGAATGTTTCCTCAGTACAATATTATGTATATTCTTTTGACATACAAAAAATGACATTTATTTTAAAATATACAGTGAACATTGTAGGAATATTTTTTAATATTTTGTTTTTTTTCAAATATTACATGATTACGCGAATATACTGAAGTATAGGAAATAAATATATAGAGGTAGGTTATTATATAGAAAAATATTTTTCAATATACAGTGAGGTTGAAAAATGAGGAACAAATTCAATATCTTCAAAACGCCTTAGTTTTGGAAATATCGCTCGAACAGGTCGATTTTGATTTTATATTAGGCCTATTTTAAAAATATTTTGTGTTCCAAAAAAGCAGGGCTGTGATCAACTTTGATTTTTCGAATGGCAACCCTCAATTTTTTTGCAATTTTGAATTCCCTGTAATACATAGAGAATGTTTAGAATTTTACAAAGAATTAGAAATTGCAATAAAAATTGGGGGTTGTCAGTTGAAAAATCACAGCCCAGCTTTTTTGGGATTCCTTGTAGAATAAATAATATTTTTAAGATAGACCTAATATGAAACCAAAATCGACCTGTCCGTAGGATTTTTCCAAAACTTGGGCGTTTTGAAGATATTGAATTTGTTCCTTACTTTTCGACCTCACTGTATATAGACTTTTCCCTCTAAAAGGATGTCTTAATTAAAAACGTCAATAACAATAAATCAAAATTATTGGAAAACGATGGCCTAAATTTGCAATAGGATTCCGCTAACCTTCTAGGTGGATTTCCACAATCGAAATATAATTATTAGCTGACATCAAATTGCAAATTTACTAGTGTTTTGTAATATTTTTAATTTATTCTTTTAGAGAAAAAGGACTAGACTATGTAATAAATTGTAAAATATTTTTCCATTACATGATTATATTCAATTGAGAATATTGTTGCAATGCTTATTAACATATTATATATATTATCCGGGAGGTGGCGCCACTTCTATATCGCCGGCAAATGTTTGTCCAAAATATATAACTACCACAGCAATTCAATATATTCTTCAATAACTCCGTTGCAATGTAGGAACTACATTCTATTTCTAACAGGCAATGGAGTCCATTATGTCTTTCTAAATTCAAAAAAGACAGTATAGTGACTGGTGGAGTTTTGCCGTCTTTGCCGAGACTCCAGGTCTGGATGCGCTCTCTTGAACGCGTTTGCGTTCGCAGTCCAAATAAAAAATATAATCTAGTAATCTACAAAATGAAATGTTATAGAAAACGGTATTAGTATTATTAGTAAAATTTCCAAACAAACAATTTTCATGATGTAAAAACGGCAGCAGCCAGAGGTCCATGCAATATACATGGTGTATCGTAAGTATATCGAGGTAATGTTGCCTATATATACCAAAAATATTAATGTACATTGTAACTACATTCTAAAATAAATATATATTTCAGAATATTTTTCCAATGTGTGTCCAACATACATGTGAATATTCTAGGAATACGTATACGATGTGAAAACCTGTGACAAAACAACCAGTATACAACTTATTTTGAATCAATTTTAAATATGTATGCGATATCCTAATGTTGTTTTGAAATATGTATACAATATTGTAAGAATATGAAAATGCTAACTGGGTTGTAGGGCGAGACATATTCAACAATTACAAATCGAAATACCCTACGAAAAATATAAATTAGGAGTTAATTTCGTATTATTATACTTATATTCACGTATAATATAGAAATATCTGCATAAAAGAAATCAAATGTAATAATCAGTGTTATTCCTGGGCTCTAATAAATTTCATCTAAAATGTAATAATTTAAATAGCCGTCATTAACTTAGTATTACGACTATAAGCAGTGAACCCATATTATGAATAAAAGCCATAAAACAGAGTTCCTAACTAACAAAATTTGATATTAAATTCGAAAACGCGACATAGATCTTAAAAATTACTCACTTTGTGACCGGACGAAATTTGAACGCTTTGATATCATATGTTGTGCTGTATCATGATGATAGTGCAGATTGGGTAAACACAATTGTTATTGTTAAAAAAGCAGGCACTGGAAATTTAAGAATTTGTTTAGATCCAAAGGACATTAATAATTCAATTAAATGTCATTATTTTAAACTGCCAACTATAGAAGAATTAACAGAAAATTTAGCAGGAGCAACTGTGTTTAGCACATTAGATGCGACACAAGAATTCTTGCAGGTTCCATTAGATGAACCACGGTGTAAGACAATTAGGTGGTGAAACGCCTCAATGTATCGTATGGTTAGAATGTCTCCAAACTGTTAACGCATCGTAAGACAAAGAGAGAGAGAGTGTGTGGCCGCGAGGGCATAAAATTGTTTATATTAATTTTTTTCATAACTCGAACGGTTTTAGCAGCGTTTCGAGTTAAACGTGCCGGCGTCCAATTTCATTTATGGTTTTTATTTTTTTTTGCACAATAGCCGACAATTTAGCCACATAATTTTTCAACAATCGTGTTCTACACATTTTTCTGCATCGAATGGTATATTTTTCGACCTGGTAAAATGAAGTGGAAATTAACTAGGGACGATACGGGCCGCAGCCCGCTCGGCCATGGTGGCCACACACTCTCTCTCTTTGTCTTACGATTTCGCGTCTCTAGCGTTAACAGTTTGGAGACATTCTAATTGAGGCGTTTCATCACCTAATTATCTTACACCATGAGATGAACCAAGTTCTAGAATTTGTACTTTTGCAACGCCCTTCGGTCGGTACAGGTTTTTAAAGCTGGATTAACGAGCGCCCCAAAGGTTTTTCAAGAACGAATGTTCGAAATTTTTAACAAGATAGAAGGTTGCAGTATATAGGTATATTGATGACATAATAATAAGTGGTAGACCAGTTGAGGAACATGACGATAGGTTATTTAAAGTTTTTGAAAGAGCGGCAGAATACAGGGTGTCCCAGAAATAAGTGCACAAAAAGAAACCACATATTCCCGAGGTCAAAATAAATCGATTAGACCAAACTTACCTCTATACCAAAATGCTTCCTAAGGGAACTACAGGCCAATAAATGTGGGCCCCTGAAGACGGTTTTTATTTATTATCTCCGAAAATGTTTAAGTTAAAGTAATGAAATTTTGCACATCCACTAATCTTTCTAAGCCTAACAAAATGAGGTAAATATCATCTCAAAATTTTTACCAAGGGTGGGTCAAGCCGTAGGGGTGGGGGGTAAAAATTACCGCAACTTTTTATTTCTAAATTTTTTTGAGTTTTGCCTTCAAATTATGAATTATTAGAGTTTTTAACAAAGAAAATGCCCATTTGTGCAACTTCGATCGGAGGCACCGTTTTCGAGATAAATTCATTTTAATATTCAAATGCATGCTCTAAAATGATTAGATAAGTGGTGTAAGTGGACTAATTTTTTCCTTTTCTCGTCAAAACAAAATCTAAGAGCCAGATCAAACCAAGATTCTCTTATTTATTTTAACAACTGCTCAAAATGCTTAAATTTTGTTTCGACGCAAAAAGGAAAAATTAGTCCACTTCCCTAATCATTTTAGAGCATGCATTTGAATATTAAAATGAATTTATCTCGAAAACGGTGCCTCCGATCGAAGTTGCACAAGAGGGCATTTCCTTTGTCAAAAACTCTGACAATTCATAATTTGAAGTCAAAACTCAAAAAAATTTAGAAGTAAAAAAGTTGCGGTAATTTTTACCCCCCACCCCTACAGCTTGACCCACCCTTCGTAAAAATTTTGAGATGATATTTACCTCATTTTGTTAGGCTTAGAAAGTTTAGTGGATGTGCAAAATTTCATTACTTTAACTTTAACAGTTTCGGAGATAATAAATAAAAACCGTCTTCAGGGGCCCACATTTAGGGGCCTGTAGCTCCCTTAGGAACTATTTTGGTATAGAGGTAAGTTTGGTCCAATCGATTTATTTTGACCTCGGAAATATGTGGTTTCTTTTTGTGCACTTATTTCTGGGACACCCTGTATAACTTGCGCTTTAACATAAATTTGCAGTAAATGAAGTAAATTACATGGGCTATAAGATAACGTCGAAAGGTCTTAAACCTGACAATTCGAAAATAGAGGCAATAAAAAATATGCCCACTCCTAAATGATATTCAGAGATTCCTTGGCATGGTAACATATGTGGGAAAATTTGTAGAAAATTTGTCTGAAAAAAACTGCACCTCTTAGAACGTTAATAAAACAAGATAAGAGATATTTTTGCTTCAAATTATTTGGCCAGCCCTTTTTTACTTGATTTTTTAATGCTACCCCAAACAGCACAAAATAAATATGCTATTTAGCTGAATTAACCAAAATGCAGTCACAAAAACGTTTTAATGGCTTTCGTTTAGTTGCATTTTGGTCATATTATTTTAGTCGTGATTTAATATAAAATTTAAACACTAACACGTTATGATGACCTTTTTTAGCTATACAGCGTGTGTAAAAAGTATTGAAACATGACCATAACTTTTAAAATATTGATTGTATAAAAGAACCCTTGGACAGGTCGATTTTTATTTTCAATTACGCAACTTTTGGTGCGATTTATAATTTCTAGTTCTACACACCCCCTCCCCCAGCCACCCCAACTTTTTTTTTTCAAATGGCAACCTACCCTTTGTGATACCCCAAAAGAAAGGTATTTTAATAGACTATTCAACGCTGTAAAGAAATCTGAAATCTATAACAATAGACCAAATAATTTGAAGGATCTAAGGGATAGAATACGGGCGGAGATTGGTCGAATACCCAAAACGGCATTCGAAAACTGTTTACAAAACGTTGAACAGCGTCTTGTACAGTGCCTAGCTGTTAACGGAGCTCAGTTTGAACATCTTATTAGATAATTTGTTAATTTTTTTCAGTAATAAACTTTTACTAATCTTTCCTTTTTCTTAAAAAAAAATGTATTTCATGCGTTTGGGAAGCTAATTGCATCGACGGATTTCGGATTTCTTTACAGCGTTGAATAGTCTATTAAAATACCTTTCTTTTGGGGTATCACAAAGGGTAGGTTGCTATTTGAAAAATAAAATTTGGGGTGGCTGGGGGAGGCGGTGTGTAGAACTAGAAATTATAAATCGCACCAAAAGTTGCGTAATTGAAAATAAAAATCGACCTGTCCAAGGGTTTTTTTATACAATCAATATTTTAAAAGGTTATTTCTAGTAGCGACAATATGGCCATGCAGGTTTGGTTACAAAGTCGGTTTCATGACGTCATGTATGAGCAAGTAATTAAATGGCAACAACGTAAAGTTCTAATACTGCCATTCTAGCTATAAAAATAGCCAAAATATGACTATTTAAGTTAGGTTCTATTTTAGCGATTTCTTTAGCTGTTAATTCCGCAATATGACCGAAATAATAAAGGAAGGAAAGTTATTATGAAATGCCCATTTTTAAAGTAATTTTGTAGACATAAAAGCCTCTCTTGTGACTAAACAGCAAGGTAGATACATAACCTCTGAAAATCCATGTTGTTTTATTTATTTATTTATTTATTTATTTAATTAAGGAATACAAACAGGACAAACCCAAAATTCTGTATTCACAAATAGATCACAAATTTATTTAAAAGCTTATGCTAAAAAATGCTAATTATAAGAATATTGTTTCAATAATTATTGGCAGTACAAAAAAAAAATGAAATAAGATATGAAAAAATAATCAGTATACACTTCTAGAAAAATAAAACTTTTTTATTAAAGTAGTAAATGTGTTTAAAGAATTAGAAAAAATATCAATTTCTGTAATATTAAATATGGAATTATATGTTTTTGTGCACCTATGTAGAGGAGAATAGAGGTAGTAATTAGTATTAGCTTGGCTGGAATAAAACAGATTTTTACTACGAGTATTGTGTAAAGGGACAATGTAATATATAAAGTTGTTAATAGATACGCAATCAATAAGATTATTCACGATTTTATACACGAATTTCAAATCCGTAATCTGTCTTCGATCCTCCAGGGACATAAGCCCTAACTTACGTTTTATTAAAGACCGACTATTGGGTAGGTCAGGGAATAGTTTTTTGTTGATATAATCCACGAATTTATTTTGAATAGCTTCTAGTTTATTTATATATATATTATAATGCGGATTCCATATAAGTGATCCATAACTCAATATACTATTTACGTAAGCCATATATAACATCCGAAAACTGTTAATCTGTTTAAAATCATGACATGTTCTGATAATAAAACCCAACATTTTATGGGCTTTTTTAGAAATACAAATAATATGGTCATTAAATGTCATTTTTGAATCTAATAATACCCCCAGATCTTTAACTGCAGATACCTTTTTTAGGTCATGATTGAGTAATTTATATTTGGTGTCAATAACATTAATGTTCCTCGAAAAAGTAATATGGTGACATTTTTTATAGTTTAAAAATAGGTAATCAGACTGGCAATACTCAAAAAATCTGTCGAGATCTTCTTGGATCAAATAATTGTTGTTAATATGTTGAACTGCAGAAAATATTTTCAAATCGTCTATATACATTAAGAATTTGGAAGATTTAAAACAACTAGAGATATCATTTGTATATATATTAAACAATAAAGGTCCCAAATGGGACCCTTGTGGGACAGCTACTACTTGAGTGCGATTAGTTATGTAAGACTTAAACCACAATAAAAGATTCCCATCGACACCAACATCAGCAAGTTTCTGTAACAAGACATTATGATCAATCTTGTTGAAAGCTTTGCTGAAGTCAGTGTAGATGGCATCGACCTGTAAACCGCTATTTAAATTTTCTAATATACAGGGTGTTCCAGTTTTTTGTAGCAGGACTTTAACAGTCGATAGACAATTGAAAATTATTAAAAAAAGTTCCTATAAACATAGGTTGAAAAATGCTTAGTTTTCGAGATACAGGGTGTTAAAGTTTGAAAATAAATACGGATTTATATTAATATTTCCAGAATGCTAAGAAGTATCGAATCCAAACTTGCCAATTCTTTACATATAATTTAGAGGCCTATTTTAGAATAACAAACTACTACTTTACTTAACCATGGGCGTAGATATATGGATTTACTAAGGCTCTTTTTTATAAAAAAGTAGTACGCCACTGATATTTTCCCATGTTTTCAGTTTAATTCAATAAAGCAAGAAAAAACAAAAATTTAATGTCTCTTGGCACTTTTTGATATGACAAGCCGTTTTCCAGAAAATTTACATTTAATCATTTGATGCACGCATCTGGACGAATTTTAGACAAACTTGAAGTCGCTCAGAATTTCACCAAATTTGATGGTGCGAAAAGTCTCTTAAAAATAAAGAATGAAACATTTAAAATATTTATTGTAAAAGTTTATTATCATGTAAATCAAAATTTTTATAACACAAATGTATTAAAACGCAACGGTCGAACTAAAATAAATTATTAGAAACACAAACACAAAAGCTAGCAACATGTAAAAGTGTCTTACTTCATTACAAGCATCATTAACGATGTTTCATTCTTCCTTTTTAAAAGACTTTTCGTACCATCAAATTTGGTGAAATTCTGAGCGACTTCAAGTTTGTCTAAAATTCGTCCAGATGCGTGCATCAAATGATTAAATGTAAATTTTCTGGAAAACGGCTTGTCATATCAAAAAGTGCCATATATCTACGCCCATGGTTGAGTTAAGTAGTAGTTTGTTATTCTAAAATAGGCCTCTAAATTATATGTAAAGAATTGGCAAGTTTGGATTTGATACTTCTTAGCATTTTGGAAATATTAATATGAATCCGTATTTATTTTCAAACTGTAACACCCTGTATCTCGAAAACTAAGCATTTTTCAACCTATGTTTATAGGAACTTTTTTTAATAATTTTCAATTGTCTATCGACTGTTAAAGTCCTGCTACAAAAAACTGGAACACCCTGTATATTCGGTATATATGAATAAGTTACTATCAACTGATCTTTTCCTTAGAAAACCGTGTTGTTCGGGATTTAAAATGTGTTTTACATCAAAATATAGGTAGTCAAATATTATGGATTCAAAGAGTTTGGCAATGATGCAGAGTTTGGAGATAGGTCTGTAATTTTCAACAAAAAGTTTATTCCCTGACTTATAAATAGGTAAAATGTGGGCAATTTTCCATGCACTAGGAAAGTATCCTTCGACTAGAGACTTATTGAAAAGTAGATGTAAAGGAAAAGATATATTACTTGCACATTTTTTTATAAAACATGTAGGTATATTATCTGGACCAGCTGCCTTATCGGGTAACGCGGTTATTTTATCTAAAATAGTCTGTCTTGGTATAGAATAATTTGATATAAATAAATTATTACCGTTTGAAATGTTTGAGAGGTCAACAACAGAGTTAGGAGGATTGAACACGGATGAAAAATAATCAGAGAACATAGTACATATGTTAAGACCATCAGTGATCAAGGTATTATTATGGTTAATGGCGCTTATGGCGGTAGAATTACTCCTCTTACTTTTGGTAAATTGCCAAATCTGCTTAGGATTATTAAGAATATTATTCTCACAAGTGTCAACGAACTTCATAACTGTGATTAGATACTTAGAGCGCCCTCTTAATAGTTTAAAGGTCAAATAATCCATTTTGTTGCCAAATTGCTTCCAAAGACGATGATATTTTTTCTTTTCCTTAATAACGTTAATAGTACTTACACTGTACCAGTGTGGAAAATTTCTATAGCATTTGGGATACATAGGTACATACATATCAATTAAATTATTAATAATTAAGTAAAATTTAGAAGAGCACTCTTCAGAGTTTAATGCAGAAAATTCTGAGTTCCAATCTATATTTTTTAATTCATTATTGAATTGCATCATAATTAGCCTGTTTGAAATTATAAGTTAAATGAACGTTATTTAATTTATGACTGTTACGATAAGAACCTATATTTAAATCAAATTCCAAAGTATTATGATAATTATCCTCTGGGACCAGAGGACTGGTGCAAATATTTAAATTCGATATTTTATTATTATTACCAAAAATTAAATCTAAAGTATTATCGGAACTATTGACATGACAATTATATTGAGACAGACCACAATATGACATCGTATCAATTAATAAACTAGAATTAGCATCTAGAAAGTTATGAGGTTTACAAAAAAGATTAACTGGGTCCAGCGACCACTTAATGTTAGGTAGATTAAAGTCACCACATAGCACAATAACACTATCAGGATTCTCATTTATTATATTAGACAGCTTGGAACAAAATGCGTGTAATGCTAACATATCACCAGGAGGTAAGTAGACACAACCTATATGGAACTTAATATTGTGGTTACCTTCTAGTCACCCATAAGTCTTCAGCGTCTGAATTCCAAGTATGTTGGGCAAAGGATTTCAGATTTTTATCAACCGCAATCAATACACCTCCGCCTTCTTGTTTATCACAAGCTGTATCTTCTCGGTCACGACGATACACATTGTATAAATCACATATTACTTCCTGGGACGATATTGAATTATTCAGCCAAGTCTCAGTTAAACACAATATTTTTTGGTCACTATTTAAGGAATTTTTAAATACTGTTGAAGTTTTGGATCTTAAACCGCGGACATTCTGGTAAAAAAATGATAACGCCATGAACTTGAACAGAAAACTTTACAAATTATAGCTTATAAAAGTAAGCACACTATACCAATTTATCAACATCGTCCTTTGATGATATCTTGAGAATCTTGGATGCATCCGCCTTTCTAGTGAAAATACAACCATTCCGAACCCACACATATTTGTATTTTTTTTATTTTAGCCATGTCCTTAGTTTGTTTCAGAAGAAATTTAATGTTAGTAGTAAGGCATTCATTAATGTATAAATTATTTGAGATGTTCTCAACAAGAAGTCCAGACGAGCTGCTAGAGCTACTAGAACTACTACAGCTCTGGCGTTTAACTTTGGCTGCCGCTAAAAATTCATCTCTTTTGATATTTGTTAAAAATTTTACTATTATTGGTTTGGGCTTCCCAGCGATCCGGGTACCGATTCGGTGGGCTGCATCTATATCTGCCTTAACAAATGGACATTCAATGTATTCGCTAATTTTTTCTATAATGTTAAAAATATTTTCATTAGATTTTTCGGGGACACCCTGTATTTCAATATTGTTGGAGAGCAATTTCTGCTCTAAAATATCTACTTTGCTATTAAGTTCCTTGACTTCTTTTTTCAGAGTAGAATTTTCTCTAGATATCCGATTATATCCAATCTATCGTTTACTTTTTGCACGACAGATTCGAATGAGGAAATTTTATCGCTACAAAAATTAATAGACTCCATAACCTCAGAGTATTTACTATTGAGATTTAACATTTCTGACTGTATATTTTGAACAATCCTGAGAGTTAAGTCAGAAGGGCCTTCCGGTTCCTCTTGGCTGTCGTTAAATGTAACTGCATTCACTGAGATACGCCTCGGGACCACATTAGACTCGTTCCTACAATCAGGATACAACCATAGCGCTCCAGGTAGTAGGAAGTTTTCAACGAGCTGTTTAGACAGACCCGCGCACTTGCCGTGGTAGAACCTCTGACATGACCCACCACATTGCAAACCTGGCGTTTTGGATGTGATGCGCGTAGAGCAAACTTCACAGATGGCACAAAAACTATTAAGTTTTTTGTTATACTGATAAATTCTTTTGGAAGGAATTATCAGCTAAAATTTAAGTAACTATTCAAATTGCACTATAAACAACTGTTTAGTTTTAATTTGTAATGATGTTATCACACAGATTACCACACTAAGTTTATATTACGAAAAGTCCAAATATTTAATAAGGAATATTAACCTTATAACGGCAATAAATTAGCAGAGTGAACAGTATGCGGACTATACTAATCGATATTCACGTTGTTGGCAAGAAAATGTAAGCAGCTCAACTGGCACCTACTTGTTAAATATTGCAATTAATAAATATTAAAACAAAATTTTATTTTCGCTGTGAATAGTTCCTTGGACTATTTCGAGTTTGTACTACACAATACATTATAGGGAGTTATCGCAATTTTAAATAAGCTAGGATACGATACGTTAACTTTATTCTACATAACGTGATAATTCCCGATATTTTTCGAAACTCCTAACGTTGCACGTAAAACAGATACCGTTGCAGGTCCTAAATAACGTAGCACTCTATCCTAAATGATCCTGAATAACGTTTAACGTTCTTCCTGACAAATATGCACATCTTTAGATGTCATAACGTACTGGAAAATACGGTATTCCTTCTGGGTGGACGTCATTTGATTTTGATATTTTTGATGTTTGTAAGGTTATGTATAGCCATTATTTGGCGAGGAAAATCAAGGCTTGTGGACGTACAGGTTACATCAATGAGCAGCATTATAGGGCGAGGAAAATGCGGGTTGAGGCAGGGCTGGCGACCGCGGTCTGTCATTTATTTTACATACTAAAAAGAGACATTAAACACTGCTCTGCTGTTGTAGCACAGAGATGGTCGCCAAGTGACGTATGATATATTGAGATAGGTCAGGTTCAGATTGGGTAACCTTTAGGGTCAGTTGTATAAAAGCGGTTCAGCGAAAGTTCAGCTGATTTGGTTCAAAATCCAAGGATACCGATTGTTACAAGAATGGTATCCTTGGATTTTGAACCAAGTTCAGCTGAACCACTTTTATACAACTGGCCCTTAGAGTTTACCAGCCTTGGAGGAAAATTACTGAATATTTAATCCATTTTCTAGTCAGTTTTCTGGTTGTACATCAACATTACGATCTAAATTTGCCATTCGACTAAAATAGCTTGTTTTACTTTTTAGTCATATTCTGGCTTATTTCTAGCATTAATATTGAAAATATATGCCAAATTAAGACAACTTGCCGCCATGTTATCTATCAAACAAGAACAAGCCGATTGGCGGCCATTACGTTTAATTTTTAATGTTTGATTAAATGTGCGTCTAAAATAACGTTTTAATTCACTAAATTGATATTTTAATTAGTTTTGATAGCCATACAATCGATATCGAGTGCGCTCCTTTATATAGATCGAATTAATTCAATCAAACATAAAATAGTGGTATTAAAGAGGCCTCTTCCGTTTTTGTGAATATTTTATGTAAGTTTACAGAAATAATGCCTGCGTTAGTAAAATTTGACCCGCTATAATGACCAAAGGCATAATTTTCAAGATGGAATACCGAATACCTATTACAAGTATGGCGGATGTAGAGATTGTATGTACTCACTGTGAATCATGGTTGAGATAAAATATGGTTAGTTTTATCTTGGCTCGATTTTCGTACTGAACTGCGCAAGTAGAAAAACTTGTTGAGTGCCACTAAGCAGCTATATGTTTTCTGCTAAGTGGAAACCGTCAACTGTCAAATAACAAATTGTCAAATCTACTACACAACATTTTAGAATGTTAAGTTTTGGTTATTTGAATTCATTAATTTAGTCTGGTGGTATCAGTTTTAATAGAAAAATGCACAAAGGTGATGGAGGACTCTTTTAACCGTTTTCACGGCGAGAAATTATTTGAAGTGGATCAAATCTTTGACAAAGTAGTAAAAGATGCTTAATAATAAATAATAATAAGATTTCAACTTTGTTGAATATCCCTTCATTGCTTTAAACTATACATATTTTTTCGTTGAATATTATGAACAATTATGTAAACATTTTCTAACATTCATAATATTCAATGAAAGAATAAATTATTATTTTCAAATAGTCTACAAATGTAAAATTGTTACAACTTTTATTTATTAAAAATCATGATTAATTTCCAAGTTTATATCATATTAGGCATTTACGATAATTGGAGCGCTACATACCGCAATGTATCAGAGCGTTCGATAATAAGAACATATCTACCGAACCGCGTTCGGTAAATGTATCGAATGTATTCGCTACATCTACCCGATCCAAAATTTATGGATCGACTACATCGGTTGGTAAATGCGGTATAACCTTAAAATATGATTAAAAAAACTTAATTTTTGACATTTTGTGAGTATTTGAGAAAAATGAAACCCATCACTGATGAAAATAATGAAGTAATTTTAGATGAGGTCGGAAACATTTATGTATATGTATAATGAATTAAGTAAGTAAGTAGGTATACCTAAATATGCAATACATATAAATGTTTTTTTAATTTCCATTTTGACATGGCGAGCAGTATGGACTTATGAATAAACATAAAATAAAAAAGTAATTCAATTTTCAATTATTTATTAATTAGTCAAGTGATGCTTTAGGTTACATTTGAAATTTTGCGTTCGGTAATTCTTAGCTCGGTAGATGTATTGACATAAAACAGCTAACTACCGCAATGTACCAGGATACATTACCCGCTCCAATTATCGTAAATGCCTATTATGTCAAATACGTTATAATTAAATGTGCAGGTAAACACCACGATAATAAGCACGAATTATATATAAATCGTAGATTTTTAATTTGTGGTATTTGATTTCAAGATTAGATGTTATTTAGAAACGGCAAAATCTATCCAATTAACCTACTTTATGTTTAAAATTCGTGCCAAGATTTCTACTTGATGACGTAGTCCTAGCGGTAGTCAAAATGTGCGCCGTGACAAACCATCTTATATCTCAACCATGACTGTGAATAAATAATATTCGAGACGATTTTATAGCTAAATAATTTCCACATAAAGCCACACTCCTAGGGTTATACTTCAGTCATGAAAACCACATCAAAATGAAAGCCAATAGCTAGGTTCTTAAATTCGCTCCGAGATGAGAGCAGAGCGAGAGCAGATTTTGGGTCACGTGGTACTCGAGTTCCGAATCGGTGGATTAAATAAAAGAACGGGGAACGGTGACTAGACTAGATGCTAGATGACTTGTTTGGGAATATGAGAATTTGAATTTGAACTTAACCTAACTTTGTATCTTTTTTGTTGCACCTTGCACCGTATCAAAACAATGAGGTTTTACACATAAAAATGTTACAATTCTTTTATTTACCTTTTTGAGCCCTATTTAACTCATAACTTGTTAAAATGACTCTAAATTCTACTACACACTACAGCTCTTGGATGGGTCATGCTCACTAATTGTATTTCCAATCTATCCATCATTTATTTAAGGAAGTAGGAAAGTTGAAAATTCTAAATACAGCAATAGTGAGATTAGACAATCGGCAACCACAGACCTAAATAGTAAATAAATTCTGTGAAGCAACCCACGGAGTATTTTATCCTTGTCTTGTAGCCAATGAGATTATCCTCCTTAAGATGAACTCTCCGAGCTCAGCATTGTTGCTCGGAGCAAAAAGATTTAGCTCGAAAGCATCGCCGAAATTAAAAAAGAACACGGACAGATTTACTCTTTCTGCTCTCTATGTAATAAAAGAACGACAAAGGATTTAAAAGAGCCAATCGAGTGAATTTAAGAACGTAGCTAATATATGCTCATGACCATTTGACTCCAGTTACGTTTTGATGACCAGAATATTATTCCCCATTTTGAGCACCATTACGCATTTAAAACGTAATAATGAGGTTTTCATAATAGCCAATATTACCAACTAGCCAATTCTTTTAGCAATTGTAACATCACGATGACCAAAGTATAACTATTTGTGCTGCTTGGGACTAGTACTGGATCTAAATTTGTTAAGTTAACTTTTTCTTTTCTTTTCCCTTACATTTTAGTTCATGTTTATTAAACCAACTTGAGCACTTATCTTGAGATCTGTACCTTCGTCGAATGCTTTATTTTCAAAAGATCTGGAAAGAGTATCGGCTAGAATTAACTTTTTCCCTGACTTATAAACAAATCAAAGTCATATTTACGTAGTTGTAATGAAATACCCTTGCCGGACAAGAGTTTAACGGTTTTTTAATTATTTGTATCAATGGTTTATGCTTATGATCGTTTAAACTATGAACTGTCTGGCGAACATATTCGGCAAAATGGGACACGCCGAAATAGACCGAAAGCAACTCTTTTTCTATCTGCGAAATGCGAATATCTACGCTGTAAATCCGTTAACACATGTGATGCATGCGCACAAGGCATTTGATCTTATAAAAGTACGGCCCCCATACCATTTTGTGAACTATCTACTGATATCGTGACTGGCTTATTTATGTCTTAGAATTTTAAGCAAGACAGAATTTCTTATAAATTATTGAATGTCCTTTCTTACATTTCTTCCCATTTAAATACAGTATCTTTTTTTATTAATGTTCTAAGAGGTGCAGTTTTTTTCAGACAAATTTTCTATAAATTTTCCCACATATAATATAAGCACGAAATAACAGAGGTAGAAGAACTTGTGTATAGGGATCAAAGGATGATAGTTCCTAAAGCTTTTCAAAAAGAACTTTTAACGAAACTACATTGTAGTCATTCAGGCTTCAGGAAAAGCATAGAAAAAGCCAATAATTCATTTTATTGGCCGGGTATGAATGAGGAAATAACGGATATGATTATCAATCATGCCATCAGTGCCAATTATTTCAAAATTCTCAACAGCGAGAACCTATGATGTCTTACGAAATCATTAAATGGCCATGGTATAAAGTAGCTTGTAATTTATTTAATCTTTTTGGAAATTCATATCTCTTGATAGGTAGTAGATTTACTACTCAAAATTTGTCGAACTAGTTAATCTGGATGTGGAAAATGATCTCACTAGTGAAAAGATTATTTCATCACTAAAATCTGTATTTTCAAGACAAGGGGTACCTCGTATCATATTTCTGATTGATACCCAGAATTCTATTGGTGTTTTATTGGTGTAGAGCAAATTGCTTTGCTGTGGTTTCAGGATTATCTACAAAACAGAACCCAATTTGTTAAAATAAATAATGAAAATATATCATCTGTGCAACAAGTGTTCAGTGGCGTTCCTCTAGGTAGTGAACTGGGACCAATTCTGTTTTCGGTTTTCATTTTAGATCTCCCAGCAACTGTAATGAATTGCCACTTACACTTGTACGCAGATGATATTCAACTCTATAAATCTATTAAATTTAATGAATTTCCAATATTAGTAGATGAAATAAATACAGATCTGGATCGCATATATACCTGGTGCTATAAGAATGGATATAAACTTAACCCAAAAAAGTCACAAGCCTTATGCATTGGAAATGAAAAGCTAAGATTCAATCTTTCTCTGGATAAAGGGCAGCGAGCGGAGGACTGACTTGACTCACTTCATAGCGATATGAAGTTAAGCAACAGCTATCGCGTTCAGTACTTGGATGGTGACTATCCACGGAAAGACGCGGTCTCGTTTCCCTACTTCTAGCGGCTTGTATATCAGCTATATCGCAGAAGCAATACAACTGTAGGCGAGAGGTGTATTGAGGATATACCATCCTTCGGAGAGGATGTAAAGCAGTCGGTCCCTTGTCTATTAAATGTTAGGCAAGTAAAAAATCCCTACTCTTAGTAAGATAAGAGGTTCGGCAAAATTTCCAGGTTGGGGGTTGCTCGTCTCCTGGCGTCGGTGATAGGCCCTGGTAGCGGAAATAGGCCGACGTTAAATAAGTGAATAAAAAAAAAATAAATAAATAAATCAAACAAATTTATCTGACTCTCTTATCAACATTAACTGCTATGCAATATTCAGATCTGATAGAATCGATCGGAACGGTGGCGGTGTTTGCATATACATAAAGAATGACATCTTAACAAATTTTTCTAAAGTAAAATAAATTTTGTTTGTCCTAACATCGATGCCCTCATTTTAAATTTAAGACACAATGACACCTCCTTTACATTTATGTGTGTCTACCGGCCTCCAAACACTGCCCTAATTCTCGACCAAATTCTTTTTGATAAAATATCGTCCTTATCTTTAACTGAGGTAAATCTCATAATAGCTGGAGATTTTAACTTCCCCGACATTTCATGGCCTTCAAACGCCACACAAGACCCTCACGATTCATCTACTTTCTTTTCTGATTTAATTTTAATATCTAATCTGACTCAACTCATACATGAACCCACTAGATTTAGAGTAAACCAAGCCCCGTCCATTTTGGATCTTTTCTTTACTAATGATCCACAGTTACTCTCGGAGCCCTCTATTGAACCTCCAATAGGCAAATCAGATCATTCTCTTATTAGCGTCTCGATGCAATTTTTCCACGAAAAATTTGGCCGGCGACACTACAAAAAGATATATATAACCAACTACGATAATATCTCAGAAGAATTAAACCAAGTAAACTGGTTGGATATTCTAGGAACCCTCGACAACCCTAACGAAATGTGGTTATTGTTTCATAATACTGTCACAGACTGCATTCGACGGCATACAAAAGAGAAGCAAGTTTACGAAAATAAAATAAAACCCTGTGTTGAGAATTGTATAGATTTAATTTGATTGTTTTCTTGTAATTTTCACTGGTTCTTTTTGTTAGTGGACTGTATTTCACTTTTCTACTTGTCTATTGAATATATTGCACTTACAAATTGAAATCAAACTCGGATATGAACTTTTAATCTGTATATTGAAGAATAATAATTATTTGTTACTTTTACATAAATGGAATACGTCTTTATCGCTCAAGAGCTCATTTAACAATGTTTTACGTTGCTGCCTGCCATCTCACACCTAGTGGGATCACGGCATGTAGAATTCTATTTTGATGACGTCACGTTCCTTTGTAACAAATTACGCTTGCCTGCAAACGTTAAATTGGTATCACGCACTTTCTACCTAGGCAACCCTCCTACTTCCCAACACCCTCGTAGAATCGACTAGAAACTACAACAAAATAGCTGTCGACTAATATGTTTGCATCACTTTACTACATGTGTCAAACAGAGATAGAGAAACGTCTGAAAAATGTGTTGGAAAGTACGCGCCAGATTTTATTACTTTTTAAAATTCATTTCTTTATTTGTGGCCCAAGTGCAAGATACCTATTACAAATCGTACAAAATTATATTAATAAAATGAGAGTACAAGCCGACCATTGGGCAGTTATTTTGGATTTTTGTGAAAAAAATCCGCAAATTATTACAAATAAATTTAACAGTTTAGGGGGTAGAAGTGAAAATGCGGAACTGTGGAAAAAGTTAAGTGTAAGACTAAATTCTCTTGGGTTTGGTGAAAAAACTGTGGAAGGGTGGAAAAAGGTTTGTAAAGTTATATATCTTATCTAGCTAAATCAAACATAAAAATTAAAAAAATGATTATGTGGCACCTGTGTAATATCCTTTGTATATGTATACATTTACAAGGGTTATATGTATACCTATCAACGTTTAATAACTAAACTAATTTGCTAAGGCTGTGTCAACGTTAGTTAACCATTCGTTATAACCAGTGATAGTGGGAGGGAACGACCGATGTTCGTATTAAGTCAACCAACCGCTGTCACCACATCTGATTTAACTCTTGGCCGTTGAATTCAACGCAGGTCGTGGCAAACCCTTAATATATCGAAGTCTCGAAATCGATAGATTAACGGCAACTGTCGACAATGAATGCTTCCTCGTATACAGGCTTCGCAATGTCCTGAACTAAAGATACAACACTAGCTAAACACTTTGCACAATACACAATTCACTTCTGACACCTGCCCAGACAGGTCTTGCTCGTTCACTCTTCTTTGGCTCAACCGAATGGTCAAACCGACGCAATTGCGAGGGTCGTTAGCTATGGGGTCAACACAGATACTAGACTAATACTAGAACGCAATAAGAAGACATGGATAATAAATAAGGGTATATATTAAACAATCATCATAGTACATATAGAGCCTCACCTAGCAAGGTCTGCCACCATAACCACGATACCCCCACAAGGGGTCAGCGACCGCGACGGCCGCGCTTAAAGACGAGTGATCGATTGCCGAAAGAGAATTATTACATGGACGTGACTGGCAATTTAGTGAGTGGGTTTTATAGATTTACTGTTAGAATTATAGACTAAAAATTTAAGGTAATATTCTCCAAAAGGGGTATATGCCGTTAGACGTCTGTGGATATTTCAGAAAGGGGAAATCTCTTCGAATGCTATCTCACAAGGCGGTCACCTGGTAATAATGGGGAAAGCCCCCGGTACCCGTGCGTACCGCACTGAGGCTTATCCTGGCTTGATTTAATCAAAAATACCTTATTTCCATTTTGCGAGATCATCGGGAGGTCTCCCACTATAGATATGGAAATGACCCGAGACCACTTCACGTCGCCACGTGGCGTCGCAAAATTCCGCAATTTCACTTTTTGATACAGTTCCTAAAATTTCAAAATGGTGCTATCAGACACGATCCCGGTAGAGACGATGACCAATGGGTAGGCGAGGCCAGCTCAACCATCCTTGGAAGCCGTAGGTCACGGACTCACTAGGAATTCCAGAACGCGAGGGTAGAGTGAACCTATGGGTCCGTAGATCAGTGCGACCACGAAGGTGGATCAGTCTATGATAGATCAGATCAAGAGCTACCGATCTACGGTAGATTCACTCTCGCGCCTTTGTGGAGTATTCCTGTGATCTGTTAGACCGGCTTATGACAATGATCATCTGCGCTATGATCATTGTTGTGGCGCAGTCCGTCCTTCGAGGAATCGATACTGGCTGAGGACAATGCATGTCCTTGGTCGTCTCTACATGCTGCATCGTGCCTGGATGCGTTCGTTCAAACATGAGATATGGGCCGAAAAAGATAAAGGGAATTTTGGAAACTGTACTGAAAATCGTCTTAAAAATTTTATAAAAAATCCTGATATGCACGGAATCATGCATATTAGGCAAAAAGAAGGAATTTTGGTGTTTAGGAACTGAAGTGAAATTCGAGATAATTTTGATAAAAAAATGGTGTACATGGAACAGATGTTCCACATACACCATTCAAGCCTTAGCTTGTGTGCTTATGTCTAATTGGGATCTTTTGCTTAAAATTACTTTTACAGCATCTCCTGGGTTCGATAACACTCCCCTCCTTTGGAAAATTCGTCTTTCGGAATCGATCACTATTACACTGTGTCACTGCTCAAGATTACTTAGTAATATTTTTAAAATTAATTACTTCCATCAGGAAATAAATAAAAGGAATGGATATATGGATCATAGGATTTATTAACAACTCTTGTGGGAATATGGTGGTGGTGGTATGGTTTACATAGATATAACACTTAGGATAATTTATACAATTCTTGGCCGAAGGGTAGTTGGACATTAACATAGGAATTTATAAAATTATTGGCCTCATAGGTTTTAAAAGTAAATGGATCATATCATTGGTAATTTATAGGATTATTGGTCAAAAGTGGACTTAACATAATTATCGAATGAACATATATGGAAAACATGATAGTGTCTTTATGCACTGTTTTCTGAATCTTCTGAAGAGCACTTCGATCTTCGTCTTCTGTCTTCGTCTTCGTCTTATGTCTTGGGAGTCCATCCTCTTGGAGAATGCTGCACTCCACTGCTTGGCTCGTTCGTCTGGAATCTGCCAACATACCATTGGGACTGGTGGATCATTGCATTGGGAATTTATGGTTTGGATCTCAGGATAGGATCAGCATGCATCTATTTATGTTCAGGCTGTGAACATAAATCAGTACGTATTAGTTAAAATTGAAACAAAGGATACCGCAGTATCCGACTATAAATTTGGACTTTAAAATTTCTGGACATAATCTCATCACTCTTATTTTCTCCTCGCGTGTGGACAGCGGGAGGAGAGACTTCTCTACGGAACGTCTTTTGGAAAATAACTTGAATTTGGGAGTTTAACATTTGTCAAAGGAATTATGAGTCTTCGCTCTCTCTCGAGATTGAAAGGATTACAGGAATTTTGTGGAATATTTTCAGAAAGGATATTTGCTTCAGAGGAACCCTCTGTAAGCGGAATAGTCTGGTCAGTGGTTTGCTTGGAATCATTGGTTCGAATAGAATTCTGGTCATGTACTAGTGTGGAAGGATCTGGATCATGAATGGAAATATCAGCATGCGAAGCCGCTTGCGAACTGGTTTCCGGCCCTTTGTCTGCTTCGACGCAGGATGCCTTCTTACATTCGAGACAGCTACGCTGGCTGTATTAGGGGTATGAATTTGGACTTGGACGGGAATTGGATCATTGGAATGCTCTGGTCCATCGTGCGGATCGCCCACTGAAGAGTCATCGGAATCGTCTTCACTGGATGCTAATCCTACTTCCTCCGTTGGTTTCACAAGTCTCAGATCGTTCACATGTAATCGGGATAGATGTTGATCTTTCTGGATAATATAAACCTCATTTGACACTTTCTCTGTCACCCTATGTGGCCCAGTCCACGAAGGTATAAATGCCTGTTTATCTTTACGCATATTTTTAGCCATAACTCTGTCTCCAACTTTTAAAACGATAGGAGTGACTGCTTCCTTAGGGGCGTATTTTTGTCTATACTGCTGTGAATTTTGACTTATATTTTGAACGATAGCTGGTCTGGTTAATGTGGGTTGTCTCTCTTGGAAATAGCTTTCTATCTGCCATTCGCCTGCTTCTGCTAGTTCGTAGCCTAGAACTGCAAAGCTTGGGGTATATCCTGTGGAAGCGTTCTTTCTAGTTCTAAGGTTGTAAAGCATTTGTACAATGTACATATCCCATGTGTCTGTTGCCTGATTGAACATAAGAAATTTTAAAATTTTCTTGGCTTCTTGCACCTGTCTTTCTATGGGATTTGCTTGTTGATGATAAATGGGCGTATAGAAATTTTGAATATGGTTGCGTTTACTAAACTGAGTATACCATCCACTTTGGAAATGTCCTCCTTGATCTGATATGATAGTCTTCGGCAAGCCAAACCGAGATATCCAGTGCTCCTCCAGAAATCGGACTAAAGTTTCACCATTCACCTTTACGAAAGCTTGCGCTTCGGTCCACTTGGTAAATAAATCGACCGTCATGACTATAAATCGATTACCAGTGTCCTTAGCGCGTTTGTATGGTCCCAAGATATCCATACTGATCACCTCAAAAGGGTATTGAGGTTCATGACACCGTAATGGGGCTTCCGGCTGCACTTGTCGTCCTTTAACAGATTTGCACACTAAACAATTTTGAATATATTGGCCTACTAGCCTGGACATGTTGTTAAAATAATAAGTTCTAGATATGGTCCGAAAGGTTTCATCTCTTCCTGGATGGCCGACACCAGTCTTGTCGTGAAAATGTGAAATAGTTTCTTTGATCTTACGTTTAGGAACCACTAAATAAATTTTGTCTGAAATCAATCTCATAAGTATGCCATTTCTCACTTGATGAGTTGAGTAAAATTTCTGGTCTTTAACCGATCTCTCATTTATAGTTCGTTGACTGAGTTCAATCCAACGACTAACTTTCTCCCTGATGTTCGTAGAATCCTGTTGACTTTCTATAATTGATTGATAAAGTTCCAAATGGGTGATAGCCAAAATATTTTCTTTGGATTTGAATTTAGGCGGAAACATTCGCTCTTCATCGAGATGCTTCAAACTTGAATTTTGAGGATTCCTACTGAGATAATCGGCCAAAAGATTTTCTTTGCCTGGACAGTGTTCAATTTTGAAAGAATATTCTTGCAACAACAACGACCATCTTGTAAACTTCGTTTTCTCATCTCGGTGCTTATCCAACCACAGGAGAGCCCTATTATCAGTTCGGACGATGAAAGGTTTGTCTGCTAAGTAAATCTTATATCGCTTAACGTAAGTAACCACACTTAGGCATTCTAGCTCGTTTATGTGATATTTTCTCTCTGTAGGAGACAAGGTATGACTTGCATAAGATATAATATGTCTTTCACCTCCATCGCCGAACTGATATAAAACTGCTGCCATGCCTAGTAGACTAGCATCCGTCTGAAGAATAAAAGTTTTGTCCAAATCTGGTCTATGAAGTTCCAAGGGTTCTGCTAAGATCTGCTTAATATTCATAAATGCGTTCTGGGCCTCCTTTGTCCATTTATAGCGGACGTCGTTCGCGAGTAGTCTGGTTAGCGGCTTGGTAATGAGCGCTGCATTAGGGATGTATTCTCTTACCCAGTTGCATAGACCGAGAAAACTCTGAAGTTGTCGTTTACTGTTAGGAACAGGATAGTTCTGAAGCTGCAATTTATGTTTATCAAGTGGTCTAGTGGTATCTAAAGTAATCTGATGTCCAAGATAGGTAATCTCATTAGTAGCGATTACACACTTATCCGGAGAAACCTTCAAGTTATGTAGCCGTAATCGTTCAAAAATCAACCTGAGGTGCTCCACATGTCCTTCCAAATCTTCACTATAAATGATGATGTCGTCTAAATAGACTTTACAGAAATGGTGCAAATATCCTGTTAGAACATCTTTGGCCATGAATTTTTGGAATGTGCACGGGGCAGTCTTCAAGCCGAACGGCATAACATTGAATTGATAGGCAGCTCCATCATGAGTAGTAAACGCCGTGTAAATTTTGGATGAATCATCTAAAGGAATTTGCCAATATCCGCTCTTCAAATCAAGTACAGTAAATACTGTAGCTTTCCCCAGGTCCTTGATACTTTCATAGATTTTTGGTAAAACAGAGGCTTCGTCAAGCATGACTTCGTTTAATCTACGATAGTCGATACAGAAACGCGGTTTCTTATCTTGTCTCTCAATGATGACTGGGGGTGAACTATATGGTGATGTGCTTGATTCAATAACACCGGCCTTTAACATTTCCTCTATCTGATCATACATGATCTTCTTTTTGCTAGGCGACATAGGATATGGCTTTACATTGAATGGACGATGGTCCTTAACGATAATTTTGTGTTTAACACTTACGGTGGTTGCTTGAGTCAATTCCACCGTAAATAGATCAGAAAATTCTTTGAAAAGTGAATTGAAAATTGAGTTAGAAATTTTTAGGGTTTCTGGCAATTCTTCATTAGATGCTCTATCGGTTGCCTGATTCCAGAACACGGTTATACGTCTGTCTATTCCCACATACACACATTTCCTATGATAGTCAAATACGACATGTTGAGAATAAAGGAATGGAGCTCCTAATATGATTCCTTCGTTCAGTTCTTCGATAACTTGAAATGGTACATGGAAACGAACATCCGATATAAAGATGTCTAGAGAAGTAGTGCCTTGCGAATCAATAACTTGATCGCCACAAGCAAGAACGAAAGTTTGAGGATCTGATAGATTATTCATCGATGAGAGAAATTGCGGATGAATGATATTCCTTGTGGCACCGGTATCAAGAAGTGCGAACACAAGTTTATTATTAACGATAATTTTGATTCGAGGCAAAGGATAAAAATTTGATAAATAGTTAATGGCTTCTGATTGGATTATAGGTTGAAAGTTGGCAGGGTCTTTGGCATATTCTGGGTATTCTGACGTCAGGTCAGGTAAGTGGTCAAATGGGTTTATAGTTTGGGATTGGTCTATTGACGACGAGGCGTACTCGTAGGGCCGACTGGAGAGGGATTGCGGGAATTGCCCTGTTCTCGAACCCCTGAGAAGTTTCCCTGTTGTCGTCTCTTATAAGGATTGTTTGGACAATCGGAATGGTAGTGCCATTGGACATCAGGACAGAATCGACATGGAGTAGGTGGAATTTTCTGATTGTTGGAATTTGGACGGTTTTGATTGCTAGAGGTTGCCTGCTCTTGGAAATGAACTTGTCGGTTCCTGACGTCTTGAGTGTCTCTATTGTTATTCTCACTTTGGGGAGTATGCCAAACACGGCCATTATAGGAGTTGCCAGAAGATGGTTGATTATAATTTTGATTTGATTTTGCTTTAGATTTGGTTTCGATTGAACGTGCCGCAGATCCTTCATCAGCTATATCTCGCTCTACCCTAGATGCTATAGATACAAGTGATTCAGTGTTAAAAATATGTGTTCCGCGTAAGCGAGAACGTATCTCCGGTCTGAGTTGGTCCAGTATGATACTGGCCTTCAGAGCTTCCGGTTTGAAGGGGTCGACCCTATTAAAAAGACATATTTTCTTGGTAATGAATACCGCTGATGAATCACCTGCATGCTGCATCTCTCCATAAAGTTTTGTGATTGCCTGGGTGTAGATATCGCCTGAATCAAATCTATTGCGGAAACGTTCAATGAATACTTCGTACGAAGTAATGAGAGTTCGATATTGATCAAACCATTTTCGGGCTTCTCCTTTGAGTTGTTCAGTTATCAAATGGAATCGGTCTGTACTGTTATTAATTCTTGCTCTGTGGCAATAGTCCTCGAAATTTCGGATGAAAGTTTCGGGACTCTCATGGTCTAAGCCATGATATTCCACGTTAGGACTACGTGGTCGGTCATAGGTAGAAGTTGTGCACTGTGCTGCGTCTTGCATAGCGTTTACAAAAGTTTGCGCCATCTTGGCGAATAGATCTTCCATTGATGGAGGATTATCAGGGGACCTCAACGAGGGAGAAACATTACTGATCAGTTCCGGCTGCCGCTCCGGCACTACGGAGGAATCTTCCATCAAACCGGTCTCTTGCTCGTAGAAGCCACTAGGGGTCAAAGATATCAAAGGATTGTCGTTCATGACTACGATTCATGCAAGAGATGAGGTCAACCGAAGCACAGCCCCACGTTGGGCGCCATATCAACGTTTAATAACTAAACTAATTTGCTAAGGCTGTGTCAACGTTAGTTAACCATTCGTTATAACCAGTGATAGTGGGAGGGAACGACCGATATTCGTATTAAGTCAACCAACCGCTGTCACCACATCTGATTTAACTCTTGGCCGTTGAATTCAACGCAGGTCGTGGCAAACCCTTAATATATCGAAGTCTCGAAATCGATAGATTAACGGCAACTGTCGACAATGAATGCTTCCTCGTATACAGGCTTCGCAACGTCCTGAACTAAAGATACAACACTAGCTAAACACTTTGCACAATACACAATTCACTTCTGACACCTGCCCAGACAGGTCTTGCTCGTTCACTCTTCTTTGGCTCAGCCGAATGGTCAAACCGACGCAATTGCGAGGGTCGTTAGCTATGGGGTCAACACAGATACTAGACTAATACTAGAACGCAATAAGAAGACATGGATAATAAATAAGGGTATATATTAAACAATCATCATAGTACATATAGAGCCTCACCTAGCAAGGTCTGCCACCATAACCACGATACCCCCACAAGGGGTCAGCGACCGCGGCGGCCGCGCTTAAAGACGAGTGATCGATTGCCGAAAGAGAATTATTACATGGACGTGACTGGCAATTTAGTGAGTGGGTTTTATAGATTTACTGTTAGAATTATAGACTAAAAATTTAAGGTAATATTCTCCAAAAGGGGTATATGCCGTTAGACGTCTGTGGATATTTCAGAAAGGGGAAATCTCTTCGAATGCTATCTCACAAGGCGGTCACCTGGTAATAATGGGGAAAGCCCCCGGTACCCGTGCGTACCGCACTGAGGCTTATCCTGGCTTGATTTAATCAAAAATACCTTATTTCCATTTTGCGAGATCATCGGGAGGTCTCCCACTATAGATATGGAAATGACCCGAGACCACTTCACGTCGCCACGTGGCGTCGCAAAATTCCGCAATTTCACTTTTTGATACAGTTCCTAAAATTTCAAAATGGTGCTATCAGACACGATCCCGGTAGAGACGATGACCAATGGGTAGGCGAGGCCAGCTCAACCATCCTTGGAAGCCGTAGGTCACGGACTCACTAGGAATTCCAGAACGCGAGGGTAGAGTGAACCTATGGGTCCGTAGATCAGTGCGACCACGAAGGTGGATCAGTCTATGATAGATCAGATCAAGAGCTACCGATCTACGGTAGATTCACTCTCGCGCCTTTGTGGAGTATTCCTGTGATCTGTTAGACCGGCTTATGACAATGATCATCTGCGCTATGATCATTGTTGTGGCGCAGTCCGTCCTTCGAGGAATCGGTACTGGCTGAGGACAATGCATGTCCTTGGTCGTCTCTACATGCTGCATCGTGCCTGGATGCGTTCGTTCAAACATGAGATATGGGCCGAAAAAGATAAAGGGAATTTTGGAAACTGTACTGAAAATCGTCTTAAAAATTTTATAAAAAATCCTGATATGCACGGAATCATGCATATCAGGCAAAAAGAAGGAATTTTGGTGTTTAGGAACTGAAGTGAAATTCGAGATAATTTTGATAAAAAAATGGTGTACATGGAACAGATGTTCCACATACACCATTCAAGCCTTAGCTTGTGTGCTTATGTCTAATTGGGATCTTTTGCTTAAAACTACTTTTACAGCATCTCCTGGGTTCGATAACATACCCACGTATATATAGGTACCTACATATATATAAAACTTTTTTTTATATGAAACTACATAGGTCATGCGTTTATATTATTTTATATTGCAGACATTAACTGACTGGAAGTCAAAAACGAAAGCGAAGGCTGGGGCTATAAATACCCATTTAAATAAAACAGGAGGTGGTACGTCCTGTAGCATAATTTTAATAACGTACGAGGAACGTCTCTTAATGTTAATGGGAAAAACCTCATACCAAGGTAATCCACAAAATATTGAGATAGGCTTTCGCAAAAGAAAACTATTTGTAAGTATAATATATTTTTATTTAACAGTTCAACTAAAGTGATAATATAATTTATTTGTAGTCGGAATGCCACAAAGATCCTGCTACAAAACCAGAAACTGCAGCTGTTCATTCGTACATGACAGACCACACATATACTACAGATTCGACTACAGAGGACGCGACAGTAAATAATGACATTTTGATGGACTATGAAGTACCCATAGAAAACGAAACAGTAACCATGACAAATAACATTATTCCTATATCTAACTTACATTCAAATTTTCCCAAAGTGCATACGTCTTCATTTTCATTACCATCGACATCTAACGAGTCTTAATATAGTTTTCCCGGTACCCTTACTCCTTCATATAAAATTCTTCCAACTTTTACGCCACCAAAGCCTAAAGACTCATGCCGAAGACTAACCTCCGACCGAAGTGCCAACCAATTAGAGACGCCTAAAGTGCATTTAGAGATTAGACAACTAGAATCTACCCCACTTAAACCCTGTACATCAAAGATGCAAACTCCTACTGACTGTGACACTAGTAGACAAACTAATAAACAAAGACAAAATACAAGAAATAAAGCTGAAAATACAACACAAGCATTTCAAAATATGCATTTCGATCTGCTTTGCGAATTAAGAAATATAAATGCAAATATTGCTCTCGTAGCAGAAAATTTGAAGGAAATGACACTTGCGATAAAAAAATAGCATAATTGTCCATCAGTACAGTGTTTTTGTATTGTTTTAGTTCCTAGTAGTCGTCAAAAAACTTTAAATGTTAAATAACAATTTTTTTATACATTTTTACTACTTGTAGTTCCTTGTTTAAGCTGTTGTATTTTTTTATACCTGTATTGTCAACATTACTCTATTTTTTAATAATAATAAATATTTGAATTTACAAGAAACTTTAAACAATTTTTTATATATACCTATTTTATATCTTACTACATACTTGTAGTTCCTAGTTTAGGCTGTTGTATTTTTTTTGTGCTTGTACTGTCAACATTACATTATTTTTTTATAATAATAAATATTTAAATTTACAAGAAACTTTAAACGTTAAACAATTTTTTATACATTATTTTGTTATAATAATAAATATTTAATTTACAAGAAAGTTTAAATGTTAAACAACAATTTTTTATATATTTTTACTACTTGTAGTTCCTAGTTTAAGCTGTTGTATTTTTTTATACTTGTATTGTTAATTACATTATTTTTTGTATAAATATAATATAATAAAAGTTTAAATTTACAAGAAACTTTTATTCCATTTAATTAATCAAAACAAATGTTTATATTTATAGTCCACTATTCTAATTATTAAAATAATACCAACAAAGAATAGTACATTACATATCGAGCTCGGAAGTACTTCATTACAGCCGAGGTCAGATATAAAAGCGAGGCTGTAATGAAGACGACCAGCGAGGTATGTATACTATTTTATTCACAATTGTGTATAATAATTTTAGCATACAATTTTTTGATTTAATTGAATAGAGTAAATAAATCGTCGGTCTCAACACAAAAGGTCATAACTCACATTTCATTAATTATTCAGGAAAGCAAAAAAAAACATGTCTGCATAACTAATAGTTGATGTTTAGCAGATACGACTGCAATTTGATTTTACGATTCAAACATACTTAGGCATAGTTGAGTTACGACACTTTGTGAGGTGAAACAGCAGCCCAACAAATGTCTTCTACTGGTGTATGTGAAATACCTCAATTTTGTCAGTTACGACCTTTCGTGTTAAGTCCCGACGAAGTAGATTTGGAAATTGTTCAAAATAAGTAGGTAGAGTGCAGTAACAAAGTTGCACGTTGCTAGGTAACAATAAGACTCTAAAGGTTCTGTCAAATAAAGTTTTCACAGGCATCGTTATTATCAATAATTGTGTTAAATTCGCTCAGAATTCTAAAAAAGTCATAAAACGAGATAAAATAATACATGGCGAAACATACAATACTTATTCAAGTTAATTTTGAGAAAAATATATTTCAATTAATTGTCTTCTCGCTTCTCTACCATCATTATTGACTTGCTGATCTGCTTGGTATGCATTAGCATTATCTTCATTTGGCATATCGGGAGCATTAAAGTCTTCAAGTCGAGCCGCAACACATATATTATGTAGAACACCACATGACACTACAATGGTTCCTACCTTTTCAGGATTGTATCTCAGAGTTCGCTCACCTAACAAACATCGAAACCTTCCTTTTAATACCCCAAAACAACGCTCTATACAGTTTCGTGCTGTGGCATGAAAATTATTATATCGCTCTTCGGGGTACCTGGTGCGGCATTTAATACAGGAGTCATCAACCATGACTGTTGTGGATAACCGGAGTCACCTAAAAGCCAGGAATTATGATCTCCATTATTAAACATGTTTCTAATTCATGTTGGACCTGTGACATTCTCCAAATATAAGAATCATGTGTTGAACCAGGGAATTGCGAGTTAATATTAATAATTCTTAAATTGTAGTCGCAAATCTGTAAACAAAACATCAAAATATAATATTTATAATACAAACAGATTATTTGAAGTTACGTAGAGAAAACAATATGCAAAGGTTGACTTACCATTTGAATATTTTTCGAATGATAACCTTTCCGATTTATATAATTGTGCTCTTCTTGGGAAGGGGCTAAGATGGATACATGTGTACAATCGATTGCCCCTATAACTCCTGGGAAATTTGTTTTATCCATGAAAGTTTCCTTAATAGATAATTTTTCCTGGTGAGTAGTTGGAAAAACAATCCAGTCGTCACTCATATGATTTACTATTAATAAACTTACTTCATTGACACAATTACTAACGGTATTCTGTGCCATTGACAAGACATAGCTATTTCCAATAACTCGCTGATAGGAACCGTTAGCAAAAAAGTATAATGCTGCAAATATTCTCAATCGAGGATCCACTGCATTAGGGTGTAAAGACATTCACATATGGGGAGTTAATTCCTCAGTCAAATAATTCACCATATCCTTGGTTAATCTAAAGGCATTTTTGAAGTACGTGTCGCTTAAAGTAAATGGGTCACTACTGTTACGCATAATTCGTCGTTCAACATTGAATTGAGCTATTTGTTCTCTTCTTTCATTCTCTTCAATTTCTTGCATCATCATTCCAAAGTAAGGTAACATCACTATACTCTGTCTGTCCAAAAGATAGAATTAAACTCCGCCCCAAAAATGTCCGCTAAATTTGAATGGAATTTCTCTATTGGTCGTATTTATAGAACCCAAATTACAATGCAACTTCTAGATTTGACTGAAAGGCCGCCTCTACAAGAACTTGCGTCACACATTAAACTTTTACGTATTTTGCAACAGACCAATCAGCAATCAGCTTATGTTATGAATTGTCGCGAAACGCAATAAACGTACGAAAAACGCGAATAAATGGGGAGCCGGCCTGCACTGTCAAGTGTCATGCACAGGTTATGAAAAATATGTTCTGTGTGAAAAATCGGAATAAAATGACTGAAGGGGGTGCAATTTCTCCACCGAGAAAGCGAAAAGCAAGACATTTTTCAGTGGAGAATAAGGAAAACGTGCTGAATATCTTCAAGGCCTACGATAGGGAGAATCCGGAGAAGCCAAAAACGGAATGCGTGAAGTTCACTGCAACGGCAGCAGGTGTGAGTGTTGCAAGTGTTTACAATATTCTTCATGAATACAAAGAAACACACCAACTCCAATCACCAAAAGTGTACCACCGAAAGTATCATACGATAGATATTAATAAATACATACCTATGTACAGTGGTGGAAACCGAAAAGTAAACGACTCAGATTTGGCTATTTTTGAGTAGTGTACATTGTGGTCATTGGAGTTTATCCAGTAGAGTAACCTATGTGAAACTGTTACAGTAAATCACAAACTAAACTTTTTTGCCTGAAATAACCACATACGTTCTCTTAAGTATGTGGAAATTACTCGCAAAAGCACCTAACCTAAAAACGAATACAAACGTAAACAAACCATCAGCAATCGGCAGCTGGGTCGTTACGTCTAGACGGCAGGAAATAAACAAAGTATCGTGAGTTTGCGCAGTGCGGACTTAATAAAGAAACGTCGTTTAAATTTTCGAGGGAATAAGTATTATTTTTAAAAGTCCAAAATTGCAAATGTATAATAGAAACTTTAATGGGAATAAACATTATAAAAATATAACATCGCAGCATATGTAACACGTATAATAAACAAATTTTGTTGAAGCTACCACAGCTTTCATTAATTCCATCGTGTAAAACTGCCTATTGCGTGGACCGTTCTGCGCTGCCATAAAATTAATGGGGCGGAGTCGAGCTCTATGTTTTGAACAGATCGAGTATACAAATAAATACTATTTATTACGCTACTTACGATAATTTGGTGCGTATTTAATACAAAACAAATAGATCTAGTTTAACCTCGAGTTACTTACTGTAATAAATTTAATAAACTTCAAAAACAATTTAATTCAGTCACGATTGAGGTTTACTTATTACTTTCGTTGAAATTTTCAACTTTATACACTTCCAAAATAGTCTACGTTTTAAAAGTCGTTTTTAAAAAATAGCAGTCAAATGTCAAAGTTCTGTCACAATTGTCACAAATAAGTGCGATATTTTTATAAAGGTTAGTTCAAATCCGATAATTAACGAACGACGAAGCGATAGTCGAATTCTATTTGGTGTGATACGAGAAACCGCTTCGAATCGACTTTTGCATGTGACGTCACTGACATAGAAAGCGATACGGCGTGATTCCACTACTGGCATCTGGCGAACCCAATGCTTTGACAAAATAATGTTTTTATGTGACATAGTATAGGGCGTTTTGCCTTAACATTCCGGCCGCCTTGAAATGTGATGACAGTTTCAACCAAAAAATAAAAAGTAAATAATCATACATAAAACTTAAACAGTATTTAGTCTTTTTTGCTAATATCAATACTTTCGTCTACATCAAGAAACACACATAACTTTGTCACAGCACGCTTCACTTTACTACCATTAACTTGAATGGTTACCACTCTAATAACACCATCCGCACCTGGATGCAATTGAAGCACTCGTCCTATGTGCCACTTGAGGGGTGGTAAATTATCTTCCTTCACTAATACTATTGTACCAATTTTCAGCAAATTTAGTGAATTGACTTTCCATTTTACTCGTGCTTGTAGTTCAGAAACATACTCTCTTTGCCATCTGGACCAAAAATGCTCTAATAATTGTTGTAGCCTTTGATATTTATTTAATCTGTTTTCTTTGATGTCTATAACACTTGGTTCGGGTATAGAGGTTAAAGTTTTACCTACTAAAAAATGGGCAGGAGTAAGGGCTGTGATTTGATCGGAATTAGATGACAAAGGACATAATGGCCGGGAATTTAAAACTGACTCAATTTGAACCAACACCGTGGAGAAATCCTCAAGGGTCAATTGAGCGTTGCCTAGTACTCGTTTTAAATGGTGCTTTACACTTTTTATTCCGGCTTCCCAAATACCTCCGAAATTAGGTGCCCTTGCCGGAATAAAATGCCAAGTAATGTTGTCTGTCGACAAAAAAGTGGAAATTTTATCTGATTCCGAATTGATAAATTGGTATAATTCGGTCAATTTTGCGCTTGCACCTACAAAATTTTTTCCATTGTCGGAGAAAATATTGAGAGGTTTACCTCTTCTGCCAATAAACCTTTTTAAGGCAGCTAAAAAACAATCGGTGGTTAAATCAGACACGAGCTCAATATGTATAGCTTTGGTTGATAGACAAATAAATAAAGAAACATATGCTTTCGTTAATTTCGCTCCTATACTCAACGAAGAAAACTTTTGAAAAATAGTAAAATCATTATTAATTGTAACCGTGTTTGAAATTGTTCTTTGTTCTGGCAAATTGTCTATAATTGAATTAAACTCTGAATTTTCTATTTCTTTATTTTCTTCGAAATCGTATTGTAGCCAGACCGGGCCTGTCCACCAAAAGTCAGAATTTAAAATATCACTGGTGGTCATGCCTCGCGATAATAGGTCTGCTGGATTGTCTGCGGATTTTACGTGGTGCCAATTGTTTATCTTCGTTAATCTTTGTATTTCACTCACCTTATTCCCTACGAACGTTTTCCATTTACTCGCAGGTGCCCGTAACCAGGATAGCGTTATGGTAGAATCAGACCAAAGATAAATTTTGTCAAATTGCATTTCGATGGTTTCAATTATCTTGTGAAATAAATTTGCTTGCAAAAGAGCAGCACATAACTCTAATCTAGGTAATGTGATTTCTTTAATCGGAGCTACTTTTGACTTTGCACATAGTAACTTGGATAAATAGTTTCCTGAATTATCTTTGCACCGAATGTAAAAACACGAACCAAAAGCTCGCTCGGATGAGTCACAAAACCCATGCAACTCAATAGAATTATAGTGTATTGTCACAACATGTCTAGGTATGCTTAAACTATTTAATAATGGTAACTTTTCTAGAAATTGAATCCAAAGTAAATGTAAATTTTGTGGGATTGCTTCATCCCAGCCTACTTTTGCTTGCCACAATTTTTGGATTAATAACTTTGCTACTACAATAACAGGACTAAGTAACCCTAATGGATCATATACTTGGGAAATTGTCGACAAAATTGTTCGTTTGCTGATAGTGCTTTGACAATTTAAAATTTTAACTGAATATTGAGTACTATCTTTTGAAGAATTCCAAAAAATTCCTAACGTTTTGTTGGCCTCATTCTCGCCAATAGGTAATGTACTTGAATCTAAATTGTAGTTTACTTGAAATTTGTCAAGTAATCCTTTATTGTTAGATAGCCATTTGCGTAACTCGAAACCTGATTTTGATAAAATTGTCGTTAACTCACGTTGTAATTGTAATAGTTCATCGCTTGAATCTGATCCTGTTAAACAGTCATCTACATAGAAATCATTTTTAATTATATTATTAGCTTGTGGATAATTAATTTCATTTTCATTTGCTACTTGTCGTAAACAACGAATTGCTAAGTACGGTGCCGATGCAGTCCCATACGTTACTGTGTTGAGTTCATAGCATTTTAATTCACTAAACGAATTTGGTCTCCAAAATATACGTTGAAAACATCTCTGATCGGGTTTAATTTTTATTTGCCGGTACATTTTGGAGATATCTGCCATCATTACAAACTGGTATTTACGGAACCGTAAAATTATTGAAAAAATATCATTCTGTATAGCAGGTCCGGGGTATTGTACGTCATTTAAAGATAAATCATTTTCTGATTTTATAGCTCCATTGAAAACAACTCTGACTTTAGTGGTTACACTTGATTCCTTGACCACTGCATGGTGGGGTAAATAATAGTTCAACTCGTTATTGTAATTGAAATTGTTTTCATTGATTTCAGACATATGCCCGAGATTCTCATATTCTGACATAAATTTTGTATACTCCATGTGTAGCGTGGTATTTCTACTTAGACGCTTTTCTTGTGAATAAAATCGTTGCAAAGCTAAATTTCTAGATGGACCTAATTTGTTTAAATTGTCTTTAAAAGGAATACGCACTATGAACCTTCCGTCATGATCACGTTCCAAATTTTCTAAAAAATGTGACTCACAATATTGTTCCGATTCTGAAAGAATTGGTTTAGAATTAATCTCTTCCACTTGCCAAAATTTTTTAAGTTGATCGTCAAGATAATTGTTGTCATTTACTTCGGTATAAAAATAACTCAATAACTTGTTCTCATGATTATTTTCTTGTCGATTTATATTTAAATTGCCCGATATTATCCATCCTAGTCGTGTTTTTTGGAGAATCGGACGATCGATACCTAATTGCACTTGGCCAATACAAAGTAACTGCCAAAATATATTAGACCCTAATAAAATATTAACAGAACCCTTTTGATTAAAAGTAGGATCTGCTAAATATAAATTTTTAGGAATGGCTAGGTCAGACATACTAAAAGTCATTGTCGGTAATTGATCGGTTATTTTTGCTAGAACTAAACACGAAATCTTCGTACTAAAAGAATTATTACATGAAAATAATTCTATGTCAGTTTTAAAATTAACCTTAGCCGATGCCTGGCCTACGCCACTGATGGAATAGTCCACTTTTGTTAATTGAAGCCCTAATTTTTTACAAATATTTTCGGTAATAAAATTACTTTGCGAACCATTATCTAGAAGGACTCGACATTTTTGTAATTTACCACACGAATTTTTTACTTGTACAATTGCCGTAGATAATAAAACTTGAGACGATAAATTGTTAAGCGTATGGCTAGCTACAGATAACGATTCTGCAGGTGCGGATGAGTCATGTCTCTCCGCGTCTGCCGACTGCTCGCTTATACTGATGGCATTATTTGCTCGATTTAAATTGTTATTTCTTTCAATATGTAATAGTGTATTATGTCGTCTATTACATTTCCGACAAAGTGATTTTTGACAGTCTTGCGCAGCATGATTGGGCTGTAAACAGTTTAAACATAAATTCAATTTTTTAATTTCATTGATTCTTGCAGTAGGAGAGAATTTTAAAAACTCTTCACATTTATATATCGTATGCGGCTTCTTACAATAGAAACAGCTTAATTGACTTGTATTTACATTTACATTTGATTGTTGTTTTGGCCTAGAACTTTTTGCATATTTGTTATATTTATTAGATTGATTGTCTAATTTATTACATTCGAGTTTCTCCAATAATTCACATTTTTGTTTCAAAAACTTATTAACATCGCTCATTGTAGGTAATTCATTTTCTAATTCAAATGATTCCCAGTCTCGTAATGTAATTGGATCGAGTTTTGTTGAAATAATATGCACTATTAATGTGTCCCACGTTTCAGTAGGTTGTCCTAATGATTTTAAAGACCGCAAATTTTTTGTAATATTGTCAAATAAATTTCTCAGATTAGTATGCGATTCTTTGTTTATTGTTGGTAAATCAAAAATAGCTTTTACGTGATTATGAATTATTAATCGCTTATTTTCATAACGCTCTTGTAACAATTGCCAAGCTATAGAATAGTTAGCCGCGGAAACTTCCAGGGATTGAATAATTTGTGACGCATCATTTTCTAACGAAGATCGCAAATAATAAAACTTTTGAATTTTAGAGATCGAGGAATTTTCGTGAATTAATGCATTGAACGCATTTCTGAATTCTAACCATCTGTCATATCGCCCGTTAAATGTTGGAAGTTTAATTGTAGGTAATTTTATTGATGTTTGACTTTGAGATTGATTATCATTATTAATAGAACTTCGGCTACTATGAACTATTGACTCGACTATAGATCTACTATCATCTAAAGAATTGGTGGCAGAAGAAATAACCCTCCTTATATTCGCTACTAACTGAAAATATCTCTCTTCAAATAGTTCTTGTTCATTTGATGTATATGTATCACTGTTTTGAGATAACATAAAATCAATTTGGGAAGTGATATATTGAAATTCATCGTATGTAGGTATAATTTTGTCTAATCTTAATTGTAATTGTTCGATAGTTGACGCATCTATACTTTTCACATCTAAAGAATTGAAATAGTTTTCAAGTCTTGTCATTTTCCCTTTTATTTGGCCTCTCTCGAATGTTAATTTCAAAAGACCCTCCATTGTGTCGATTCAAAAAGATTCTTTAATTAATAGAAAGGATAGGAATAATGGAAACTTACCAAGTGTTATTGCAGAATTTGCAGGTGTCTAATCATTACCACCTGTAGGGGGTAATGGTCTAATTCCTTATCTCTCATGTGCTTGAACTGCGTTAATTGCCGCTCGTATCGTCCCCTGGCCGTGGTTTACTTGCGTCTCAGCTTCTGGGTGATTGTAGCATTGAATTTAATTTATAAATTATTGAAAATTTTGATTATTTTTACAAACTTATCCGGTTCGTCGGGACCATAAAAATGTTGAGAATTGTATAGATTTAATTTGATGGTTTTCTTGTAATTTTCACTGGTTCTTTTTGTTAGTGGATAGAATCTTTTGGAATCTGTGCAGAGGCGTGCCAGTCGTATCCCGTTCGGACCTAGAAGGCCACCATATTCTGAGACTTTCCACGACAAATCTCACTGACTTTGCTGACAGAAAACTCAGAGGTGATTTAATAATTACGTTTAGAGCACTACCTAAGGCAATTCTTTAATACAGATTTATCGAGTTTATTTGTTCGGAATTATGACACTCGCCTACGTGGCCACGACTTCAAACTAAGAAAGGAGAATTTTAAAACAAGAACACGACAGTTCTTTCTCTCAAATCGAGTATTCTCTACCTGGAACTCTTTACCATTCTCAGTCATTAGCGCCACATCGGTGAACTCGTTCAAGAACAGATATGACTCTTGGGTAGTGACTACTCGTGCATAACCAATAATATTCAGTGCATTATTTTTTCTTCGGCTTGTCTGTATTTGTGAACATATTGTTATATTTGAGGTATTCTGCATTATGAATTATATGTTTTACTTTAAATTGTATTTGCTATTTTATATTGTATTGTAACCAGTATTGTATACTGTATTCTGAAATTGAATGTTATTCTAGGCCATAATAGGACATTGTCCTTGGTCTTGTACCAAATAAATAAAATAAAGATAATAAATAATCTGTTGGGAAAGTGGAAAAGCGGCAATGCAGAACTGTCTCCCATTTGTGTACTATTTCTTTAGTCGCAATAAACTTTATTATTATTATTATTATATTATTATTTTTATCTCCAAGGCATCCACAGTCAAATAGCCAAATTGAAAGAACTATACAAACAGTGAAAAAATATTGAAAAAACGTTTTCTTGAAAATACAGATCCATTTTTAGCGATGCTAGACTTTCGAAATACCTACTCCATAGATGGTAAAAATACTCCAGCTAATATACAGGGTGTTCATTAAGTATGTACAATAAATTTAACAGAAGATTATTTGAGTGATTTTAAGACAGAAACTTCATATAAACATGGGTCCGAAAATGCTTCGTTATCAAGATACAGGGTGTTAAACTTTTTTAAAAAATTTGGTTTTTCGTAAATATCTTAAATATGCGTTACCCAAATTTGTTGTAATTTGGCAATGTTATTTGTAGTGTTAAGGGGCTAATTACGCACTAACTTGATAAAATTTATTAAGTCCAGTGGTGTCCCGAGCGGCACCTTAACGAATATTTTTGACAAAAAAATGTACACCACTGACTATTTTGCAATTTTTATATTTTTTTTGGGTTAAGCAACTTAAAATACAACGTTTATGTCTCTTGCATTTTTTTCGGATTTTGCTTAGTTTTCGAGACAGAAAATTAAATTAAATTAATTGCATATCCCTGGACCACACAAGAAACATGGGGAAACGTAGGAAATAATCAAGGGTTGCATTGGAAAACGATTGCAGCATTTGGCAAACAATATGACAGCTGTTGTCAATTTATTAAGCTATTAAATTGTAATTTTTGTAAAAAGTATTTTTGGTGAAATTTTTAAAAAAAGTTTAAAACCCTGTGTCTTGAAAACGAAGCATTTTTGGACCCATGTTTATATGAACTTTCTGTCTTAAAATCACTCAAATAATCGTCTGTTAAATTTATTGTACATACTTAATGAACACCCTGTATTGATGAATAGAAATCCTAGAGATTTATTGCCAAAAACGAATAAACAGTATTCACCAAAATCGTTTAATAAAAAACAATATGATTTAGTTTTGGATAGTAGTAAACGAAAAGAAAAGGAGTTTTATGATAAAAAGTCTAAAAACTTAAAGCCATTAGAAAATAATACTCAGGTAATACTACAGTTAAAACCAGGGGAAATTTGGAAAAAAGGTAAAATTATTGAGAATAAGGGCATATAAAATACTTATGGAAAATGGTTCAATTTTTGTAAGAAATAGAAGGCTTATAGAAGCAACAAAATATACATCAGTTGTAAGTCAAAATAGCACAAAACAGTAACAAAATTTGACAGAGTATAAAACGGTGAACATTTTTAATTTTAGTGCGGCAGTTTAGCTAGGATATTTCAACATATTGTGCACTTTTTGATAAAAGCACCAAATTTGGCACAGAGGTAGACCGATGTAATACGAACAATTTTGGATGTAGAGCCATCGGCCAACTGCCCCCTGGCGGCCGTGGCGGCCATTTTCCAAAATGGCTGCCAGTGGACACCCGAAAGACATCAGAAATTAGATAAAATTTGCTGCTGAAGGTTTTAGTGAATGTTTATTGAATGTTTTGAATGAGAGATAGTTTGTAAGTTATATACAGGGTGGGTCAATAGTGCGTATTTCTTCTGTATCTCCTGTCTCTTTAGATATTGAGACATGGTTCAAAATTTTAAGAAAATTTTAAGAAAAAAATTACTCTCCAAAAATAAGTCCAAAATCAATTTTCAAAATGATCCCTGCAAACGGCAGTTTTCAATAAAAATATTTTTTAATTCATTAACAATCAAACAAATTTTAAAAATATTTTACCGCTGAATAGGCCATCATAGTGGTATTCAAATATAATAAAAAAATAATTTAAAAAAATGTACTTTTTCTCACAATTTAATTAAAATTTTCAACCATGCCTCTATCGAAAGCGAAAGTCGTGATATCACTCAAGGAGTTCCACAGGGTTCAATTTTAGGGCCACTGTTGTATATATTATTTTCCAATGATATTATTGATTACTTACAAAAAATACCAAATGTTCATGTAGTGTGCTATGCCGATGATACAAACATCCTAGTTATAGAAGATAACTTAAATAAAGCAAAAGATACCACTGAAAGAGTTTATCGAGAAATATTATGCTGGGCCCAAAAAAATAACATAAATTTAAATCAATCAAAGACTATTTCTATACAATTTTCATTAAATAACAATCCTGAAATGCTACACTTTTTAATGGTACGGATCTCGAAATAAATACGTGATGCGCATAACCTATTAGGTGTTACTTTCGATAAGCAACTGCAATGGACTCACCACATCGAAAATTTATGTATAAAGTTAAGAACATGTTGTTATGCCCTTAAATTTATGTCTAAACACTGTAGCGAAGAAATACTTAAACATTGTATTATGCCAATTTCCATTCCCATCTTAGATATGGAATTGTAAACTGGGGTAATAGTAGCAACGTGGCTAGGGTATTTATATTACAAAAATACGCAATTCGCATTTTGTCAAATCTGAATTATAGAGATACTTGTCGTAATGCTTTTATAAACTTGAAAATATTGACTGTTGCTGGTCTTTACATATTAGAAGTATGTTCATATGTTCATAAACATAAAGAGATTTTTATTAACAATCAAGTTAGGCACTTGCATGACACTAGATCCAGAGATCTTTTACTGCCTGATTCTCATAGAACTATGTACCAGAAAAGTTTTCTTTACCAAGGTTGCAAATTATACAATTCACTAGACGAAGATATTCGAGCTTCTGGTAGTATACATATTTTTAAACGAAAAATGAAAAAATTGTTTTCAGATTTCTTCTGTATCTCCGCACGCCCGCACTATTGACCCACCCTGTATATAACTTACAAACTATCTCTCATTCAAAGCATTCAATAAACATTCACTAAAACCTTCAGCAGCAAATTTTATCTAACTGCTGTTGTCTTTCGGGTGTCCACTGGCAGCCATCTTGGAAAATGGTCGCCACGGCCGCCAGGGGGCAGTTGGCAGATGGCTCCACATCCAAAATTGTTCATATTACATGGGTCTACCTATGTGCCAAATTTGGTGCTTTTATCAAAAAGTGCACAATAGGTTAGCTAATCCGCTGTACTATTTGGAGGAAAAAGAATGTTAATACGTCTAAAAAGGGAGAAGTAAATGACTGGGTATTAGGGCCTTTTAGAGAATTTAGGGATATAGAACAGAGTTTACAGTTACTTATGATTTAGCGAGTAGTAGTACAAGGTTTAACGAACCTCATGATAAGGCAAAAATGATAGACAAGGACGTTGAGGCTGAAAACCACCCTGTCGTAGTAAGTCGTACTGGCAGAAAAATCAAAGATCCATCTTATTTGATAGGATATGAAACAAATTTAGAGACAATAGATAGTCTGTTTTAGATTCTTAATACAAATCAAGATTGGAAAAAAAATTTTTTTTTAAATAAAAAATAAAAACCGCTGCCAATTATGGGATCAAAACTTCCTCACCGTGTGGTGGAGTTTATAATAAAAGTAATTTTTGTTTTTTGACGTATTTTGATTTTTTTGACGTGTTTTGTTTTTTTTTTTGGCGTATTTCGTTTATTTCAACATTTGGACACGATATTATAATGGATTTGTATATTAGATCCTATTTCTAATCTTTCATCACAAATAAATTTATTGTAAAGTTAGAAATAAAAATGTTGGGGTCCGGTAGACCCCATTCCAGTGGACCGATTTGGCTCATCAACGAACTCAATCTTTTCCTTCACTTCTAGAACTTTACTTCCTCACTTTTGGTGAGGAAGTAAAAGGGGTGTGTATAACATATTGTAAAAATTTATATCGTCGTCTTTATACAAATAAGTGTTAACCATATTATTGTTATATAATAAAATGTAAATATTCACTGTATAACTAATGTACTGTCAAAATGGTATATAAGGTGTCTTATACAAATAAGTGTTGTGTTAATAAGTTATAGATATTAAAGTATGCATAGAAATATTATTGTTAACTTTACTGGTTTTATACAAATAAGGGCCAGTTGTATAAAAGTGATTCAGCGAAAGTTCAGCTGAACTTTGGTTCAAAATTCAAGGATACCGATTGTTGCGAGAATGGTACCTATCCTTGAATTTTGAACCAAGTTCAGCTGAACTTTCGCCGAACCAGTTTTATTCAACTGGCCCTAAGTGTTGTGTTGATAAGTTATAAATATTGAAGTATGCATAGAAATATTATTGTTAACTTTACTGGTTTTATACAAATAAGTTTTAAGGAATTCATTAAAATTAAATGTTGAAAATTCATACAAATGACTTTCTTTTTTAAAAGGGAAGATGTAGTGTATACAACATAGTAGGTATACATCTATATTGAAAGTTGCATACCTATATAAGAGTTGTGATCACAGGATCCGGATGTAATAAATGACAGTTGACGACCAGACCTTAAGCTGAACGAACGTGTTATATTTACTCTACCTTACTCCCATCTAGATCATAACATAACAGTCTATGCTTCTATGGGCAGTTGAATTAGATGCTGGAAAATGTGCTTCTTCTTTAGCCTTTATTGCTGTCGAAAAGGGATGATGATTTAAAAATAAACTTCGGGGCATTATATACAAATTTTATGTAGAAATATTCTTTCCTTAAATCAGCTAAAAACTCTCTATTATGCACTAGTAGAATCTATACTGCAATACGGCATAATTGGTGGGGGTGGTCTAAAGAAAACTTTAATGGACTCTTTAAAAACAATGCAAAAAAGAATTTTAAAAATTTTATATTTCAAGTCAACACGATATCCCTCTAATAAACTGTATGACCTTAAGGTATTTGATATCAGACAACTATTCTCAAAGACCGTTCTAACCTTCTTTTTTAATAATGAACATTATTTAAATGAACTTAATCATGTGCGTGATACAAGGGCAAGAACAGCAGCCCACCTATTTTTACCGAGAGCCCAAAAACAATTGGTCAAAGATCTTTTACTTACATTGGGCCAAGTTATATAATAATATGCCTGAATTTCTTAAGCATTTGTACAGGAAAAGTCTTTTTAAAAAGAAATTAAAGTATTGGATTCTTTCAAATAATCGATATTTCTTCCACAGCATTGTTGATCCTCAAATTAACTAAAAAATTAACTAAAACCTGAATTCCTTAATATGATTATGATATTTTACGTTATATGGGATTATAACATATACATAATTTTGGTATTAGATTTTCATTTATTTATTTATTTATTTTCAATAAATTTTAATAATTATGGTATGTAAACAGTAAATATAGTTTTAATGTGTATTGTTTGTACTACCTACTTTTTATGTAAGTATCTGTATGTGTGTGATGTTGTATTTCGTTGGTTACGTGAGTAGAGTAACCTGAAGCTGCATTATTAGTATACTTACCCTTGTCAATAATTAGCAATTACATTTTTACAGTGTCAATATTGAATTATACACCCTATATCTATAGATAGGTTCTTGATTGAACCTAAATGGATTTCTCTTTATATTTATTTATTTATTGTCTTACTGTCTTTATATTCCTAAATTACTCCTTATGTAATTAATAATATGTTTTTTTCTGTAATATTTTTTTTTTTTCCGTTTCCGGAAGAAAGTGCTGGACAGTCTCCCTGTGGCCTCCGACACCACACAGAGAGAGCGCCAGCGAATAATCTACAGCAACTCCCCACATCCCGCAGGGTTAGTCACTGTAGATTCCAGACTCGTGTGCTCTAAATAGACGAAGGGATCCCAGGATGACCGCTTTCTGCATTTGACCAGCCAACCATTCTGCCGATGTTTGGCAGGCAGGCATGGTCTTCAATGCGGAGAGCAGCGTGGGCTTTATACCTCCGAGTACACCGATTATCAGGACGACCATTTTGACAGAGTAGCCTGGGTATAGCACTTGGAGCTCGTACCGGAGATCTCTGTATTTAGTCCGTTTCTCCTCCTCCTTCAAGGCGATGTTTGTCTCAGCAGGTGCTGAGAACTCGATGACATACATCACCTTGGTCTGATGGTCGAGGAGGACTATGTCAGGCTTATTGGCGTGAATTCGCCTGACGGTCGGGAACGAGTAGTTCCAGTAAATCCGGCATTTCTCGTTCTCGACAACGGACTCGATATCTGCGGGGACGTAAGGCAGCACTGGTGTTTGGTCTATCTGGTACGAGTGCCGTAGATGGTAGTATAGCACTCGTAAAGCCGCGTTATGTCGTTGGATGTAGACCGAAGTCGCATAAATCGGGCATGCAGATAATAAATGCATGAGCGACTCCGGCGCCTGACGGCAGGTCCTGCAGTTGATATCAGGTACCTCTACACCCATCACGCGACTGCGATAGACCAATGTGTTAATAACACCATCTTGGCAGGCCACAATGTATCCCTCGGTCTCCGACTTCAGCCCCGCTGACCTTAAAAATGCGAAGGTCAGCTCTGTCGATAAACCCAGTGCTTCTATGTTGTTATAGAAAACACCGTGCAGGGGTTTATCGACGTGCTGCCTGAACAGATTTCTCTGTTCGGCAGCTTTGATGTGGGCTGTCAGACGATTAGGCGGAAGCTCAGTGACTGAGTCACCTCTCGCCGGCCTTCTCGCCTGTAGTCGAACACGAGACCGAGTTCATCTGCGGCACTCTGTGCTGCCCTAAACAATAAAGCGCCAACTCCCACAGTTTCATGATCTCTCACTAACTGTAGGAATGGGTCCGAGCTCCTGATGACATTACATGCCATACTCAGTGCCACTCTGCCATGCATGCACTCCAGACTCAAGAGTCCTCGGCACCCCCGTTGACGTGGGAGGTTCACACGAGGAACGGACGATCTAGGATGAATACTCCTATGAATATTCATCATCTTGCGGGTATTCCTATCCAATTGACGCAGCTCATCTTCTCCCCATTTGACTACGCCAAAGGAGTAGAGCAGAATCGGAACGGCAAGCATATTAGTGGCAGACACCTTGTTCATCCCCGAAAGTTCTGATGACCAGATCTTTCGGAGTCGGTGTCTGTACTTGCCACGGAGAGAATCCTTTATTTGGTTCACATCCTGGATGTGGCGTTGTTCCACGCCCAGGTATGTGTAGGTCTCTCCGGCATCCAAATGTCGTAGGATGCTTCCGTCTGCGAGCTGAGCATCTTCGTGGAATTCCCCGCATCGTCCTCTCTTGAGGTGGACGACTGCGCATTTGTCCAACCCAAACTCCATTCCAATTGCCCGCGTGTATTCCTCGACCACCCTGAGAGCATTTTGAAGTTCTCGCTCTCAGGAGGTATAGAGTTTAAGGTCATCCATATAAAATAGATGGGTGACCTTATGCCTCCGGTTGCTGGGTGGCCCACAGTGATACCCGCGGGTTTGGCGGAGTCCAACAGATAGCGGAAGCAGTGAGATGCAGAAGAGGAGCGGACTCAAAGAGTCACCCTGAAACACTCCTCTCTTAAATGTCACCAACTCTGTCGAAACTCGCTCGGCACCGGATGTTATGGTGAAGCGAGTTCTCCAAAGCGGCAACAGTTGTTCGATGCATCTCACTAGTGGTGCTGGTACCGCAAGACATCCGAGCAAGTGTAACAAATGCTCGTGGGATGTTGTATCAAATGCCTTGCGATAATCAATCCAGGCCATTGACAGATTCCGCTTGTACTGCACAGAATCCTGTGTAATACAGCGGTCTATCAGCAGGTTTTCCTTGCAACCTGCCAGGCCCTTCTTGGCACCACGCTGTTCGTTTATCTGTTGGTAGACCGGATCAACAGACCTCAACATTCTGGTATACAAGATACGAGTAAATAACTTGTAGCAGGAGTTGAGGCAGGTTATCGGCCTATAATTTTTTGGGTCAGACAGATCCCCCTTTTTGGGGATTAGCACAGTTCGCCCCTCGACAAACCAGTCCGGAATTTGCTGCCCCTCGTTCAACCATGAGTTGAAAACTCGGGCCAGATGGCGGTGGGTGGAAGGAAACTTCTTCCACCACCAGTTGTTTATACCATCTGGACCCGGGGCAGCGAAGTTCTTGGTTCCAACAAGTGCTTGTTGAACCTCTTCCGTACTGATTGCCGGGCACACTTCGTCTGGCTCTTCTAAGACTCTACGACAGAGAGCCTCGAAGTGTGCTATAGCTGGAGTGTCGTTATCGAATGGACTCGCGACTTCGTAGATTCCTTTCCAGAAGGCTTCGACATTATCAACAGTCGGCGGATTTTCGACAACACGCTGTGGCTCTTGGAACAGGTGAGACGGGTTTGTTTGAAACAATTTGTTTTGTTCCAAACTCCGCATTCGCCTGACCAAAGTTTTCTTAATAGCCATAAGCGCTCGAATCCTATCTAGACAGTGCTGCTTGATGGTCTGCAGCACTGTGCGATTTAGAGTGTGGTGTTGGCGTCTCAGTCCGGCTGCCACTTGCCGGACCTTCGGTGTAAATGGTCTACCTGCGACTATATAATCCACCACACTCTGGGTCTGACGAGGTGCCCTTACGTAACCTGTTCTGCGCAGGAAGGATACTTGATCTCTCAGATGTTGTTGAGAGAAGGCGCGATACTCCGGGTGCATATCGCACCACAACCGGTGTAATCGCGCCATGTATCCCCTGCGCTCAGGTTCGCTGCTCTCGTAGCAGGTCCCTCCGTCCACCTAAAGCGTCCATGTTCATTAGCCAATTCGTCATTATTGAGACCGTCCAGTAAGGCCCCTCCCACCTGTCTCTGACCCCCATCCGACTGGGGTCGATTGTGAGGGGCCTGTCCTCTGTCATGCTCTTGAACCAGAGGGTTTGGGATCACAGGGTGGTTAGCCCTGAGATCCCACGTCCGACATTTGTCAGAGAGGGTTGCCCCTCCCTGTTCAGGGTGCACCGCGAGGAGGTTGCCGGTCCGCATTTCGCACCCCACTGACTAAAATAAGTTTTTTTTAATTCAAAAAGATCACACCAAATGCCGTTAATAGTAACCCAAATTTGGTTGAAATCGGATAACTAATAACTTTGTTGTGAAGGGGGGACCATTAAAAGTGGGACACGCGGTATTTATAAAGAGAAGGTAAAGTTAATAAACCAATAAAAATCTGTTTGCAAGTTGTTTGCGGGTGTGCTCTTATTATGCATCTCATAATTCTTTTCTGAACAATAAAGATTTTATGGAAGTGAGCTGAGCGTCCCTAGAAAATTAAACCATAGCTTAAAGCAGATTGCACAAGTCCATAATTAATAGACAAGTTTAAGACAGTTTCTCTCAGTTGTCTAATTATAAAACATACACTACTTAATTTTGAACAGACTTTCTCTATATGTTGTTCCCAAGTCATTTTCTGGTCTATTTGAATACCTAAGAATTTTATACAGTTTACTTGCTCTATGCTATTGTTTTTCATCCTTATAAGTTAACTGCTATCGTAATTTCTGTTTTTAGGTTGAAATAACATAAAGAATGTTTTATTTCTATTAACAATTAGCCATTATACTGGCACCATTGATAAAATTCCTCTGCGGATATGTTTGCCCTTGCGACTGACTATTAAATTATCTTTTGCTACTAATTTGTTTGTATCATCTGCATAAATTATTGTTTTCTGTGAAGAGTTGCGCAAATATGTTTTACCATTAATAAAAATAATAAAGAAGAAAGGACCTAAAGTTGAACCCTGAGGAACCCCCATAGAAACTGTTTTTGGTTCTGATTTATATTTGTCGATGACCACAATCTGAGTTCTTCCTCTTAAGTATGATGCTGCCCAGTCATAGGGTAGCATCATACTTAAGACCAATACGATATAACTTTTCTAAAAGCAAATCATGGTTAATTGTGTCAAATGCCCGGGACAAATCAAAATAAAGAGCGATCGGATATTGCTTATTATTGAGACATTCATAATATATACTACTACAGAGTTTCGCAATTGCTGTTGATTTAGATTTCTTAATTCTAAAATCATGTTGACCATCGTTTAATAATTTTTGTACTTTGTAATGAATTTCTACATTTAACCTTGTATTATAACAGATATCAAACAATTTTGCTAACTGACTTTGCAAGCAATTTATTTAGATACTTCTAGTGCATCTGGATATTTTCCATCTCAAAATGACTTATTAATCAAATAAGATAACGGTGAACTTACAAGTCGTTAATTACCTGTAAAGCACTACCATATACTTCATCAATACCCGCCGCTGGTTTTGACGGTTTTTTTAATGCATATTAAACTTAATGAGGTGTAGTGGGATATAAGTAGAATGTGCTTTCTACAGGGTGGTTCAGAATTTACCGATTAAACTTCGGGAACTAATAGAGTACGTTGAAATAAATGGACTTTCTTTAATAAACTTATATCTAAACCAGCATAGTTTCTGAGATACTGGGGGTCAAAGATTAATTTAAAAAATATATTTTTTTAAATATGTTCTTAATTAGTTGAGGTATTTTAACGAAACTTGCATGACAAATTAACAGTAACAAGTAACGTTTTCTGAAAAAAATTCGACTCGCTAATTTATACAGTGGCGGAGTATTCAATTTTTTAATTTTTACTTGTTAAAAAATAGTGATACGCCACTGGATAAATTTTAAAAAATTAACATTTTTAAAAACTACAATTATTTCTTAATAAAAAAGTATTCTTGGTATTTTTGTCATAACCCAAAGCTTTGTCCAAAAAATTGGTTTAGAAAACGTTCTGCAAAGCTATAAATTAGATTCTTGAATACTCCGCCACTGTATAAATTAGAAAGTCGAATTTTTTTAGGAAAACGTTACTTGTTACTGTTAATTTGCCAAGCAAGTTTCCTTATAATACCTCAACTAATTAAGAACATATTTAAAAAAACATTTTATTTAAATTAAACTTTGACCCCCCGTATCTCAGAAACTATGCGGTTTTAGATATGTTTATTTTAAAGAAAGTCCATTTATTTTAACGTAGGTACTATCGCGGCCGAAAAAAAGTAATCGACTGATTTTCCCATTGTAACTATGGTTCTATTCAGTGTCGCATCAATCTAAAAATTTTTGTATTAGTGAACGTCATTGTCATATTAAGCAAAAATTTTTTTTTTATTAATCATGCCTTATCATGTTTTGAGTGAAGAAGAAAAAGGCTACATCATCGCCAAACTTGGAGAAGGGTCGTTTCAACAACGCATAACAAGTGAAATTAATTGCAGCAAAAGCACGATTTAAAAACTAAAACAAAAAGTGGATAGAAACTCATGATCTGAGCAGGGCAGTGGGTTCTGGGAAGAGCACTCTAGAAAACGACCACACTATGGTTAACTATGTGAATTTAAACCCATTTTCTAATTCTATTGAAGCCAAAGAGCAAACCAACTTACAAGCGTCTGTTAGGACAGCAAGAAAACGGTTGCGAGGGCAGGGTCTATTTAACTGTGTCAGTGCTAAAAAGCCCCGACTAACAGATGTTGATAAAGAGGCAAGAATGCAGTTTGCAAATACTTTTATTAATGAAAACGATCGTTACTGGTCCGACGAAAAGATATTTCAGCCCTGCTACAATGATCAACTGCGAGTTTACCGTCCCAGGCGTCATAAGTTTGGTGAAGAATATTCGCACAAAACAGATAATAGCGGAAGGTATTTTGTCTTTTTGTTTAGTTTTTGAATTGTGCCTTTGCTGCAATTAATTTCACTTGCTATGCGTTGTCCAAATTTGGCGATGATGTAGCCTTTTTCTGCTTCTCTCAAAACCATACTGTTTTCTTATAATTATAAAATATTAACAACTTATTTCTTATTAGTGTATTTTAAAAAATACGACCCCACCAATGGTTTCTTGTCAAAATAATTTAATTGACATAACTGATGTAAAAACTCCCATTTACAAAGGAAAATTTTTCGAAAAAACATACTACTTGATAAAAAATCGATTACTTTTTTTTCGGCCGCGATAGTACTCTATATTAGTTCCCGAAGTTTAATCGGTAAATTCTGAACCACCCTGTATATTGAGCGCTAGCTTGAGATTATCAGTCTCGGGCTTAGAGCTTTGTACGTCCATAAAAAATTTATTAAAGTAATTGGCTAATTTGTTTTTGTCTACAATTTTTTCACCATCAAATATTATATGACATGGGGTATGGTATTTTGAATTACCCTTCATTTCACTTATTATTTTCCAACTCTCCTTCATAATGTTACTGGCGTTACTTATTCTATTATTATTATAGTTTGCTTTAGTTCGTTTTACCTCCCCTCCATATATAACCTTCAATCAAACATACCTAGCCTTTATCACAGCATTATTAGTATCTTTACATAATTTTGACATTTCACAAAGTGTTTGATGCAAACTTTTGAGTCTATGATAAAACCAAGGTTTTTTATGTCCATTATAATTGAATTTTTTTGTAAGGAAAAGTGCTATTAAAATGAAACATGAAGATTGAATAGAAAACATTGAATTTATCATCTAGATTAGACTGATTATATATTTCAGACCAATTCTCATGTTTCATTTTATTTCTAAAAGTTTCCAGATTACTATTAGAAAAATCTCTTTTAAATATGATTTTACCTTCATGGTTAATTAATCGCTGTACTTTTAATTCACACATTGCTTACTGACATGTGTAAATACTCTGTATAATGCACCAATAAATATTTACTTACTTATTTACTTACTTACTTACTCATTTGGGGTGCACTAAGGTACTATCGCGGCCGAAAAAAAGTAATCGACTGATTTTCCCGTTGTGGTTCTATTCAGTGTCGCATCAATCTCAATATTTTTTTATTAGTGTCAACGTCATTGTCATATTATTAAGCAAAAATAATTTTTTTATTACTTAATCATGTTTTGAGTGAAGAAGAAAAAGGCTACATCATCGCCAAACTTGGAGAAGGGTGGTCTCAACAACGCATAGCAAGTGAAATTAATTGCAGCAAAAGCACGATCAAAAACTAAACAAAAAGTGGATAGAAACTCATGATCTGAGCAGGGCAGGGGGTTCTGGAAAGAGTACTTTAGAAAACGACAATACCCTGGATAACTATATGTGAATTTGGTAAATGTTGAGATAACGGAATCTCCGATTTTCGGAATTTTTTTGCTTTTAACATACGTAGTTTTGTCTCCTGAATAATAAATTCAAAAAAAAAATCGCCGCTCGTCAACAGTTTTCGAGATATTTGGCCCCAAAGTCTCTGAAAGTCGTATTTCTCCACTGCCATAATCACTTATTTTCACCAAATTTTTCATTTTATGCTTATGACACCTCTAATACAGACTTATTTCAACACTTTTAAATAATTTCAACACATTTATTCCAATCAATAACTATTTTTTGAACCTTCTTATAAAAGCCATGAAAACATAACCTAAAATTTCAAACAACACTAAGGCCCGGTTTTTCAATACTTAATTAGCTGGAAATTAAGGAATAATTATGAATTAGTGTGAAATAGGCGTTTTACATTTGTTAGTTAACTTCATAGTTTTAGTTAATTATGAATTATCTTAATTGGTGGAAAAGGGTTGGTTTAACTGTAAATTAACAAATTTATAAATTCTAACCTACAAACAAAAGGAGTGTCAAATCTAAAATTTGTGTCAGACTTTTTTTTTTAGAATGGATTATGATATAAACACATGCTAGCGATGAAAATATAATACGGAGGCCCACAATTGTTAGAATTCGTCCAAATTACTTCGAGGAGTTCGATAGAAAAGACTTTTTTATCCCCACGAACTGTTGAAAATCTCCTCGCTGAAATTGAGGATATTATTAGACATCCTACTAATAGGTGTGTAATTTCATATACTATAAAAATTTAGTCAAATCAATTTTTTCAGAAATGACTGCCTCTCTGCCTCAGATCAGTTGTTGCTTACCCTAAATTTTTATGCCAATGAATCAATTTTTAAAAGTGGCTGGTGATTTTGCTGGTGCTTAATAAATCTACTGCATGTCTGACTGTAAGACGAGTTTCTCGCGCGATTGCATCTCTGCGAAGAAATTACATCAAAATGCCTTCAACAGATGATGAAATTTCACAACTAAACAAAAATTTTATGAAATAAAAATACAGTCTCCAAGAGGAGAAAATGCCGAAATCTTCCGTAATAGAAAACAATTTTTTTGTATGAATGTCCAGACCATTGTGAATTCTGACCTGAAAACCCAGGATATTGTAGCTAGATGGCCTGGCCGGATCAAGCCATGACTCGCACATTTTCACATTTCGGAATTCACAAATATTTCGAAATATTTGCAACCTTCTTTTTTCCTTCTTTTTCTATATCCATTTTTTGTCACTTTGCAATTGACATTTGTATTAGGGACATTAGGGTTATGTATGTACTTACTTAGTCAGTAGTTCACATTTTTTGATCGAAAATTCGATATAATGAGAAAATGTAGGTGAGCCAACATAACCAAAATACATTATATCCGAAATTAACTAATTCAAAATAAATTTACAATTGAAAAATCCAAACAATTCTAATTAACAGTTAATTAAAAGCTTTCAATTACTTAATTGAAAATTTGATTGTCAATTGTAAAACCGGGCCTAAGATCATTCGAGGTTATGATAGTGCCGTAAGATCTAGGGTACGGTATAAAACGAATATGTTCCTTCTTTGATATAAAAATATACTGCACCCGCCCGCCCGGGGGCGGGCGGGTGCAGTATATTTTTATATCAAAGAAGGAACATATTCGTTTTATTCGCGGAACTTGTAATGTTTGAAATCTAGAATACGCATAAAACTAATATGTTCCTTCTTTGAGATAAAACGATAAAAATATAACGCACCCGCCCGCCCGGGCGGGCGGGTGCAGTATATTTTTATGTTAAAGAAGGAACATTAGTTTATGCATAACATAGATTCCGCGCCACTATCGTAATGTTTTTAGGTTATGTTTTCACGGCTTTTATAAGAAGGTTCAAAAAATAGTTATTGATTGGAATAAATGTGTTGAAATTATTTAAAAGTGTTGAAATAAGTCTGTATTAGAGGTGTCATAAGCATAAAATGAAAAATTTGGTGAAAATAAGTGATTATGGCAGTGGAGAAATACGACTTTCAGAGACTTTGGGGCCAAATATCTCGAAAACTGTTGACGAGCGGCGATTTTTTTTTTGAATTTATTATTCAGGAGACAAAACTACGTATGTTAAAAGCAAAAAAATTCCGAAAATCGGAGATTCCGTTATCTCAACATTTACCGTGAATTTAAACCCATTTTCTAATTGTATTGAAGCCAAAGAGCAAACTAACTTCCCAGCGTCTGTTAGGACAGCAAGAAAACGGTTGCGAGAGCAAGGTCTATTTAACTGTGCCAGTGCTAAAAAGCCCCGACTAACAGATGTTAATAAAGAGGCAAGAATGCAGTTTGCAAATACTTTTATTAATGAAAACGATCGTTACTGGGAGCGAGTGGTATTTTCCGACGAAAAGATATCTCAGTCCTGCTACAATATGGTCAACTGCGAGTTGTCTCAGGATTAAGTTTGTTGAAGAAGAATATTTGCACAAAACAGATAATAGTGGAAGGTAATCTGTCTTTTAGTTTAGTTTTTGAATCGTGCTTTTGCTGCAATTAATTTCACTTGCTATGCGCGTTGTTAAGACCAGCCTTCTCCAAGTTTGGCGATGATGTAACCTTTTTCTGCTTCTTTCAAAACCATACTAATTAATTGTTTTCTTATAATTAAAAAATATTAACAACTTATTTCTTATTAGTTTTTTTTAATAAATACGACCCCACCAATGATTTCTTGTCAAAATAATTTATTTGACATAACTGATGTAAAAACTCCCATTTACAAAGGAAAATTTTTCGAAAAAACATACTACTTGATAAAAAAAGTAATCGACTGATTTTCCCGTTGTAATTATGGTTCTATTCAGTGTCGCATCAATCCCAATATTTTTTTTATTAGTGTCAACGTCATTGTCATATTAAGCAAAAATAAATTTTGTATTATAATAATCAAGCCTTATCATGTTTTGAGTGAAGAAGAAAAAGGCTACATCGAGGGCTACATCATCGCCAAACTTGGAGAAGGGTGGACTCAACAACGCATAGCAAGTGAAATTAATTGCAGCAAAAGCACGATTCAAAAACTAAACAAAAAGTGGAAACTCATGATCTGAGCAGAGCAGTGGGTTCTGGGCGGCCAAGAAAGAGTTCTCTAGAAAACGACAATACCATTGTTAACTATGTGAATTTAATTTCTCTTCTTTTTCTTTTTTGGGATTTATTACCACATTCCTTTTTAATTTAATTTAAACCCATTATCTAATTCTATTGAAGCCAAAGAGCAAACCAACTTCCCAGCGTCTGTTAGGACAGCAAGAAAACGGTTGCGAGAGCAAGGTCTATTTAACTGTGCCAGTGCTAAAAAGCACCGACTAACAGCTAACAGATGATAATAAAGAGGCAAGAATGCAGTTTGCAAATACTTTTATTAATGAATAAGATCGTTACTGGGAGAGAGTGGCCTTTTCCGATGAAAAAATATTTCAGTCCTGCTACAATGGTCAACTGCGAGTTTATCGTCCCAGGGGTCATAAGTTTGATGAAGAATATTTGTACTAAACAGATAATAGTGGAAGGTCTGTCTTTTTTGAAAACAATGAACAAAAGCTATTTATACGTTTTATCAAAGAATTGTAACAGTATATTTAAAAAAAATATATATTTTAAAACAGTAACAAAATTCCAAATCTTTTTTTGAGCTTCACCATAGAGATTAAAATCATGTCTACGTTTTCATTGTTTGTAAACATATCGGCGCTATTTAAATTAATTCACACCCGTAATCTATTTGACACACACAATATATTCACTAAACAAACTTATGTCAACAGCCCTAGTTCATTGTTTTCCGTAGGCCACTCGATTACCTACATCATGGCTAACTCGTATGCAATTGAGGGTATTTTCCAAACTATTTTACCCTATATATTTTTAAATATAAAAGATACGAAAAAACTTTTTTAATAGAAAATGTTCAGAAAAAAATAGCACTTTCCAGGTAGCACAAAAAAGTGTATGTTCCTGAAAAAAAACTTCTGATGAAGTCAGTTTCGCCATTTTCCAGATTTCGAAAAAAAAATTTCTAGCGTAAAATGTACCTTAGTGCACCCCAAATTAAACCACGTAAACGGTTTTGTGATAATTTTTTTTCATTCTCTAGATATAGTACCGAGACATCAACTTTGGGACACCCTGTACAAGGAAATTTATGTTAATATCGCCACACACTATATAATAACAGCTACTTTTATATATGTAACACATTAGCTCATACATTTTGTCGATAAATATTTTAAAAGTACTGGTTGGTGTCCTATACTGTTACTATACAGGGTGAATTTTAGAGTGGCGGCCATATTTTTGGGGTTAATAGTACTAGTCGTCATGAACATGAATCCGAATTTTTTTTTTTGTAGGTTGTAAAATGGCCGAGTTATGAATTTTTAAAAAAAATTCGCGATTCAAGTCTCCTGTAATTCCGGCGCCGCTGAGCAAGCACTTACTGCATTACGTGTGACCGGTCGACAGTGTTGCCAAGTGTAGATGATATAAGACTCTCGCTAGCGCATTCCACTGGCGGGGTACCCAAATTCAAATAAAAAGGGTTTAAACAATATTCATTTTTCATGGCGCGAAAAAAAAAAAAATTGTAGATTTGTGTTCCCATAGTGAACGGTGTCGCCTCCTATAAATATGGCCCCCACTCTAAGATTCACCCTGTATATAATTTGGCTTCATTCTCTAAAACATCTGCAATAGCAATATTTGCTTCAAAATGTTTTTCTCCACAGTTTTTATATGGTAGCGGTTTAATTTCAAAATTTTCCTTTGAAAAAATGCATACACTATAGATACACCTCCATGTTAAAAATCTTTGCAACAAAAACTATTAATTAGTACATAATCTCTTAATTTTAATGATGTTATTTCATATGATTTTAACCAATGTTCTGTTATACATATTACATCTGCACATAAGCAACAATTCTAAATCTATCTCTTTTCCTAAAATTCCTTGTATACTAAAATGCATTAAGTTTATGGTAGGTAGTAAATTCCGTTTTTTGAGAAAAACCTAAAAATAGTCATATCTATCAGTAATTTAAATAACTATTTTATTCTTTACAGTCAAGCTTACTACCTTGCCAATAATTACCATAGCCTACGTAGTAATTTTCTTACATCGCATTCATCTGACGCGGCCATTTTGTAAAAATAAAAATCGTTCGTATCTCACTTATTTTTTGGAATTTTTGAAATTGGAAAAACCGTTGCAGTTAGAATTTCATGTTTTATAAAACACCATAAAAAAACATGGTCACACCATTTAAGAAAAAAAAGTTGATGTGACTTCCGGTTCAACCGGAAGTGATATTTTCGTTCCTGTTAGTCTTAAAATAGCTCACTTTTGTCTTATTCACGTATACCAAAAACGAAATTGTTAAATTCAAAAACAACCAAGAAATTGGGGGCGTACATTGACTCGTGGCCGCCCGGTATACATGGTAGGTACTCTTAATTTTTTCAGAGCACTTTAACTGAGTTGACTTTTTCCCTTGTGATAACTTATCAGATACATCATTCTTTAGTTCTAATACTAATTTTTTATTCTAAAAAAGAATTTGGCTGTGTTTCAACTTCATCATTGACAATATCTTTTACTTCAAATTTTTCGTAATAGAGCCTAAAGTCAAACCTTCTATAGCGAACTCCTCTTGGCCAGAATGAAGGTTTATAAAAATCTTCTTTATATTTAAAATCGGCTGCGACCATATAATTTTCGAACCTGTCTTCTTCTCTCGTTTTTAATTCTTTGATAGATATTTCTTAATATCTTCTTCTGTTACATCCTGTGTCACTCCATAGACATACATCCATACTTTAGGCTTTCTCCTTTAAACTTTCCATTTGTATCTTCTGACTGTCCCACATACTTCTTGTTGGGTTTCCTGCTTCTTTGAACCATTTGCCAATTGTCATTATTTCTTTGTTAATGTATACCGGGCGGCCACGAGTCAATGTACGCCCCCAATTTCTTGGTTGTTTTTGAATTTAACAATTTCGTTTTTGGTATACGTGAATAAGACAAAAGTGAGCTATTTTAAGACTAACAGGAACGAAAATATCACTTCCGGTTGAACCGGAAGTCACATCAACTTTTTTTTCTTAAATGGTGTGACCATGTTTTTTTATGGTGTTTTATAAAACATGAAATTCTAACTGCAACGGTTTTTCCAATTTCAAAAATTCCAAAAAATAAGTGAGATACGAACGATTTTTATTTTTACAAAATGGCCGCGTCAGATGAATGCGATGTAAGAAAATTACTACGTAGGCTATGGTAATTATTGGCAAGGTAGTAAGCTTGACTGTAAAGAATAAAATAGTTATTTAAATTACTGATAGATATGACTATTTTTAGGTTTTTCTCAAAAAATGGAATATAATTTTTATTTTCATTTCCGTAGGGAAAATTTTTAAATGGGACCGTACTATTTATTTTTATTATTCGGACATAATGATTCATAAGCTTTAATTTTTTCGCCAATAATCATTTCCTAACAAGATCCTTTGTAATAATAAAAGTGTTTTGGAAAGGTTCATTAAAATTATTTATTGTTGAATTTGTGCTTACCTTTTAAATACACTTTTATTATTACATTAAGAAAAGATTATTGGCGAAAAAATTAAAGCTTATGAATCATTATGTCCGAATAATAAAAAAAATAGTACGGTCCCATTTCCATAGGATCCGTACGGCAATGAAAATGAAAATTAAATTCCGTTTTTTGAGAAAAACCTAAAAATAGTCGTATCTATCAGTAATTTAAATAACTATTTTATTCTTTACAGTCAAGCTTACTACCTTGCTAATAATTACCATAGCCTACTTAGTAATTTTCTTACATCACATTCATCTGATGCGGCCATTTTGTAAAAAATAAAAAAATCGTTCGTATCTCACATATTTTTTGGAATTTTTGAAATTGGAAACAACTGCTGCAGTTAGAATTTAATGTTTTATAAAACACCACAAAAAAAACACGGTCATTCCATTTAAGAAAGAAAAGTTGTTCAACCGGAAGTGATATTTTTGTTCCAGTTAGTCTAAAAATAACCCACTTTTGTTTTATTCACGTATACCAAAAACGAAATTTTTAAATTCAAAAACAACCAAAAAATTAATAATAATATAATAATAATAATAATAATAATAATAATAATAATAATAATAATAATAATAATAATAAGGGGTGCGAAACCGGACCGGCAACCTCCACGCGGTGCACCCTGGACAGAGAGGGGTAACCCTCTCTGACAAATGTCGGACGTGGGGTTTCAGGGCTAACCACCCTGAAACCCCGCTATTCTGGTTCCACAGACCCCAGAAATGGCCCCTCACAATCGACCCCAACCGGATGGGGGTCAGAGACAGATGGGAGGGGCCTCACCGGACGGTCCCAACGTTGACGACCCACGCTATGAACATGGACGCTTTAAGTGGACGAGGGAACTAAGGGATGACTTGCTGACCTGCTACGAGAGCAGCGAACCTGAGCGCAGGGGGTACATGGCGCGATTACACCGGTTGTGGTGCGATATGCACCCGGAGTATCGCGCCTTCTCTCAACAACATCTGAGAGATCAAGTATCCTTCCTGCGCAGAACAGGTTATGTAAGGGCACCTCGTCAGCGTGAGGAAGTGCCTGCCGCACTTCCACCGCGGCAAATACCAGCTGACGAGGAACATCCTCCTGAGTACACCAATATCGCTTTAAGGACGAGGGTTAACCTTAACACCAGGGTTAACCCAAAGCCACAAGACCTGGCACGAATGGATTCGTTGATTAGTGAGGAGCTTCCAGAAGATGCCAACATCTGGCAGATCAACAGCGCGGTGTACGCTGCCGCCAAGCAACTCGTCCCACAACAGCGCCTGGCAAGCGCAGTTGATAGGGTCGAGAAAGCTAAGCGGCGCGTACAGAAGATCGAAGCGAAAATTCGATCAGCAAGGCAACACGCTTCTCGAATCCAGAGTGTGGTGGATTATATAGTCGCAGGTAGACCATTTACACCGAAGGTCCGGCGAGTGGCAGCCGGACTGAGACGCCAACACCACACTCTAAATCGCACAGTGCTGCAGACCATCAAGCAGCACTGTCTAGATAGGATTCGAGCGCTTATGGCTATTAAGAAAACTTTGGTCAGGCGAATGCGGAGTTTGGAACAAAACAAATTGTTTCAAACAAACCCGTCTCGCCTGTTCCAAGAGCCACAGCGTGTTGTCGAGAATCCGCCAACTGTTGATAATGTCGAAGCCTTCTGGAAAGGAATCTACGAAGTCACGAGTCCATTCGATAATGACACTCCAGCTATAGCACACTTCGAGGCTCTCTGTCGTAGAGTCTTAGAAGAGCCAGACGAAGTGTGCCCGGCAATCAGTACGGAAGAGGTTCAACAAGCACTTGTTGGAACCAAGAACTTCGCTGCCCCGGGTCCAGATGGTATAAACAACTAGTGGTGGAAGAAGTTTCCTTCCACCCACCGCCATCTGGCCCGAGTTTTCAACTCATGGTTGAACGAGGGGCAGCAAATTCCGGACTGGTTTGTCGAGGGGCGAACTGTGCTAATCCCCAAAAAGGGGGATCTGTCTGACCCAAAAAATTATAGACCGATTACCTGCCTCAACTCCTGCTACAAGTTATTTACTCGTATCTTGTATACCAGGATGTTGAGGTCTGTTGATCCGGTCTACCAACAGATAAACGAACAGCGTGGTGCCAAGAAGGGCCTGGCAGGTTGCAAGGAAAACCTGCTGATAGACCGCTGTATTACGCAGGACTCTGTGCAATACAAGCGGAATCTGTCAATGGCCTGGATTGATTATCGCAAGGCATTTGATACAACATCCCACGAGCTTTTGTTACACTTGCTCGGATGTCTTGCGGTACCAGCACCACTAGTGAGATGCATCGAACAACTGTTGCCGCTTTGGAGAACTCGCTTCACCATAACATCCGGTGCCGAGCGAGTTTCGACAGAGTTGGTGACATTTAAGAGAGGAGTGTTTCAGGGTGACTCTTTGAGTCCGCTCCTCTTCTGCATCTCACTGCTGCCGCTATCTGTTGGACTCCGCCAAACCCGCGGGTACCAGTGTGGGCCACCCAGCAACCGGAGGCATAAGGTCACCCATCTATTTTATATGGATGACCTTAAACTCTATACCTCCGGAGAGCGAGAACTTCAAAATGCTCTCAGGGTGGTCGAGGAATACACGCGGGCAATTGGAATGGAGTTTGGGTTGGACAAATGCGCAGTCGTCCACCTCAAGAGAGGACGATGCGGGGAATTCCATGAAGATGCGCAGCTCGCAGACGGAAGCATCCTACGACATTTGGATGCCGGAGAGACCTACACATACCTGGGTGTGGAACAACGCCACATCCAGGATGTGAACCAAATAAAGGATTCTCTCCGTGGCAAGTACAGACACCGACTCCGAAAGATCTGGTCATCAGAACTTTCGGGGAAGAACAAGGTGTCTGCCACTAATATGCTTGCCGTTCCGATTCTGCTCTACTCCTTTGGCGTAGTCAAATGGGGAGTAGATGAGCTGCGTCAATTGGACAGGAATACCCGCAAGATGATGAATATTCATAGGAGTATTCATCCTAGATCGTCCGTTCCTCGTGTGTACCTCCCACGTCAACGGGGGGGCCGAGGACTCTTGAGTCTGGAGTGCATGCATGGCAGAGTGGCACTGAGTATGGCATTTAATGTCATCAGGAGCTCGGACCCACTCCTACAGTTAGTGAGAGATCATGAAGCTGTGGGAGTTGGCGCTTTATTGTTTAGGGCAGCACAGAGGGCCGCAGATGAACTCGGTCTCGTGTTCGACTACAGGCGAGAAGGCCGGCGAGGTGACTCAGTCACTGAGCTTCCGCCTAATCGTCTGACAGCCCACATCAAAGCTGCCGAACAGAGAAATCTGTTCAGGCAGCACGTCGATAAACCCCTGCACGGTGTTTTCTATAACAACATAGAAGCACTGGGTTTATCGACAGAGCTGACCTTCGCATTTTTAAGGTCAGCGGGGCTGAAGTCGGAGACCGAGGGATACATTGTGGCCTGCCAAGATGGTGTTATTAACACATTGGTCTATCGCAGTCGCGTGATGGGTGTAGAGGTGCCTGATATCAACTGCAGGACCTGCCGTCAGGCGCCGGAGTCGCTAATGCATTTATTATCTGCATGCCCGATTTATGCGACTTCGGTCTACATCCAACGACATAACGCGGCTTTACGAGTGCTATACTACCATCTACGGCACTCGTACCAGATAGACCAAACACCAGTGCTGCCTTACGTCCCCGGAGATATCGAGTCCGTTGTCGAGAATGAGAAATGCCGGATTTACTGGAACTACTCGTTCCCGACCGTCAGGCGAATTCACGCCAATAAGCCTGACATAGTCCTCCTCGACCATCAGACCAAGGTGATGTATGTCATCGAGTTCTCAGCACCTGCTGAGACAAACATCGCCTTGAAGGAGGAGGAGAAACGGACTAAATACAGAGATCTCCGGTACGAGCTCCAAGTGCTATACCCAGGCTACTCTGTCAAAATGGTCGTCCTGATAATCGGTGTACTCGGAGGTATGAAGCCCACGCTGCTCTCCGCATTGAAGACCATGCCTGTCTGCCAAACATCGGCAGAATGGTTGGCTGGTCAAATGCAGAAAGCGGTCATCCTGGGATCCCTTCGTCTACTTAGAGCACACGAGTCTGGAATCTACAGTGACTAACCCTGCGGGATGTGGGGAGTTGCTGTAGATTATTCGCTGGCGCTCTCTCTGTGTGGTGTCGGAGGCCACAGGGAGACTGTCCAGCACTTTCGTCCCGAAAAAAAAAAAAAAATAATAATAATAATAATAATAAGGGGTGCGAAACCGGACCGGCAACCTCCACGCGGTGCACCCTGGACAGAGAGGGGTAACCCTCTCTGACAAATGTCGGACGTGGGGTTTCAGGGCTAACCACCCTGAAACCCCGCTATTCTGGTTCCACAGACCCCAGAAATGGCCCCTCACAATCGACCCCAACCGGATGGGGGTCAGAGACAGATGGGAGGGGCCTCACCGGACGGTCTCAACGTTGACGACCCACGCTATGAACATGGACGCTTTAAGTGGACGAGGGAACTAAGGGATGACTTGCTGACCTGCTACGAGAGCAGCGAACCTGAGCGCAGGGGGTACATGGCGCGATTACACCGGTTGTGGTGCGATATGCACCCGGAGTATCGCGCCTTCTCTCAACAACATCTGAGAGATCAAGTATCCTTCCTGCGCAGAACAGGTTATGTAAGGGCACCTCGTCAGCGTGAGGAAGTGCCTGCCGCACTTCCACCGCGGCAAATACCAGCTGACGAGGAACATCCTCCTGAGTACACCAATATCGCTTTAAGGACGAGGGTTAACCTTAACACCAGGGTTAACCCAAAGCCACAAGACCTGGCACGAATGGATTCGTTGATTAGTGAGGAGCTTCCAGAAGATGCCAACATCTGGCAGATCAACAGCGCGGTGTACGCTGCCGCCAAGCAACTCGTCCCACAACAGCGCCTGGCAAGCGCAGTTGATAGGGTCGAGAAAGCTAAGCGGCGCGTACAGAAGATCGAAGCGAAAATTCGATCAGCAAGGCAACACGCTTCTCGAATCCAGAGTGTGGTGGATTATATAGTCGCAGGTAGACCATTTACACCGAAGGTCCGGCGAGTGGCAGCCGGACTGAGACGCCAACACCACACTCTAAATCGCACAGTGCTGCAGACCATCAAGCAGCACTGTCTAGATAGGATTCGAGCGCTTATGGCTATTAAGAAAACTTTGGTCAGGCGAATGCGGAGTTTGGAACAAAACAAATTGTTTCAAACAAACCCGTCTCGCCTGTTCCAAGAGCCACAGCGTGTTGTCGAGAATCCGTCAACTGTTGATAATGTCGAAGCCTTCTGGAAAGGAATCTACGAAGTCACGAGTCCATTCGATAATGACACTCCAGCTATAGCACACTTCGAGGCTCTCTGTCGTAGAGTCTTAGAAGAGCCAGACGAAGTGTGCCCGGCAATCAGTACGGAAGAGGTTCAACAAGCACTTGTTGGAACCAAGAACTTCGCTGCCCCGGGTCCAGATGGTATAAACAACTGGTGGTGGAAGGAGTTTCCTTCCACCCACCGCCATCTGGCCCGAGTTTTCAACTCATGGTTGAACGAGGGGCAGCAAATTCCGGACTGGTTTGTCGAGGGGCGAACTGTGCTAATCCCCAAAAAGGGGGATCTGTCTGACCCAAAAAATTATAGACCGATTACCTGCCTCAACTCCTGCTACAAGTTATTTACTCGTATCTTGTATACCAGGATGTTGAGGTCTGTTGATCCGGTCTACCAACAGATAAACGAACAGCATGGTGCCAAGAAGGGCCTGGCAGGTTGCAAGGAAAACCTGCTGATAGACCGCTGTATTACGCAGGACTCTGTGCAATACAAGCGGAATCTGTCAATGGCCTGGATTGATTATCGCAAGGCATTTGATACAACATCCCACGAGCTTTTGTTACACTTGCTCGGATGTCTTGCGGTACCAGCACCACTAGTGAGATGCATCGAACAACTGTTGCCGCTTTGGAGAACTCGCTTCACCATAACATCCGGTGCCGAGCGAGTTTCGACAGAGTTGGTGACATTTAAGAGAGGAGTGTTTCAGGGTGACTCTTTGAGTCCGCTCCTCTTCTGCATCTCACTGCTGCCGCTATCTGTTGGACTCCGCCAAACCCGCGGGTACCAGTGTGAGCCACCCAGCAACCGGAGGCATAAGGTCACCCATCTATTTTATATGGATGACCTTAAACTCTATACCTCCGGAGAGCGAGAACTTCAAAATGCTCTCAGGGTGGTCGAGGAATACACGCGGGCAATTGGAATGGAGTTTGGGTTGGACAAATGCGCAGTCGTCCACCTCAAGAGAGGACGATGCGGGGAATTCCACGAAGATGCGCAGCTCGCAGACGGAAGCATCCTACGACATTTGGATGCCGGAGAGACCTACACATACCTGGGTGTGGAACAACGCCACATCCAGGATGTGAACCAAATAAAGGATTCTCTCCGTGGCAAGTACAGACACCGACTCCGAAAGATCTGGTCATCAGAACTTTCGGGGAAGAACAAGGTGTCTGCCACTAATATGCTTGCCGTTCCGATTCTGCTCTACTCCTTTGGAGTAGTTAAATGGCGAGTAGATGAGCTGCGCCAATTGGACAGGGATACCCGCAAGATGATGAATATCCATAGGAGTATTCATCCTAGATCGTCCGTTCCTCGTGTGTACCTCCCACGTCAACGGGGGGGCCGAGGACTCTTGAGTCTGGAGTGCATGCATGGCAGAGTGGCACTGAGTATGGCATTTAATGTCATCAGGAGCTCGGACCCACTCCTACAGTTAGTGAGAGATCATGAAGCTGTGGGAGTTGGCGCTTTATTGTTTAGGGCAGCACAGAGGGCCGCAGATGAACTCGGTCTCGTGTTCGACTACAGGCGAGAAGGCCGGCGAGGTGACTCAGTCACTGAGCTTCCGCCTAATCGTCTGACAGCCCACATCAAAGCTGCCGAACAGAGAAATCTGTTCAGGCAGCACGTCGATAAACCCCTGCACGGTGTTTTCTATAACAACATAGAAGCACTGGGTTTATCGACAGAGCTGACCTTCGCATTTTTAAGGTCAGCGGGGCTGAAGTCGGAGACCGAGGGATACATTGTGGCCTGCCAAGATGGTGTTATTAACACATTGGTCTATCGCAGTCGCGTGATGGGTGTAGAGGTGCCTGATATCAACTGCAGGACCTGCCGTCAGGCGCCGGAGTCGCTAATGCATTTATTATCTGCATGCCCGATTTATGCGACTTCGGTCTACATCCAACGACATAACGCGGCTTTACGAGTGCTATACTACCATCTACGGCACTCGTACCAGATAGACCAAACACCAGTGCTGCCTTACGTCCCCGGAGATATCGAGTCCGTTGTCGAGAATGAGAAATGCCGGATTTACTGGAACTACTCGTTCCCGACCGTCAGGCGAATTCACGCCAATAAGCCTGACATAGTCCTCCTCGACCATCAGACCAAGGTGATGTATGTCATCGAGTTCTCAGCACCTGCTGAGACAAACATCGCCTTGAAGGAGGAGGAGAAACGGACTAAATACAGAGATCTCCGGTACGAGCTCCAAGTGCTCTACTCTGTCAAAATGGTCGTCCTGATAATCGGTGTACTCGGAGGTATGAAGCCCACGCTGCTCTCCGCATTGAAGACCATGCCTGTCTGCCAAACATCGGCAGAATGGTTGGCTGGTCAAATGCAGAAAGCGGTCATCCTGGGATCCCTTCGTCTACTTAGAGCACACGAGTCTGGAATCTACAGTGACTAACCCTGCGGGATGTGGGGAGTTGCTGTAGATTATTCGCTGGCGCTCTCTCTGTGTGGTGTCGGAGGCCACAGGGAGACTGTCCAGCACTTTCGTCCCGAAACGGAAAAAAAAAAAAAAAAAAAAAAAATAATAATAATAATAAGGGGTGCGAAACCGGACCGGCAACCTCCACGCGGTGCACCCTGGACAGAGAGGGGTAACCCTCTCTGACAAATGTCGGACGTGGGGTTTCAGGGCTAACCACCCTGAAACCCCCCTATTCTGGTTCCACAGACCCCAGAAATGGCCCCTCACAATCGACCCCAACCGGATGGGGGTCAGAGACAGATGGGAGGGGCCTCACCGGACGGTCTCAACGTTGACGACCCACGCAATGAATATGGACGCTTTAGGTGGACGGAGGGATTAAGGGATGACCTGCTGACCTGCTACGAGAGCAGCGAACCTGAGCGCAGGGGATACATGGCGCGATTACACCGGTTGTGGTGCGATATGCACCCGGAGTATCGCGCCTTCTCTCAACAACATCTGAGAGATCAAGTATCCTTCCTGCGCAGAACAGGTTACGTAAGGGCACCTCGTCAGCGTGAGGAAGTGCCTGCCGCACTTCCACCGCGGCAAATACCAGCTGACGAGGAACATCCTCCTGAGTACACCGATATCGCTTTAAGGACGAGGGTTAACCTTAACACCAGGGTTAACCCAAAGCCACAAGACCTGGCACGAATGGATTCGTTGATTAGTGAGGAGCTTCCAGAAGATGCCAACATCTGGCAGATCAACAGCGCGGTGTACGCTGCCGCCAAGCAACTCGTCCCACAACAGCGCCTGGCAAGCGCAGTTGATAGGGTCGGGAAAGCTAAGCGGCGCGTACAGCAGATCGAAGCTAAAATTCGATCAGCAAGGCAACACACTTCTCGAATCCAGAGTGTGGTGGATTATATAGTCGCAGGTAGACCATTTACACCGAAGGTCCGGCGAGTGGCAGCCGGACTGAGACGCCAACACCACACTCTAAATCGCACAGTGCTGCAGACCATCAAGCAGCACTGTCTAGATAGGATTCGAGCGCTTATGGCTATTAAGAAAACTTTGGTCAGGCGAATGCGGAGTTTGGAACAAAATAAATTGTTTCAAACAAACCCGTCTCGCCTGTTCCAAGAGCCACAGCGTGTTGTCGAAAATCCGCCGACTGTTGATAATGTCGAAGCCTTCTGGAAAGGAATCTACGAAGTCGCGAGTCCATTCGATAATGACACTCCAGCTATAGCACACTTCGAGGCTCTCTGTCGTAGAGTCTTAGAAGAGCTAGACGAAGTGTGCCCGGCAATCAGTACGGAAGAGGTTCAACAAGCACTTGTTGGAACCAAGAACTTCGCTGCCCCGGGTCCAGATGGTATAAACAACTGGTGGTGGAAGAAGTTTCCTTCCACCCACCGCCATCTGGCCCGAGTTTTCAACTCATGGTTGAACGAGGGGCAGCAAATTCCGGACTGGTTTGTCGAGGGGCGAACTGTGCTAATCCCCAAAAAGGGGGATCTGTCTGACCCAAAAAATTATAGGCCGATTACCTGCCTCAACTCCTGCTACAAGTTATTTACTCGTATCTTGTATACCAGGATGTTGAGGTCTGTTGATCCGGTCTACCAACAGATAAACGAACAGCGTGGTGCCAAGAAGGGCCTGGCAGGTTGCAAGGAAAACCTGCTGATAGACCGCTGTATTACACAGGATTCTGTGCAGTACAAGCGGAATCTGTCAATGGCCTGGATTGATTATCGCAAGGCATTTGATACAACATCCCACGAGCTTTTGTTACACTTGCTCGGATGTCTTGCGGTACCAGCACCACTAGTGAAATGCATCGAACAACTGTTGCCGCTTTGGAGAACTCGCTTCACCATAACATCCGGTGCCGAGCGAGTTTCGACAGAGTTGGTGACATTTAAGAGAGGAGTGTTTCAGGGTGACTCTTTGAGTCCGCTCCTCTTCTGCATCTCACTGCTGCCGCTATCTGTTGGACTCCGCCAAACCCGCGGGTATCAGTGTGGGCCACCCAGCAACCGGAGGCATAAGGTCACCCATCTATTTTATATGGATGACCTTAAACTCTATACCTCCGGAGAGCGAGAACTTCAAAATGCTCTCAGGGTGGTCGAGGAATACACGCGGGCAATTGGAATGGAGTTTGGGTTGGACAAATGCGCAGTCGTCCACCTCAAGAGAGGACGATGCGGGGAATTCCACGAAGATGCGCAGCTCGCAGACGGAAGCATCCTACGACATTTGGATGCCGGAGAGACCTACACATACCTGGGTGTGGAACAACGCCACATCCAGGATGTGAACCAAATAAAGGATTCTCTCCGTGGCAAGTACAGACACCGACTCCGAAAGATCTGGTCATCAGAACTGTCGGGGAAGAACAAGGTGTCTGCCACTAATATGCTTGCCGTTCCGATTCTGCTCTACTCCTTCGGAGTAGTTAAATGGCGAGTAGATGAGCTGCGTCAATTGGACAGGAATACCCGCAAGATGATGAATATTCATAGGAGTATTCATCCTAGATCGTCCGTTCCTCGTGTGTACCTCCCACGTCAACGGGGGGGCCGAGGACTCTTGAGTCTGGAGTGCATGCATGGCAGAGTGGCACTGAGTATGGCATTTAATGTCATCAGGAGCTCGGACCCACTCCTACAGTTAGTGAGAGATCATGAAGCTGTGGGAGTTGGCGCTTTATTGTTTAGGGCAGCACAGAGGGCCGCAGATGAACTCGGTCTCGTGTTCGACTACAGGCGAGAAGGCCGGCGAGGTGACTCAGTCACTGAGCTTCCGCCTAATCGTCTGACAGCCCACATCAAAGCTGCCGAACAGAGAAATCTGTTCAGGCAGCACGTCGATAAACCCCTGCACGGTGTTTTCTATAACAACATAGAAGCACTGGGTTTATCGACAGAGCTGACCTTCGCATTTTTAAGGTCAGCGGGGCTGAAGTCGGAGACCGAGGGATACATTGTGGCCTGCCAAGATGGTGTTATTAACACATTGGTCTATCGCAGTCGCGTGATGGGTGTAGAGGTGCCTGATATCAGCTGCAGGACCTGCCGTCAGGCGCCGGAGTCGCTAATGCATTTATTATCTGCATGCCCGATTTATGCGACTTCGGTCTACATCCAACGACATAACGCGGCTTTACGAGTGCTATACTACCATCTACGGCACTCGTACCAGATAGACCAAACACCAGTGCTGCCTTACGTCCCCGGAGATATCGAGTCCGTTGTCGAGAATGAGAAATGCCGGATTTACTGGAACTACTCGTTCCCGACCGTCAGGCGAATTCACGCCAATAAGCCTGACATAGTCCTCCTCGACCATCAGACCAAGGTGATGTATGTCATCGAGTTCTCAGCACCTGCTGAGACAAACATCGCCTTGAAGGAGGAGGAGAAACGGACTAAATACAGAGATCTCCGGTACGAGCTCCAAGTGCTATACCCAGGCTACTCTGTCAAAATGGTCGTCCTGATAATCGGTGTACTCGGAGGTATGAAGCCCACGCTGCTCTCCGCATTGAAGACCATGCCTGTCTGCCAAACATCGGCAGAATGGTTGGCTGGTCAAATGCAGAAAGCGGTCATCCTGGGATCCCTTCGTCTACTTAGAGCACACGAGTCTGGAATCTACAGTGACTAACCCTGCGGGATGTGGGGAGTTGCTGTAGATTATTCGCTGGCGCTATCTCTGTGTGGTGTCGGAGGCCACAGGGAGACTGTCCAGCACTTTCGTCCCGAAACGGAAAAAAAAAAAAAAAAAATAATAATAATAATAAGGGGTGCGAAACCGGACCGGCAACCTCCACGCGGTGCACCCTGGACAGAGAGGGGTAACCCTCTCTGACAAATGTCGGACGTGGGGTTTCAGGGCTAACCACCCTGAACGGTCTCAACGTTGACGACCCACGCAATGAATATGGACGCTTTAGGTGGACGGAGGGATTAAGGGATGACCTGCTGACCTGCTACGAGAGCAGCGAACCTGAGCGCAGGGGATACATGGCGCGATTACACCGGTTGTGGTGCGATATGCACCCGGAGTATCGCGCCTTCTCTCAACAACATCTGAGAGATCAAGTATCCTTCCTGCGCAGAACAGGTTACGTAAGGGCACCTCGTCAGCGTGAGGAAGTGCCTGCCGCACTTCCACCGCGGCAAATACCAGCTGACGAGGAACATCCTCCTGAGTACACCGATATCGCTTTAAGGACGAGGGTTAACCTTAACACCAGGGTTAACCCAAAGCCACAAGACCTGGCACGAATGGATTCGTTGATTAGTGAGGAGCTTCCAGAAGATGCCAACATCTGGCAGATCAACAGCGCGGTGTACGCTGCCGCCAAGCAACTCGTCCCACAACAGCGCCTGGCAAGCGCAGTTGATAGGGTCGGGAAAGCTAAGCGGCGCGTACAGCAGATCGAAGCTAAAATTCGATCAGCAAGGCAACACACTTCTCGAATCCAGAGTGTGGTGGATTATATAGTCGCAGGTAGACCATTTACACCGAAGGTCCGGCGAGTGGCAGCCGGACTGAGACGCCAACACCACACTCTAAATCGCACAGTGCTGCAGACCATCAAGCAGCACTGTCTAGATAGGATTCGAGCGCTTATGGCTATTAAGAAAACTTTGGTCAGGCGAATGCGGAGTTTGGAACAAAACAAATTGTTTCAAACAAACCCGTCTCGCCTGTTCCAAGAGCCACAGCGTGTTGTCGAAAATCCGCCGACTGTTGATAATGTCGAAGCCTTCTGGAAAGGAATCTACGAAGTCGCGAGTCCATTCGATAATGACACTTCAGCTATAGCACACTTCGAGGCTCTCTGTCGTAGAGTCTTAGAAGAGCCAGACGAAGTGTGCCCGGCAATCAGTACGGAAGAGGTTCAACAAGCACTTGTTGGAACCAAGAACTTCGCTGCCCCGGGTCCAGATGGTATAAACAACTGGTGGTGGAAGAAGTTTCCTTCCACCCACCGCCATCTGGCCCGAGTTTTCAACTCATGGTTGAACGAGGGGCAGCAAATTCCGGACTGGTTTGTCGAGGGGCGAACTGTGCTAATCCCCAAAAAGGGGGATCTGTCTGACCCAAAAAATTATAGGCCGATTACCTGCCTCAACTCCTGCTACAAGTTATTTACTCGTATCTTGTATACCAGGATGTTGAGGTCTGTTGATCCGGTCTACCAACAGATAAACGAACAGCGTGGTGCCAAGAAGGGCCTGGCAGGTTGCAAGGAAAACCTGCTGATAGACCGCTGTATTACACAGGATTCTGTGCAGTACAAGCGGAATCTGTCAATGGCCTGGATTGATTATCGCAAGGCATTTGATACAACATCCCACGAGCTTTTGTTACACTTGCTCGGATGTCTTGCGGTACCAGCACCACTAGTGAAATGCATCGAACAACTGTTGCCGCTTTGGAGAACTCGCTTCACCATAACATCCGGTGCCGAGCGAGTTTCGACAGAGTTGGTGACATTTAAGAGAGGAGTGTTTCAGGGTGACTCTTTGAGTCCGCTCCTCTTCTGCATCTCACTGCTGCCGCTATCTGTTGGACTCCGCCAAACCCGCGGGTATCAGTGTGGGCCACCCAGCAACCGGAGGCATAAGGTCACCCATCTATTTTATATGGATGACCTTAAACTCTATACCTCCGGAGAGCGAGAACTTCAAAATGCTCTCAGGGTGGTCGAGGAATACACGCGGGCAATTGGAATGGAGTTTGGGTTGGACAAATGCGCAGTCGTCCACCTCAAGAGAGGACGATGCGGGGAATTCCACGAAGATGCGCAGCTCGCAGACGGAAGCATCCTACGACATTTGGATGCCGGAGAGACCTACACATACCTGGGTGTGGAACAACGCCACATCCAGGATGTGAACCAAATAAAGGATTCTCTCCGTGGCAAGTACAGACACCGACTCCGAAAGATCTGGTCATCAGAACTGTCGGGGAAGAACAAGGTGTCTGCCACTAATATGCTTGCCGTTCCGATTCTGCTCTACTCCTTCGGAGTAGTTAAATGGCGAGTAGATGAGCTGCGTCAATTGGACAGGAATACCCGCAAGATGATGAATATTCATAGGAGTATTCATCCTAGATCGTCCGTTCCTCGTGTGTACCTCCCACGTCAACGGGGGGGCCGAGGACTCTTGAGTCTGGAGTGCATGCATGGCAGAGTGGCACTGAGTATGGCATTTAATGTCATCAGGAGCTCGGACCCACTCCTACAGTTAGTGAGAGATCATGAAGCTGTGGGAGTTGGCGCTTTATTGTTTAGGGCAGCACAGAGGGCCGCAGATGAACTCGGTCTCGTGTTCGACTACAGGCGAGAAGGCCGGCGAGGTGACTCAGTCACTGAGCTTCCGCCTAATCGTCTGACAGCCCACATCAAAGCTGCCGAACAGAGAAATCTGTTCAGGCAGCACGTCGATAAACCCCTGCACGGTGTTTTCTATAACAACATAGAAGCACTGGGTTTATCGACAGAGCTGACCTTCGCATTTTTAAGGTCAGCGGGGCTGAAGTCGGAGACCGAGGGATACATTGTGGCCTGCCAAGATGGTGTTATTAACACATTGGTCTATCGCAGTCGCGTGATGGGTGTAGAGGTGCCTGATATCAGCTGCAGGACCTGCCGTCAGGCGCCGGAGTCGCTAATGCATTTATTATCTGCATGCCCGATTTATGCGACTTCGGTCTACATCCAACGACATAACGCGGCTTTACGAGTGCTATACTACCATCTACGGCACTCGTACCAGATAGACCAAACACCAGTGCTGCCTTACGTCCCCGGAGATATCGAGTCCGTTGTCGAGAATGAGAAATGCCGGATTTACTGGAACTACTCGTTCCCGACCGTCAGGCGAATTCACGCCAATAAGCCTGACATAGTCCTCCTCGACCATCAGACCAAGGTGATGTATGTCATCGAGTTCTCAGCACCTGCTGAGACAAACATCGCCTTGAAGGAGGAGGAGAAACGGACTAAATACAGAGATCTCCGGTACGAGCTCCAAGTGCTATACCCAGGCTACTCTGTCAAAATGGTCGTCCTGATAATCGGTGTACTCGGAGGTATGAAGCCCACGCTGCTCTCCGCATTGAAGACCATGCCTGTCTGCCAAACATCGGCAGAATGGTTGGCTGGTCAAATGCAGAAAGCGGTCATCCTGGGATCCCTTCGTCTACTTAGAGCACACGAGTCTGGAATCTACAGTGACTAACCCTGCGGGATGTGGGGAGTTGCTGTAGATTATTCGCTGGCGCTATCTCTGTGTGGTGTCGGAGGCCACAGGGAGACTGTCCAGCACTTTCGTCCCGAAACGGAAAAAAAAAAAAAAAAAATAATAATAATAATAAGGGGTGCGAAACCGGACCGGCAACCTCCACGCGGTGCACCCTGGACAGAGAGGGGTAACCCTCTCTGACAAATGTCGGACGTGGGGTTTCAGGGCTAACCACCCTGAACGGTCTCAACGTTGACGACCCACGCAATGAATATGGACGCTTTAGGTGGACGGAGGGATTAAGGGATGACCTGCTGACCTGCTACGAGAGCAGCGAACCTGAGCGCAGGGGATACATGGCGCGATTACACCGGTTGTGGTGCGATATGCACCCGGAGTATCGCGCCTTCTCTCAACAACATCTGAGAGATCAAGTATCCTTCCTGCGCAGAACAGGTTACGTAAGGGCACCTCGTCAGCGTGAGGAAGTGCCTGCCGCACTTCCACCGCGGCAAATACCAGCTGACGAGGAACATCCTCCTGAGTACACCGATATCGCTTTAAGGACGAGGGTTAACCTTAACACCAGGGTTAACCCAAAGCCACAAGACCTGGCACGAATGGATTCGTTGATTAGTGAGGAGCTTCCAGAAGATGCCAACATCTGGCAGATCAACAGCGCGGTGTACGCTGCCGCCAAGCAACTCGTCCCACAACAGCGCCTGGCAAGCGCAGTTGATAGGGTCGGGAAAGCTAAGCGGCGCGTACAGCAGATCGAAGCTAAAATTCGATCAGCAAGGCAACACACTTCTCGAATCCAGAGTGTGGTGGATTATATAGTCGCAGGTAGACCATTTACACCGAAGGTCCGGCGAGTGGCAGCCGGACTGAGACGCCAACACCACACTCTAAATCGCACAGTGCTGCAGACCATCAAGCAGCACTGTCTAGATAGGATTCGAGCGCTTATGGCTATTAAGAAAACTTTGGTCAGGCGAATGCGGAGTTTGGAACAAAACAAATTGTTTCAAACAAACCCGTCTCGCCTGTTCCAAGAGCCACAGCGTGTTGTCGAAAATCCGCCGACTGTTGATAATGTCGAAGCCTTCTGGAAAGGAATCTACGAAGTCGCGAGTCCATTCGATAATGACACTTCAGCTATAGCACACTTCGAGGCTCTCTGTCGTAGAGTCTTAGAAGAGCCAGACGAAGTGTGCCCGGCAATCAGTACGGAAGAGGTTCAACAAGCACTTGTTGGAACCAAGAACTTCGCTGCCCCGGGTCCAGATGGTATAAACAACTGGTGGTGGAAGAAGTTTCCTTCCACCCACCGCCATCTGGCCCGAGTTTTCAACTCATGGTTGAACGAGGGGCAGCAAATTCCGGACTGGTTTGTCGAGGGGCGAACTGTGCTAATCCCCAAAAAGGGGGATCTGTCTGACCCAAAAAATTATAGGCCGATTACCTGCCTCAACTCCTGCTACAAGTTATTTACTCGTATCTTGTATACCAGGATGTTGAGGTCTGTTGATCCGGTCTACCAACAGATAAACGAACAGCGTGGTGCCAAGAAGGGCCTGGCAGGTTGCAAGGAAAACCTGCTGATAGACCGCTGTATTACACAGGATTCTGTGCAGTACAAGCGGAATCTGTCAATGGCCTGGATTGATTATCGCAAGGCATTTGATACAACATCCCACGAGCTTTTGTTACACTTGCTCGGATGTCTTGCGGTACCAGCACCACTAGTGAAATGCATCGAACAACTGTTGCCGCTTTGGAGAACTCGCTTCACCATAACATCCGGTGCCGAGCGAGTTTCGACAGAGTTGGTGACATTTAAGAGAGGAGTGTTTCAGGGTGACTCTTTGAGTCCGCTCCTCTTCTGCATCTCACTGCTGCCGCTATCTGTTGGACTCCGCCAAACCCGCGGGTATCAGTGTGGGCCACCCAGCAACCGGAGGCATAAGGTCACCCATCTATTTTATATGGATGACCTTAAACTCTATACCTCCGGAGAGCGAGAACTTCAAAATGCTCTCAGGGTGGTCGAGGAATACACGCGGGCAATTGGAATGGAGTTTGGGTTGGACAAATGCGCAGTCGTCCACCTCAAGAGAGGACGATGCGGGGAATTCCACGAAGATGCGCAGCTCGCAGACGGAAGCATCCTACGACATTTGGATGCCGGAGAGACCTACACATACCTGGGTGTGGAACAACGCCACATCCAGGATGTGAACCAAATAAAGGATTCTCTCCGTGGCAAGTACAGACACCGACTCCGAAAGATCTGGTCATCAGAACTGTCGGGGAAGAACAAGGTGTCTGCCACTAATATGCTTGCCGTTCCGATTCTGCTCTACTCCTTCGGAGTAGTTAAATGGCGAGTAGATGAGCTGCGCCAATTGGACAGGGATACCCGCAAGATGATGAATATTCATAGGAGTATTCATCCTAGGTCGTCCATTCCTCGTGTGTACCTCCCACGTCAACGGGGGGGCCGAGGACTCTTGAGTCTGGAGTGTATGCATGACAGAGTAGCACTGGGTATGGCATGTAACATCCTAAGGAGCTCGGATCCGCTCCTACGGTTAGTGAGAGATCATGAAACCGTGGGAGTTGGCGCTTTATTGTTTAAGGCAGCACAGAGGGCCGCAGATGAACTCGGTCTCGTGTTCGACTACAGGCGAGGAGGCAGGCGAGGTGCTGATGCAGAATCAGTTACTGAGCTTCCGCCGAATCGTCTGACAGCCCAAATCAAAGCTGCCGAACAGAGGAATCTGTTCAGGCAGCACGTCGATAAACCCTTGCACGGTGTTTTCTATAACAACATAGAAGCACTGGGTTTATCGACAGAGCTGACCTTCGCATTCTTAAGGTCAGCGGGGCTGAAGTCGGAGACCGAGGGATTCATAATGGCCTGCCAAGATGGTGTTATAAACACATTGGTCTATCGGAGTCGCGTGATGGGTGTAGTGGTTCCTGATATCAACTGCAGGACCTGCCGTCAGGCGCCGGAGTCGCTCATGCATCTATTATCTGCATGTCCGATTTATGCGACTTCGGCCTACATCCAACGACATAACGCGGCTTTACGAGTGCTATACTACCATCTACGGCACTCGTACAAGATAGACCAAACACCAGTGCTGCCTTATATCCCCGGAGATATCGAGTCCGTTGTCGAGAACGAGAAATGCCGGATTTACTGGAACTACTCGTTCCCGACCGTCAGGCGAATTCACGCCAATAAGCCTGACATAGTCCTCCTCGACCATCAGACCAAGGTGATGTATGTCATCGAGTTCTCAGCACCTGCTGAGACAAACATCGCCTTGAAGGAGGAGGAGAAACGGACTAAATACAGAGATCTCCGGTACGAGCTCCAAGTGCTATACCCAGGCTACTCTGTCAAGATGGTCGTCCTGATAATCGGTGTACTCGGAGGAATGAAGCCCACGCTGCTCTCCGCATTGAAGACCATGCCTGCCTGCCAAACATCGGCAGAATGGTTGGCTGGTCAAATGCAGAAAACGGTCATCCTGGGATCCCTTCGTCTACTTAGGGCACACGAGTCTGGAATCTACAGTGACTAACCCTGCGGGATGTGGGGAGTTGCTGTAGATTATTCGCTGGCGCTCTCTCTGTGTGGTGTCGGAGGCCACGGAGAGACTGTCCAGCACTTGGTTCGGGAAACCGGAAAAAAAAAAAAATAAAATAATAATAATAATAAGGGGTGCGAAATGCGGACCGGCAACCTCCTCGCGGTGCACCCTGGACAGGGAGGGGCAACCCTCTCTGACAAATGTCGGACGTGGGATCTCAGGGCTAACCACCCTGTGATCCCAAACCCTCTGGTTCAAGACCTTGACAGAGGACAGGCCCCTCACAATCGACCCCAGTCGGATGGGGGTCAGAGACAGGTGGGAGGGGCCTTACCGGACGGTCTCATTAATGACGAACTTGCTATTGTACATGGACGCTTTAGGTGGACGGAGGGATTAAGGGATGACCTGCTTAACTGCTATGAGAGCAGCGAACCTGGGCGCAGGGGATACATGGCGCGATTACACCGGTTGTGGTGCGATATGCACCCGGAGTATCGCGCCTTCTCTCAGCAACATCTGAGAGACCAAGTATCCTTTTTGCGCCGAACAGGTTACGTAAGGGCACCTCGTCGGCGTGAGGAAGTACCAGCCGCACTTCCACCGCGGCAAATTCCAGCTGACGAGGAACTTCCGCTTGAGTACACCGACGACGCTTTAAGGACGAGGATTAACCTTAACACCAGGGTTAACCCAAAGCCACAAGATCTGGCACGAATGGATTCGTTGATCATGAGGAGCTTCCAGAAGATGCCAACATCTGGCAGATCAACAGCGCGGTGTACGCTGCCGCAAAGCAACTCGTCCCACAACAGCGCCTGGCAAGCGCAGTTGATAGGGTCGAGAAAGCTAAGCGGCGCGTACAGAAGATCGAAGTTAAAATTCGATCAGCAAGGCAACACGCTTCTCGAATCCAGAGTGTGGTGGATTATATAGTCGCAGGTAGACCATTTACACCGAAGGTCCGGCGAGTGGCAGCCGGACTGAGACGCCAACACCACACTCTAAATCGCACAGTGCTGCAGACCATCAAGCAGCACTGTCTAGATAGGATTCGAGCGCTTATGGCTATTAAGAAAACTTTGGTCAGGCGAATGCGGAGTTTGGAACAAAACAAATTGTTTCAAACAAACCCGTCTCGCCTGTTCCAAGAGCCACAGCGTGTTGTCGAAAATCCGCCGACTGTTGATAATGTCGAAGCCTTCTGGAAAGGAATCTACGAAGTCGCAAGTCCATTCGATAATGACACTCCAGCTATAGCACACTTCGAGGCTCTCTGTCGTCGAGTCTTAGAAGAGCCAGACGAAGTGTGCCCGGCAATCAGTACGGAAGAGGTTCAACAAGCACTTGTTGGAACCAAGAACTTCGCTGCCCCGGGTCCAGATGCTATAAACAACTGGTGGTGGAAGAAGTTTCCTTCCACCCACCGCCATCTGGCCCGAGTTTTCAACTCATGGTTGAACGAGGGGCAGCAAATTCCGGACTGGTTTGTCGAGGGGCGAACTGTGCTAATCCCCAAAAAGGGGGATCTGTCTGACCCAAAAAATTATAGACCGATTACCTGCCTCAACTCCTGCTACAAGTTATTTACTCGTATCTTGTATACCAGGATGTTGAGGTCTGTTGATCCGGTCTACCAACAGATAAACGAACAGCGTGGTGCCAAGAAGGGCCTGGCAGGTTGCAAGGAAAACCTGCTGATAGACCGCTGTATTACACAGGATTCTGTGCAGTACAAGCGGAATCTATCAATGGCCTGGATTGATTATCGCAAGGCATTTGATACAACATCCCACGAGCTTTTGTTACACTTGCTCGGATGTCTTGCGGTACCAGCACCACTAGTGAGATGCATCGAACAACTGTTGCCGCTTTGGAGAACTCGCTTCACCATAACATCCGGTGCCGAGCGAGTTTCGACAGAGTTGGTGACATTTAAGAGAGGAGTGTTTCAGAGTGACTCTTTGAGTCCGCTCCTCTTCTGCATCTCACTGCTGCCGCTGTCTGTTGGACTCCGCCAAACCCGCGGGTATCAGTGTGGGCCACCCAGCAACCGGAGGCATAAGGTCACCCATCTATTTTATATGGATGACCTTAAACTCTATACCTCCGGAGAGCGAGAACTTCAAAATGCTCTCAGGGTGGTCGAGGAATACACGCGGGCAATTGGAATGGAGTTTGGGTTGGACAAATGCGCAGTCGTCCACCTCAAGAGAGGACGATGCGGGGAATTCCATGAAGATGCGCAGCTCGCAGACGGAAGCATCCTACGACATTTGGATGCCGGAGAGACCTACACATACCTGGGTGTGGAACAACGACACATCCAGGATGTGAACCAAATAAAGGAATCTCTCCGTGGCAAGTACAGACACCGACTCCGAAAGATTTGGTCTTCTGAACTTTCGGGGAAGAACAAGGTGTCTGCCACTAATATGCTTGCCGTTCCGATTCTGCTCTACTCCTTTGGAGTAGTTAAATGGCGAGTAGATGAGCTGCGCCAATTGGACAGGGATACCCGCAAGATGATGAATATCCATAGGAGTATTCATCCTAGATCGTCCGTTCCTCGTGTGTACCTCCCACGTCAACGGGGAGGCCGAGGACTCTTGAGTCTGGAGTGTATGCATGGCAGAGTAGCACTAAGTATGGCATGTAACATCCTAAGGAGCTCGGATCCGCTCCTACGGTTAGTGAGAGATCATGAAACCGTGGGAGTTGGCGCTTTATTGTTTAAGGCAGCACAGAGGGCCGCAGATGAACTCGGTCTCGTGTTCGACTCCAGGCGAGGAGGCAGGCGAGGTGCTGATGCAGAATCAGTTACTGAGCTTCCGCCGAATCGTCTGACAGCCCAAATCAAAGCTGCCGAACAGAGGAATCTGTTCAGGCAGCACGTCGATAAACCCCTGCACGGTGTTTTCTATAACAACATAGAAGCACTGGGTTTATCGACAGAGCTGACCTTCGCATTCTTAAGGTCAGCGGGGCTGAAGTCGGAGACCGAGGGATTCATTGTGGCCTGCCAAGATGGTGTTATTAACACATTGGTCTATCGGAGTCGCGTGATGGGTGTAGAGGTTCCTGATATCAACTGCAGGACCTGCCGTCAGGCGCCGGAGTCGCTCATGCATCTATTATCTGCATGTCCGATTTATGCGACTTCGGCCTACATCCAACGACATAACGCGGCTTTACGAGTGCTATACTACCATCTACGGCACTCGTACAAGATAGACCAAAAACCAGTGCTGCCTTATATCCCCGGAGATATCGAGTCCGTTGTCGAGAACGAGAAATGCCGGATTTACTGGAACTACTCGTTCCCGACCGTCAGGCGAATTCAAGCCAATAAGCCTGACATAGTCCTCCTCGACCATCAGACCAAGGTGATGTATGTCATCGAGTTCTCAGCACCTGCTGAGACAAACATCGCCTTGAAGGAGGAGGAGAAACGGACTAAATACAGAGATCTCCGGTACGAGCTCCAAGTGCTAAAGCCAGGCTACTCTGTCAAGATGGTCGTCCTGATAATCGGTGTACTCGGAGGTATGAAGCCCACGCTGCTCTCCGCATTGAAGACCATGCCTGCCTGCCAAACATCGGCAGAATGGTTGGCTGGTCAAATGCAGAAAGCGGTCATCCTGGGATCCCTTCGTCTACTTAGGGCACACGAGTCTGGAATCTACAGTGACTAACCCTGCGGGATGTGGGGAGTTGCTGTAGATTATTCGCTGGCGCTCTGTCTGTGTGGTGTCGGAGGCCACAGGGAGGCTGTCCAGCATTAGATTCGGGAAACCGAAAAAAAAAAAAAAAAAAATAATAATAATAAGTTTATTTTTAATTTTGGCAATACATAATATATTATACCGGGTGCCACAGGATACTGGCTCACCCCTATATTTCCTTTATTTTTTAACTTATCCATTTGAAATTTGGGGGGCATAAACTACAGTTTAAAATGTATTTGTGCACATTACAAACACTATGGTACCACTTCCGGTTTATCCGGAAATTACTTCAACTTTCGATTTTCAAATGGAACACCCTGTATATTTTTACACACTTGGATGCAGGGCAACATTCTGCATACACCATGTAAGTTTCGCGAATTTTTTAGCCGATGTTCAATTTTTCCAAGCATTTTCAGAAATCCGTCCAGAGTGCTTTGGAATTCCAAACGAATGAAATAAAATCGAAAATAAATAGCACAGATATGAAATAGATATCAATGAAATCAGAAAAAAAATTATAATTTTTTAAACACTATGAGCCACCACCTTCCCATTTGAAAAAAAAAAAGTTTTCGATTAAAAAGTGATATGTTTAACTTTGGAGGCTTCGCAAACAGTTGTTAGTGAAACGAAAAGAAAAATTATATTTTTCCTTTGAAGTTTACCTACCGTATAACGAATTTTGGAATTCCAAAGCACTCTAGACGGATTTCTGAAAATGCTTGAAAAAATTGAAGATCGGCCCAAAAATTCGCGAAACTTACATGGTGTATGCAGAATGTTGCCCTGCATCCAAATATGTAAAAATATACAGGGTGTTCCATTTGAAAATCGAAAGTTGAGGTAATTTCCGGATAAACCGGAAGTGGTACCATAGTGTTTCTAATGTACAGAAATACATTTTAAACGGTAGTTTATGCCCCCCAAATTTCAAATGAATAAGTTAAAAAATAAAGGAAATATAGGGGTGAGCCACTATGGTGTGGCACCCGGTATAATATTTATGCACCTAAACTCCCTGAGAGAGTTTGTCTTGTGCTATACCTACGTATATACAGGGTGATTCGTGAGGAGAGGGTCGTACTTTACCAACAGATAGGGAACATTGAGGTGATCTTAAATCCCCATATAGTAATGGCTATAGCGACTTCGATTCCGAAATACAGGGTGTTTTATATTTTTTGGAAGAATTTTCTTTTCGCCATATATCTGCAATGCGTAAACGGAATTCAATGAAATTTTGTATTTTTGTTACAGTAGTCATTCACCATCAAATGCGTGGGATATTAATAAAATATCAGGGCCGGACCCAGAATAAAATTATTTTTAAATTGTTCCTAGAAAATAACACTCTGTATACTGTTTATGAAATTCTTGATACTGAAATATTAATTTAAATCTAGGAAGTTACAACAGCCCATAAAAAAATATTTTGGCACCATTTCATTGTTTAAGTAAAAAAATTAAATTGTTGAGGAATCAATTTTTTTTTGGAAAATTGAGAGAAAATAGTCACTTCAGATATCAGTAACATATATTTTTTTTCTTCTCTGTTTGCACTATCTTTTATTCGCATCACATTATACCTAGTAAAATAATAAAAATATTTTGTAATGATTGAGTAATTAATAATCTTAAAAAATAACACATAATAAAAATTAACAATTTAACGGTCAAATTTACTAAATACAATTAAATTTTTTTAATCACTGTCTGTTTTCAAAGTGACCACCGCCAAATACGATACATTTTCTTGATCGATTTGTCATTTGATTTATACTTTTTCTAACAATTTCTAAATTGTTATTAATTTCATTGCAAAAGTGCTCAATTCTTGCAATCAACTGTTCTCTGGTGTTTATTTTTTCTTTGTATACCTCAGTTTTAAATAACCTCACAAAAAATTGTCAAGTTGTGTGAGATCTGGTGATCTCGGGGGCCATGCAACAGGACTGAAGTAACTATTTTCTCCCAATTTTTCAAAAAAAAGTTGATTCCTCAACAATTGATATTTTTTTACTTAAACAATGAAATGGTGCCAAAATATTTTTTTATGGGATCTTGTATCTTTCTAGAGATAAATTAATATTTCAGTATCAAGAATTTCATAAACAATATACAGAGTGTTATTTTCTAGGAATAATTTAAAAATAATTTTATTCTGGGTCCGGCCCTGATATTTTATTAATATCCCACGCATTTGATGGTGAATGACTACTGTAACAAAAATACAAAATTTCATTGAATTCCGTTTACGCATTGCAGATATATGGCGAAAAGAAAATTCTTCCAAAAAATATAAAACACCCTGTATTTCGGAAACGAAGCCGCTATAGCCATTACTATATGGGGATTTAAGATCACCTCAATGTTCCCTATCTGTTGGTAAAGTACGACCCTCTCCTCGCGAATCACCCTGTATAATTAAGTCACGAATGTAAAAATTATTATTTGAGCAAGTGAATGTTCATTTACATAAAACACACCACAGAAATTAGACAACCCCCAAATCCAAAGCCAAAGGCTGTCTGGAAGGGGGCTACATATTTGAAAAAACGCAGACACACATACATACCCACGGACATTGCCATTTGCCGGTGCCCGGTCTCGAACCCGGACTCGATAGGCAGTGTAGCCAGAGCCATGTCTGTTACTTACGCTTTAACCCACTATGCCACCGAGTCGGTACATAAAGCGAAAAATTTAAAAATAATCAAACAAAGAAAGAAGTTTTGTGGGGAAGTTAAATAAAACAGAGAGAAAGTTTGTGCCATTTACCCCAAGAAAGAAACATGATGCAGCTACGGACACGTGTTTCGGAGTTATTGCTCCTCGTCAGCGTAGCGTAGCTTAATGGATCCGTGTGAATAGGATCAGAAACAATAACTATGAACGGTTAGAAAGTAACAGCACACAGTACTCAATTTGTGATTTCGTGCACCATGGACCAATTTATGGCCTCAAATGGTAACAGTCAGCACATAGAGCTCTATGCGTACTGTTCAATTTCTACCTAGGCAATAATATAATCAAACAAAGAAAGAAGTTTTGTGGGGAAGTTAAATAAAACAGAGAGAAAATTTGTGCCATTTACCCCAAGAAAGAAACATGATGCAGCTACGGACACGTGTTTCGGAGTTATTGCTCCTTATCAGCGTAGCGTAGCTTAATGGATCCGTGTGAATAGGATCAGAAACAATAACTATGAACGGTTAGAAAGTAACAGCACACAGTACTCAATTTGTGATTTCGTGCACCATGGCCCAATTTATGGCCTCAAATGGTAACAGTCAGCACATAGAGCTCTATGCGTACTGTTCAATTTCTACCTAGGCAATAATATATAGCTCTATGTGCTGACTGTTACCATTTGAGGCCATAAATTGGTCCATGGTGCACGAAATCACAAATTGAGTACTGTGTGCTGTTACTTTCTAACCGTTCATAGTTATTGTTTCTGATCCTATTCACACGGATCCATTAAGCTACGCTACGCTGACGAGGAGCAATAACTCCGAAACACGTGTTCGTAGCTTCATCATGTTTCTTTCTTGGGGTAAATGGCACAAACTTTCTCTCTGTTTTATTTAACTTCCCCACAAAACTTCTTTCTTTGTTTGATTATATTATTGCCTAGGTAGAAATTAAACAGTACGCATCTCTATGTGCTGACTGTTACCATTTGAGGCCATAAATTGGTCCATGGTGCACGAAATCACAAATTGAGTACTGTGTGCTGTTACTTTCTAACCGTTCATAGTTATTGTTTCTGATCCTATTCACACGGATCCATTAAGCTACGCTACGCTGACGAGGAGCAATAACTCCGAAACACGTGTCCGTAGCTGCATTATGTTTCTTTCTTGGGGTAAATGGCACAAACTTTCTCTCTGTTTTATTTAACTTCCCCACAAAACTTCTTTCTTTGTTTGATTATATTATTGCCTAGGTAGAAATTAAACAGTACGCATAGAGCTCTATGTGCTGACTGTTACCATTTGAGGCCATAAATTGGTCCATGGTGCACGAAATCACAAATTGAGTACTGTGTGCTGTTACTTTCTAACCGTTCATAGTTATTGTTTCTGATCCTATTCACACGGATCCATTAAGCTACGCTACGCTGACGAGGAGCAATAACTCCGAAACACGTGTCCGTAGCTGCATCATGTTTCTTTCTTGGGGTAAATGGCACAAACTTTCTCTCTGTCTTAAAAATAATACAAATGTTGTTTAAACTAAAAAATGTACATAATGTACATATACAAAAAAAAAACTTAATATTAAATTTTAAATGTTAAACGTTAAACAGCAGCAACGTAATAATATTAAATTAAAATATTTTTTATCTGTGTAAAATCTTTTTTAAAGTTTCGATATTATTATTTATATAAATTTTAGCTTCTCTTTTGAATAGCACATATCTTTTAATTCCTTTTAGTTTATTTGGTAGGTTGTTGTGGAGCATTATACCTACATAGTCTATAAATTTAAGATAAGTAGTTTTGTTAGGTTTTGGAGCTATGAAATTTTCGTTGATTTTTGCTCTAGTGGGATAATTATGATTTATTTTATCTGAAAATTTGAGATTTTTTTGAATATAATTAATAACATTTAATATGATAATCCTTCGATATCCAATACGTTCGATTCATCATAGACTTTTATTGGTGCATATTTTTTTGGCTTGCCTAATATAATTTTTAAAATATGTTTTTGAACAATTTTCAGACTGTTTAGTGTATTCTCGTATGCACATCCCCATATTATTATTCCATACGTAAGTAAAGATTCTGCTAATGCTTTATAAATATTTATTAATTGTTTTACTTTTAGTGTTTGTTTTAATTGATCGAACTTATGCAATAGTCGCCTTAGTTTGCCTGTTAGAATATCTATGTGTGTGTCCCATTTTAGAAATTGATCTATATATATTCCTAGGTATTTCATGGCTTGAGTATGTTCAATAAATTCCTGGCAGTTATTACGGTTAGTAGGTACTATCGCGGCCGAAAAAAAGTAAACGACTGATTTTCCCGTTGTAACTATGGTTCTATTCAGTGTCGCATCAATGTCAATATTTTTTTTATTAGTGTCAACGTCATTGTCATATTAAGCAAAAATAAATTTTTTATTACATGATCATGCCTTATCATGTTTTGAGTCAAGATGAAAAAGGCTACATCATCGCCAAACTTGGAGAAGGGTGGTCTCAACAACTCATAGCAAGTGAAATTAATTGCAGCAAAAGCACGATTCAAAAACTAAACAAAAAGTGGATAGAAACTCATGATCTGAGCAGGGCAGTGGGTTCTGGAAAGAGTTCTCTAGAAAACGACAATACCCTGGTTAACTATGTGACTTTAAACCCATTTTCTAAGTCTATTGAAGCCAAAGAGCAAACCAACTTCTCAGCGTCTGTTAGAACAGCAAGAAAACAGTTGCTATTTAACTGTGCCAGTGCTAAAAAGCCCCGACTGACAGATGTTAATAAAGAGGCAAGAATGCAGTTTGCAAATACTTTTATTAATGAAAACGATCGTTACTGGGAACGACTGGAGCGAGTGGTCTTTTCCGGTGAAGTGAAAAGATATCTCAGTCCGGCTACAATGGTCAACTGCGAGTTGTCCCAGGGGTCATAGGTTTGATGAAGAATATTTGCACAAAACAGATAATAGCGGAAGGTATTCTGTCTTTTAGTTTAGTTTTTGAATCGTGCTTTTGCTGCAATTAATTTCACTTGCCATGCGTTGTTAAGACCACCCTTCTTCAAGTTTGGCGATGATGTAGCCTTTTTCTGCTTCTCTCAAAACCATATTAATACGACCCCACCAATGATTTCTTGTCAAAATAATTTAATTAACATAACTGATGTAAAAACTCCCATTTACAAAGGAAAATTTTACGAAAAAACATACTACTTGATAAAAAATCGATTACTTTTTTTCGGCCGCGATAGTACATTACAACTATGGTATATTATTTTTTTTAAGTTAGATTTTCCAGATGCATTTAGAGGAATGTAACAAATTTTGTTTTCATTTGATTTAGGGTAAGTTTTACATGCAGCCAGTAACTTATTTTCTTCACAATCCAACATCTTAATATAATTATTTAATACAAACGACATGAAAAATAACAACAGGAGCACACGTTTCACGCCGAGGGGTCTATCACGGCGACTGTGACACAAACAGGATGACCACGGTAAGTAATGGAATAAGGGACAGTAGTAAAAACAGATGGCAAGTTTATCTAGATTTTGATTCCACTATTTTTTATAAAAGTGATGAGCAAAGATACTATTGGTATACAATTTAAACTTAGGATATGTAATAAATTGATCGGTGCTTGCACGTTGGTTTTTATTAGGTCGTAGTACAGTTGATTACAGTCACTTAGGTGATTGTTACATCCGAAAAATATGTGTTCCAGATCACCTTTTTCATTAATGCTACAACTTGGACATATATCTGTGGAAAGGATTTTCAGTCTGAAGAGGTGAGCTGGGTAGCTCCCACGTCCAAATTTAATTCTGTTAATGATTGTTATGTATTTTCGAGGAATGTCTAAAGATTCATGCCAATGTTTTTGCGGAATTACAGGGTGGATCGAAGTATATCTTGACGGATTTGTAAAACAATGTTTGGTCCATACATGAGCCCATTTCTTTTTCAAATTACTTTTTTGCATGTTTACACTATCTTGAATGCATAGTTGGTTCGATATATCTGTGCCTGAGGATATACTTTCTTTTGCCAAGACGTCTGCTTTTTCGTTGTGCTGTAACCGAATATGTGCTTTTACCCAAATGAATTTAATAAAGCATCATAAGGTCTGTAATTCTTTCAATAATATTTTGATATTAGCAATATACGGGTTTATTTGTATAGTTAGGTGGTAAGTATTATTTATAGCAGTAAGTACAGATAACGAATCAGAAAGAATAATAGCATGAGTATGTTGGCTAGATAGTACATAGTCTAGTGCTTTCTGTATTGTAAAGGCTTCCGCAGAAAAAATTGAAGCTTCTGAATTTAATTTAAATTTGCCCTGTAATTTTAACAGTGGGATGAGATATGCCGAACCTACTCCTTGAGAAGATTTTGAGGCGTCTGTGTATATTTGGACAGGGAAATTACCACACGCTTGCAACCAATATTTTAAGGTGTTTAGGTTTGCAACTAAAATATCACTGTATTCAGGAATGACTACTTCTGATGATGTCATCAGTTCAAAAGAGTTGATGTTATTTTTATTATGGACGTTATTTAATAGGAAATAGTTTACTGGTTTCTCGGAACGCCGTACACCGGGTGATTCTTTCTTATTCCAATATTTGCACACAAGATCAGCGGTATTTAAACGTTGAATTTTTTGTAATATTATAGAATTTTGTACGTTCGACTTTATAATAAATTTTGAAGCTAAATAGTCTCTTCTGAGATCTAGTGGAGGTTCTAAGGACTCTACACGATGTGGTTCGATTGGGGTCGAGTTCATGGCTCCTATGCACAATCTTAGGGCTTTATTTTGAACAATGTCTAGCTTTTTAAGTAGGGATTTGCTGGCAGCACCATAGAGTTGACAACCGTAATCAAGAATTGATTGATTGATAGTTGTTCTATAGAACAAAAGAGCCGTCTTTGGCTCTGCTCCCCACCAAGGTTTTGTGACCATTTTAAGAAAATTAATACCTTTTTGACATTGTGTTACAATATTTTCAATAAAAGGTTTCCACGACAGTTTTTGGTAGAGAATAATTCCCAAATATTTTACTTAGCGCTTGTAGGGAAGTACGTATTGACCGAGTGTTATAGCGTTATCATTTGGAGTGTGATGTCTTGTGAAAATTGCAGCAATGGATTTATCTACTGATAATTGAAAACCTAAACTACTACAAAGGAAAATAAATTGTTTAACTGCAAGACCCAGTGCTTGTGTAGTTCCGTCATAAGTTCTGTTCATAGAGTATATACAAAAGTCATCCGCGTACTGAATAACATTTTCGTGTATCGAGTGAATCCCAGCAGTGTATACATTAAACAGAAGCAGGCTTAAAACTGATCCCTGGGGTAGGCCAGTAGAGACATATCTCGGGCCCAGTTTTGTGTTGTCATGTTGTCTCAAATATAAAGTTCTGTTGATAAATAAAGTTGTGATCATATGAGCAATATTTCGTGGTACATCAAACTGCATTAGCTTGTTTTCTAGATGTCAAGAAACGCAGCTCCAACATAATCATTGCGAGTGAAAGAGGATTGTATATCTGTAACTATATTTGGGACAGTGTCTATAGTACCAAAACCTCTTTTAAAGCCAAGTTGGTTGTTCAGGAACGACTGGTTGGAATAAAACCATATCTCTAATCTGGTCTTAATCATACGCTCGAAAGTTTTGAGGATACATGAGAGTAACGATATAGGACGGTATGAGTCAGCTATGTTAGCATCTTTATTAGGTTTTAAAATAGGAACTATGCATATTTCCTTCCAAGAGTTGATTGTACCACCTTTCAACCATATGTCATTAAATATTTCCAGCAAAAATATTTTACCCTCCGTTGAAAGATTGTAGATCATGGGATGGCTTATATCATCTAAACGAGGCGCAGAGTTGTGAGATGTTTTAATAGCAAGTAAGTTATTGTTTAGCCAATTTTTTATTTCTGCCTTTGGGGGTGTACATTGACTCGTGGCCACTCGGTATATTCCTCTTGTGAGTCTTGTATTTTAATTTCTTCTACAGAATTTAAATTTATTATTTTATCCATCATATTTCTCTGTTGTTCTAAAACATGTAGGCTATTTTGTTTTGGTGTAATTTTTGCTGCTTCTGAATACTGTTTTGGTGTCACTGAATTATTATTTGTATGTAAATGTTTATCAGTTGTTTTTTGTTTTTGTGTAATAGCATAGCCCCCTAGAGTTACAAGCCATGAAGTAACAATGGCAACATGGCATTTCCTGTCAATGGTAGTCCTGTAATTCAGCCATCCCTTACTTTTCATGCACTAATTTTTTAGGATTTTTTTTGGGGAAATAAAGTAAAAAGATCCCAAAACTTGTGCTATAAATTTATTTTGCCAAGAATGAATAATTTACAAATATATAATCCTAGAATATACACTATTAATAGGGTAAAATCCACTCTAAATTGCTTGTTGGCAATTCATGACTATTTACAAAAACATTAACATTAAAACTTTGATTTACGCTAATACTTGAAACTACTTTTACTTTGCTACTATCAGTATCAGATTCTTCACTGTCGTAGTCAATATTTAAAATGTAAAAATACAGGACATTGTTCACACACTTGTAATTCCACTTATTGAGGCATAATTTTTTTGGCACAGCCTTCACAAAATATTCAAAGCTTGATATGATGTAATCGGCAAGAAACTGCTCAATATCAATATTTTGCCTTTATAAAGCATCTTGTCTTCTTCAGAATTACGCCGAGACACTGGCTTACTTCGGTTGATTGGAAAATATGTGAAGAAGTGCATTCTCATTTAAAAGAGGATATGTTAGTTTAGCCTCGTGCGTATTACCTATCTTTATAAAGCTCCATGGTTGTAATTTCTATGTCTTCAAAGTGCAAACTGCAAATAGCTGAATATTTACTAATGCAGTGTAGTCTTCCGTGTGTATAACTCTAAGCCACTTTTTTGCAGAACTGGATCCTTTGGGAAAGAAAAGGTTTTTTTTTTTTTGGCTTTAGGTCATAGACCATACAGCCAGTCACAATTTGGTACGTAAAGTTTCTAAACTAAGCCTAACACAGAAGTGAAGAGTAAGCAAGAAAGAGCACCAGGAAAGACGGGGGACACACGCTTCTCGCCCTGGGGTCTGTCAGGGCATATTAAGATATACATCACAAACACGGACCACGGAAGGAGGGGGGAAACACATAAGGTTAGACATGAGGATGACGAAGCTAACCTATAGTTTGAGGTTTGTTTCAACCAAAAAACCGATAAAACATTCATATAATTTTTTAGAACCAATAGATAAGAGATTGAGTATATTAAAAGGGGGCATAATATTGCAGTCTGAGATAATCTTTTTTATCAACTTATTTGAGGCGCTCTTATATTGTCTGCATTAAAAAAAAATGTGATCGAGATCACTTGTTATACCACATAGTTCACATTGTTGTGAAGGTAAAATATTAATTTTATAAAGGTAGGCGGGGTAACTCGCGTGACCAAATCTTATAGCGTTTTCCACTGACAAGCACTGAGTGCACATCGTGTGCGTGCAAATGACGTCATGCACTCCACGGTGTCACTTGTACGTAAATACTGGGTCTACCCAGTGGAACATACTTGTGTCAACCAGAGACATTTATTTTATTATTTATTAGATAGGTTATGTACAACAGAGCCCACAAAATTGTAAATTTTTTGGATATGGCTTTTTTCTCTAATAGCATTTATTATTGTCTCTTCCTCGCTACTATCTGATGAGGAACTATCGAGAAGTTCATTGATTATTAAACATTTTTTGTTAATTATTGAATGCGCCATATTGCACTCCACGATCGCACGAGCTACAGAAGGTCGTGGGAAAATACTGCACTAAGTGTGCACTACACGAATATAATTTTACCAGTGGACCATAAGAAACTGCCAAAGTTTGTTTTATTTTCTCAGTGGAACATACAAGTTGCACTCAGTTCCGCACGAGTGCAGTCAGTGGAAAACGCTATTAGTCTAATAATGGTTGTAACATATTTTCTGGGTATGTTCAAATTCTCGTGCCAAAATTGCCTAGGGATAGAGGGTTGTAGTTTGCCGTATCTAGATGTGTTATTTAAAACATGTTGTTCCCAGTTGTACATCCATTTATTTCTTGCTTTTAATTTGTTCTGAGTGTGATAGTCAGTTAGGCATATTTTGTGATCTAGTAAAGTGCCGTTAATTGCAGCCTCCTTAGCCAGTCTGTCGACGTGTTCATTGTGTTTTAAGCCTATATGAGCCTTAACCCAGACGAAAGTGACATTTTTCCCGGATTTAATGAAATTATGAGCAGTATTTTTTATTTTGAAAATATAAGGGTTTATTTTGTATGAAAAGGAATGGGTGTTGTCTAGAGCTGTAAGAACCGAAAGAGAATCGGATAGAATGATTATTTCTTTCGACTCAGTTGTTTTAATATCGCTTAAGGCTTTATAAATAGCTATTGCCTCCGAGGTGAAAATAGTGCAATTTATATCAAGTTTGAATTTAACTTCCCTGTGTTCAAATGGAATAAAGTAGGAGCAGTCATTTCCATCTTTGGATTTAGAGGCGTCGGTATAAATAATTGTTGGGTTCTTGAACTGATCAAGAATATTAAGTAGAATTTTTTCACTGTATGTGATGTTTTCGGTGTAGGAAGGGGTGATAATACGATGTTCAGTAAACATTGCCCAATAGTCAAATTCGTTAGTTGAGATCTTTTCAATATTATTTAGCTGTTCGTTACAATCTCGGAATGAAATACACATAGGGGGAGAAGGCTTTTTAATCCAATAGGTGTTGGTTAGGTCTAAGGTGTTGAGGGTTGAAATTTTTTTAAGTAAGGGTCTGTTGCAAAATGTAAGTTTGAGAACAAACTTATCGCTTAGAAATTGTCTTCTTATTGCGAGTGGGGGTTCAAGTGCTTCTACGTGGAGGGCATCGTTTGGTGTGGAATTCATAGCTCCCAGGCAAATTCTAAGAGCTTTCCGTTGTGAAAAATGTGGAACGCTTCACGATTTTGCGTGTCATCCTTGCGCAGGGGCCATGCTAATCTTCTCTGTATTGTTCCAATTTTAGTATATGTACCGCCGAAGCGAGTACAGAAAGAAAAGGTACTATTTGAGGATTCTTTTAAAGTACTTGCATAGTACACAGCAATGTCGAGGCATCTACAATATAAAAAATAAATAAATAAACGCACATTTAGTGCACGTCATCAGTCATGTAATTAATGTCAAAGAATTGGATGCAAACAATTTATGAATTTATAACATCCTCTGATTATATTATGTTATATTATAACAGGTTATAAAATACTGGTAAGTCGATCATATACATACCTTTTTAGTGCTTAAATATTTTTATATAATTAAATTATTATCACTTTTCCTAATTTCAAACATTGTTTGCATCCATTATCTGTCAGATGACGTTTTCACTAAATGAATTTAATAATACTTTCTTACCTTTGCCCAGTTTAAAAACTTGAAATAAACGAAGTTAATGAATTATTAATAATAAATTTTGTTAACACAGTAGAAAAGTACAAACAGTACAAAGTCTAAAATGTAATTACTAAACAAACACCAGGGCTGGTAAACAACACGACCAGCACTACCTGCTGCGTTGCCAGATTTCATACTTCATGGCTTGTAACTCTAGGAGGCTATGGTAATAGTTTTTTTCTTCAAACGTCAGAAAAACATGAGATTTCTTAACTCATTTCATGACATTAAAGTTTGACATTTTAGACGGCTGTGCGTTGCCATTAGCAGTGGAGGCAAAAGTACTTTTTCTTACGCTGTGAATGGAAGAAAAAGTAATACTGATTCCTTTATAAATAACGACATCTTAAATAATACAAAACTTATATGCTTTAGTTATTAAGTAAAAAAAAAACACCATAGTTTAACTATTTCAGGGGTGTAAAATCAAAAACTGAGTCTGTCATTCTAATCTAGAATAAGTGTGGTTTAAAAGAATAGGTAATATCAAAAGAATATTTATTAAAATACTTACAAATCGTGATTCACAGTACAATTTAAACTGACACTTGTCAACTCGAGCAACGCGTACATAATAGGTATCCATAGCAACGCGTATTTTGATTAATACGCCGGCCATGCGATATTAACATTATCAACACAATGCGCTTTGGTGGTGAAATTCGAGATTTTTTATCTTTATTTTTTATAGCTAATCGACGTTTGAAGAAAAAATACCATGTTTTATTCGTAATAAAAGCCACTTTTGTGACTCTGATTCTGTAATTGCCGGACTCATTTCGTTCGTCTGGCAAACCTACAGACTCGTCACAAAAGTACCACTTTTACTCCTAATAAAACGATATACTATTGTATGTTTATCATTTTTTCCTTCCAAATTGTTGTGGTTTTGCTTACTCATTTGTTGCCTTAATTTATTTATTTCTTCTATTAAATCTGTGAATTTATTTTCAAAAATTGATGTTAGTTTTTCCATATTGTTCATCATGTGTTGTTTTTCCTGTACTGTGCTGAGACATTCTTGTTCTTCATTACGTTAGTTCTTCAATTCTGCATTTTCTACCTCTAGTCTTTCAATCTTCTCTTTAAGTAAATTATTATTTTCTCTCATTTCCTTATTTATTTATTTTAAAAGTTTATTTTCCCAGTTGATGGAATGTTCTATTTTAGAAGAATCAATTGATGTGTCCTCTATTTCCTCGTCCATAATTATTTCAGTTTGATTTCCTATCAAGTAATTGGGTTTATCACAACACTTTTTATTTATATATTTCGTTTAAAACCAACAGATTCGTGTAGAGAATATTTCAAGAAGCTTCGTATAATGACTTTGGTTAATATTTATATGTTCCGTGTGGCCATAATTGTATCTCGAAATAAAAGACAACTTGTTAAACATTCAGATACTCATATGCTCGCTCATATGCATGACACACGACAAAATGATCAGTACCGTCTACCTCGTATATAAGATATTAATGTACAACTTTAGTTATGACTTACTTACCAACCTACTTTTGTATATGTAAACAAAAGATTAATATCCTGAAACCGATAAAAGTATTAAATCACTTACCTTCAACTATAACAGCAGCTGCTAGTCCAAACTTGTTTAAGCGTAAATTGATCTTCTCTTAGATAATGTTTTTTATTCTCTTGCAGAGTATTTTACTTTTTCATTCGAATTATTATAAATTTGATTAAGTTAATTTAAAATTTTGATTTTGTATTATAATCTTTATGTTATCATTTATTTCTATTTGCCATTCATTTTCATTTAAATTTATAAAATTTGATGTTATGATATAAGCAGGTATCTTTCCGTACACATGTAAGTACTATCGCGGCCGAAAAAAAGTAATCGATTTTTTATCAAGTAGTATGTTTTTTCGAAAAATTTTCCTTTGTAAATGGGAGTGTTTACATCAGTTATGTCAATTAAATTATTTTGACAAGAAATCATTGGTGGGGTCGTATTTACTTAAAAAAAAAACTAGTAAGAAATAAGCAGTTAATATTATTTAATTATAAGAAAACAATTAATTAGTATGGTTTTGAGAGAAGCAGAAAAAAGCTACAGCATCACCACACTTGGAGAAGGGTGGTCTTAACAACGCATGGCAAGTCAAATTAATTGCAGCAAAAGGCACAATTCAAAAACTAAACAAAAAGACAGACCTTCCGCTATTATCTGTTTTGTACAAATATTCTTCATCAAACTTATGACCCCTGGGACGGTAAACTCGCAGTTGACCATTGTAGCCGGACTGAAATATCTTTTTGTCGGAAAAGACCACTCTCTCCCAGTAACGATCTTATTCATTAATAAAAGTATTTGCAAACTGCATTCTTGCCTCTTTATTATCATTTATTAGTCGGTGCTTTTTAGCACTGGCACAGTTAAATAGACCTTGCTCTCGCAACCGTTTTCTTGCTGTCCTAACAGACGCTGGGAAGTTGGTTTGCTCTTTGGCTTTAATAGAATTAGAAAATGGGTTTAAATTCACATAGTTAACCAGGGTATTGTCGTTTTCTAGAGAACTCTTTCTTGGCCGCCCAGAACTCACTGCCCTGCTCAGATCATGAGTTTCTTTCCACTTTTTGTTTAGTTTTTGAATCGTGCTTTTGCTGCAATTAATTTCACTTGCTATGCGTTGTTGAGACCACCCTTCTTCAAGTTTGACGATGATGTAGCCTTTTTCTTCTTCACTCAAAACATGATTAATACAAAATTTATTTTTGCTTAATGTGACAATTGACGTTGACACTAATAAAAAAATATTGGGATTGATGCGACACTGAATAGAACCATAGTTACAACGGGAAAATCAGTCGATTACTTTTTTCGGCCGCGATAGTACCTAACATGTTTTGAGGAAATAAAATTCTATCTATCTATCCTACCTTAAATTGCACCTAGTAAAATATCAACTTCAAAAAATGTCTTAAAAACTCCTAAAATGGAAAAGTTTTAATATTGCCAATTAACTGGGCAAGTAATTTTCATCATGTTTTTAGTTAGGTATAGCATTTCTATTTCTATAATAATTGTTAAATTTAGGTATTTTATAATTTAATTTACTCTTTCCACATGATTAAAATAGTCTATTTAAAAAATAATTGAATACATTTATATAGAGAAAACATCAATTTTTACACGCTTTGGGTTATCTTTATTTACTTCTTCCTTAAAATTTGATAAAGTATAATATTTAGATGATTTATAAAACATCACTTTGTTTCAAACAATATTCTTCTAAATTTAATTCCATAGCTAACTTTCCATTTGCAACACTGCTGTGCTCTGAACTTTATTGTTTTGACTCATCATTTGGGATTTTATTACTAGCATTTATCCGCTCCTTAGCATTATATTTATTTTCTATACACATTGAAAACTTATTTGCACATTGTGTAATATTGTGTTTTGTTGATTTATCGTTTATGTTGTGATAAATTTTCATTAACTACTTGTTTTTCAGAATGAGGTACCTAAATTCTTATCTAAATTGTTTTTTTTCAAAGGTTTCTTTTCTGAATTAATTTCTGTGGTTAAATTTCCATTGTCAACAACTCCTCTTTCTGTTAACTCATCGGTTTGTATTAAATCATTATTTATTTGTTCTTTAAAACCATGGTTTTCAAGAGAATCGTTTTCATATAAACCATTATTTGACACATAACTTTTTCCATTTTTAATTTTTTTATCTGCTTTAAATTCTTCGTTTTCACCATACTGTAAACTGTTACTACTTGCATCCATCATTTCTAAATTTATGTTGGGTTCTAAAATACTACTTTCAATGAAAACTTTTCTATGCACTTTATAATGATTCTTCAATTGTTGCTTAAACTTAAAAGATTTCTCACAAGTTAAACACTGAAATGGTCTTTCATCACTATGTACTTTGTTGTGGAACTGTAGCTGCTGTTTAAGTTTAAAGGCTTTGTCACACAAATCACATTTAAAAGGCCGCAAATCATCATGTACTCTACAGTGATTTTGAAGTTGCTGCTTAAATTTAAAGGCCTTTTCGCAGAAAATACATTTAAATGGCCTTATATCTGTATGAGTTTTAGAATGATTTTCAAGCTGTTGTTTAAATTTAAAGGATTTTTCACAATCATCACAAGTAAAAGGTCTTATATCGTCATGAACTTTTGAATGGTTTTGCAGTTGTTGTTTCAATTTAAATGACTTGTCACATTGTTCACATTGAAATGGTTTTATATCATAATGTACCAGACTGTGGTTTAGGAGCTGCTGTTTTCTTTTGAAGCCCTTGGCACATTTATCACAAATATAAGGTTTTACATCATCATCGCTACTCATGCTATCTTTTCTTGGACGTCCCCTATTTTTTCTATGCTTTTGTGTATGTAGCTGAAAATTCTCCTTGGTATCAAAATAGCAATTGCATTCTGAACACTTGAAATCGCCATTCGTATAAATACTATGAATCGTAATATGTGAATTAACATGACATTGAACTTTTTTTTTGCTTTTAAACTTTTTACTGCACATAGGGCATTTATATTTTAGAGTTTTGTTATCAGTTTCTATGAAAGAAGCTTCAAAGACAGGTGAGGACGAAGTTTCTAGATTCACTTCTAGAAAAGAATTAATCTGTTCATGTTCATCTAATATTTCAGATTTTACTTGAGGAAGTATTATATTCTCCATGTTAGATATCTTACTTTTATTTAACTTTCCACACAACTAAATAAATAGAATGTGTACCGTAGCCATCTGCGATGGCTACGTGTGTACGTTACTTTCTTCAACTTTTATTTATCAAGAACACCGTAGAACACGTATACCTACGTAACCAAAAATTACTAAAATCATTTCAGCAGTCATTTCATTTCAGTGTTTACACAAAATTATTATTTACACCACTTTCTGTCAAAAATAAATGTATTTCAACGAGATTTCAACAATCACAAATGTCAAATAACCTATTTTTTGAGCTTTTCGATTATTCTACCGAAGATTACTCCGGTCTGAAATAGATGATAATTGTTTTGTATTTCACCTTATTTTGACATTTTCTAATATGTATTATCATCATGATCAGGGATGGGAAAGTGATGCAAGAATTGTGTTTACTACATTTTCTAACTACATTTACAACGTAGTAAATGCAGTATGTAGTGAATTATTGTGTAGTAAATGTAATAAATTACGTGATTGGTCATTTGGTTATTTTGGTTGGTCACGTGAGTGTAAATGAGATTGGAATGTCAGATGGAGATGAGATGACAAACCAGAGAAATAGAGAGGGGAGAACGCTCTTAAGGATGTTCAAGGCATAGACTTAATAATACTAGTATTATTAAGTCTATGCCGAAACTCGTCATGTCTAATTCAAGTGACGTTGCTGAAAGATTTATAAAGGGGAGCAACGCCGTAATATTGCTGGTAGCGAGCAATAGATGGTGCTTCCGCAGCGGTTCGGAGTACAGAGGCTGTATAAAAGGAGGCTAAAATTTTTTAAATAGATCATGTGCATATCACATGACTAACATAACTTTACATTTTTAGTTTTTGTAAATTAAATTTCAATTTTAATTTTAATTTTTGTAGTTTCAGCTTGGAACCATTATAACATTTAAAAATACCTTCAGACAGTATGTATATGAAGTTTCAATATTGTAGATTATTAAAAATAGACTGCTAATTATAGGTTGGATTTCTAACCAACAAAAAGCATCTTATTATTACTCATAGACTTAATAATACTATAGTATTATTATTAAGTCTATGGTTCAAGGGTTTCATCGACACGGCAGAGGGGAGTAGCGGGACGGGGGAGATCCCGGGGGTGGGAGAAGGCGTTAGAGGCATAGTATAAGGATAATGGTATGTCAGGTTGCCGTCCAATTTGTGTATCTACTGCGAATTACGTCACTCAGTTTAAAAAACGTCGAAAGTCAGTTGTGATTCCGCACATTTAATCTTTATTTTAATATTTTTATTAGTGTTAACGAATAGCACCATGCTTGCTTGTGCTGTGGCTGGGTGTAATAATTATTACACGAAGACAAAAAGGTACTGACTTCAAGCATTTTACATTTCTCCGCGTTGAAAAGCTCGCGAAAGTATATGGATCAACAACAAAATTAATATGAAAAATAGCAGGTTAATTTTTTATTTCGCCGGTTTATCCTTTTTATTACCTATTGACTGTTTATAGCATGTATTTCTTCTGTACATTTCAACCCAACAGAATCAACAGATTTTGAAATTTCTTTAATACAGCAGATGTTGTTTTATTTCCCCCAGAAACAGTAGAAATTGAAGATCTAATGCAGTTCCAACTATTAATATGCCTGGTGTTGTTTCTTGACTGTCGTAAAAGGAAAATAAATTGTGATAGATCGCTTTAGGATGGAAAAAATATTAAAAATAGACTACCAATTTTAGGTTAGAATTTTAACTAACAAAAAGCATCTTATTTTATTAGATTAAGCCAATTAAAACTTTATTAATAATGCACTGAACAAGATTTTAGTTGATAGTACAGAAATTAAGTAGAAATTTTAATAAACTTGACATAATATTCGATAATTTTAGAAAATACATATTTTTGAGGTTAATTGTGATGTCACCCCTGCCACTTTTTAAACTGAGTGACGTCACCGTGCCTGCGCGCGGGCATACCATTCTCCTTATACCATGGTTAGAGGCAACAACGCACATTTCTCCTGTGCTCTCGTTTTCTTTCTGCTGGTGTTGCGACAAAGTGGCTAACCTATAAAAAATAACCTACGGTACTTTGGTCGGAACCAGAGACATGGAGTAGGGAGAATGCTCATTACTTGCGCAAACCGAATATTATTGGCTAATTTTGAAGACCGCCATTTTGAACCATCAGGTGCATTCTATTTAAAATGTGGGTGTTTTCCTTTCAAAATGTTGTATTGTGACGTTTGTACGTCTTTAATTGGGTTATATCAAATACGTTGTAGATTAATAACTAAACCTTTATTTATAATATATCAAATGGGCAATACAACTTTTATGATATACTTTTTCAAAACATAACATTTTATTTACTGTATCCTTGACAACCGACATCTTGCCGGCAGGGCCAACCACATAGTATATCCCTACATCTCCCTTTCTTTTTAATCATTTCGATACCGCTTAGGTTTCTTGACACTTCTCTTACTTCTTCTAAGTTCCATGCTTTGTCCCTCTGTTTGGTTCAGTGTCGTATTTTCTGCTTGTTGATTTACTTTGTTTCTTTCTTCTAGTCTGCTCGAGTTATCACTCTTGTTATTCTTCTCGTTTTGTTCATTCGCTTTACTACTGTCTTGTCTAACATCTTTCTCTTTCTCTTCCTTCTCTCTTTCGTCTCCTTCGGGTAGCTTGTTTAATGAGTTTCTAACATCTTCTTGTTGTAGGATACATTCGTCTCTTTCGGGTAGCTTGTTTAATGAGTTTCTTGTTCTACGAAGTTCTCCTTCGCCGCTTTCAAGCCAATAAGAATTCGGTTCTTTTGCTTTATCAATGACTTCAGCTTTTCGTCTTATGTCACGAATCCATACCATATCACCGGGTTCCAAACTTGGTAGCGGCCTCGCTCTATGTCTTCTGTCGTAAAATTTTTTTTGGTTTTCCTGTTCCATTTTATTATAGTTTCTAACTTCTTCATGGTTCGGTAACTCGGGGTATAGGTTTTTAGATCTTATTGGTAAAATTTCCTTTAGCTGTCTGCCAAATAATAACTGTGCTGGAGAATTCCCACATGGCAGTTCAGTGTTCCTATAAGCCAGTAAACCTAAGTACCAATCATCGCATTTTTTCATTAACTGTTTCACAAGCTGAACGGCTCTTTCCGCCTGACCGTTGCTCCTGGGGTATCTTGGACTACTCATCACATGGTCAAAGTTGTATTTTTGTGTGAACCTTTGAAATTCATAACTACTAAATTGTGGGCCCCCATCCGAGTAGACTATATTCGGTATGCCGAATTGGGAAAACGTGTCTTTCAAGATTTTAATAACGTCTTCACTTTTGGTTTTACTCAGCTGTTTAACTATCGGGTATTTTGAATAGATGTCTTGGATAACTAGAAATGTTTTATTTTTGTAAATGAAAAGATCGGTAGCTACGTGGTCCCATGGAAAATTTGGTAGTGTTCTAAGTGTCATTGGTTCTGTTTCCTGTTTGCTATTCTTAATGCAATCATGGCATTTTTCCACGTGGTCTTCAATGAAAATATTGATATTGGGCCACCATATAGATTTTCTCGCTCGTTTTTTACAGCTTCCGATGCCTTGATGCCCTATATGAATTTTATTTAACATCTCTTTGTACATTGAAGTAGGAATTACAAATCTGTCTTTGTAATAAAGTATGTCTCTATATATGGTAATGTCATTTCTATGTTTAAAAAATTTCTTGCACTCCTCAGTTACTTCCTCTTTATTTGGCCAACCTTTTCCAGTGTATTCTATTAATTTTTCTAATTCTCTTGTTTGAGATTGTTTTATCTTCTTCTCTGTTATATGAAAACTTTCCTCAAGATCAGTATGAATAATGTTTATGTGATAAGTTATGTCCTCTTCTTCATCTAATATGTCTACATCATCTGTTCCATAGCTTAAGGGTCGTCTAGACAAGGTATCTGGTATGTAAAACTTTTTTCCAGCTACGTGCTCTATATCGAAATCGAATCTTGTAAGTCTAAGACGAAATCTTTGAAGTCTGATTGTTAGATCATTAATAGCTTTTTTCTTCAAAATGGTTAGCAGTGGGAGGTGATCTGTTTGTATAACAAATTTCTTACCAATTAGAAATTCTTCAAAACGTTCACAAACCCACATACAGGCTAGGGCTTCCTTTTCTATTTGAGCAAATCGTTGTTGTGTACTACTCAAACTTTTTGAACAGTACATTACTACCGCCCAACTGCCATCCTCTTGCTTCTGTTGAAGACATCCTCCGATTCCGAATGATGATGAATCGGCTTGGATACGAGTTTCTTTATTAACATCGTATAATTTTAATATTGGGGCTGACGTAACCATATTTTTCAGTCTTTCAAAACATCGCTCGTGTTCGACATTGAATTGAAAAACATTATTTTGTTTTAGGAGTTCTCGAAGTGGTTTACTTTCCTCAGCAGTATTCTCCAAAAACTTAGTTAAATGATTTATCATGCCGAGAAATTGCCTAACATGCGTGATGTTTTCGGGTTGAGGAAACTCCGAAATCGCTTTGATATGGTCATTACCGACTTGGATACCATTCTTTCCAACAATATGACCTAGCAAATTTATTTGGGTAATACCAATCTGACACTTATTTTTATTAAGAGTAAGTCCACTAGTTTTTATGAGGTATAATGTCTTTTCCAGGATTCTTTTATGTTCTTCCGGTGTTTTTGCGAAAATGGTTATATCATCCATGTGAATAAGTATATTTGGCATTCCATTAAACAACTTATTCATTGCCTGTTGGTACACTTCCGGGGCCGATGTTATTCCGAATGGTAGTCTTTTGTATTTAAACCGACCGAATGGTGTTAAAAATGTTGTATAGTCCCGAGAATGTTCTGACAAATACAGTTGCCAAAAACTGGATGTACAGTCTAACTTTGAAAACATTTTTGCCTCACGCACCTTTGCTAGTGTTGAATCAACCGTAGGCAGGATTATTTTTTCTCTGCGTACGAACTTGTTCAGTTCTGTGTAGTCTGCACAGATGCGCACTTGACCTGTCTTTTTTAAAACGCACACCATGGGCGCACACCAGGGGGTTGGATTATTTACATCAATTTCTTCGATTATATCTTCTTGAACCATTTTTTGTAGCTCATTTTCAACTTTTTCTAGGAGTGGAATCGGTACTCGTCGTGGTGTTGCGATTGAATAGGGCACAGCATTTTTATCAACCTGAATGTCATATTGGAAATTTTCAAGTTTTCCAATTCCATTAAATAGCTCTGGAAAGTCCTTCACTATTTGATCTAGGTTTGATTGACTTTTATCACATGAAAGTTGCTTTACATATTGAATTAAGTTTAATTTTTCAATAGCAGGCTTCCCTATCAAGTTATCACGGTTTCTAATAACGAACATTTTTAATTTGTATATCTGTCCCTTCCAATTTATTGGCACTTTGACTTTACCCAACACTGGAATTATAAAATCTCCAGGTCCCTTCAATTTTGTAGAAGTTTTCTTTAGTTTGTGTTGAAGATGAAGTTTTTCGAAGTTTTCTTCGCTGAGTATACTTACATCAGCACCCGTGTCGATTTTAAATTGTGTAGTTTTTCCCCTTATGTCTAAATCTACTTTCCATTGATGCTCTTTGTGCTTGTTCTTTATTTCACATACCGTTATCTGTCCTATTTCTTCTTCTGTGTCCGATACACTGGATTCTTCTGATTCTTCTGTAGAGTCGACGATTTCTCTCACGCCTTTTTTCTTCAAGCTTCGGGTTTTACACATCTTATTGTAGTGTCCTTTTATATTGCACTTTGTACATTTTGCGCTTAAAGCGGGGCATTGTTTTAATTCGTGACTTGGTTTCGCACCACATCGTCCACATTGAGAATATATTTTCGCTTTTGTGTGCGATTCAGCTTTTGAGTATTTGTTTCTTTCTTTAACTAACCTATTCACAGATTCAGACCGGCGTAACGTCTTGTTTTCTATTTTAACTCGTTCGTTTTGTAGTATTTTTGTCTTAGCATCTTGTAATGTTAGGTTACTGTATAACTGTAAGGATTCTGACAATTTTGTGTCTCTTAGGCCAACCACCAACCTGTCTCTGACCAGTTCGTCACTCATAGCTCCGTAGTTGCAAGTTTTACTTAGTGAAATCACTGCTACAATGAAATCTTGTGCCCTTTCCCCTTCATGTTGGACTCTGTTATTGAATTTTGCACGTTCAAAAATAACATTAACCTTTTTCAAAAAGTATTCATCTAAAAAGGTAATCATACTTTTATAGGTCCTCATTTCTTCATCGCTAGGGGTAACATTATCCAGCAATTTGTTAATTTCAGGACCCATGTGGAGTAGGAGGCTGTCTACTTGAGTCTTTTCACCAACGTTAGCTAAGCCTGTGACACTTCTGTACCTTTCATAGGTTTTTAGCCACTGGTTCCATTCAGATGGTTCAAACGAAAATCTTTCAGGTTGAGGGACTTGATTTATTGCTGTTGTGCCACCCAACACTTGGATCTGAGCCATTTTCTGTTCTAAAACCTCCAGCTGTTTTTTTAAAGCATCGTTTTGGTTTTGTAGCTGCTCCATTTTTCCCGGCTTGTATAATCTTATTTGTCGTATTTGAGCACACCTGACACCATGTATTGTGACGTTTGTACGTCTTTAATTGGGTTATATCAAATACGTTGTAGATTAATAACTAAACCTTTATTTATAATATATCAAATGGGCAATACAACTTTTATGATATACTTTTTCAAAACATAACATTTTATTTACTGTATCCTTGACAACCGACATCTTGCCGGCAGGGCCAACCACATAGTATATCCCTACAAATGTGGATCACTTCCAAAGTCCCAACTGATCTGTTATGATTTACGCTGTTGAATTACTCGTACATTTTGTTAAATGAAACGCAAAATGCATTGTTTTATCATATTTACAAACTAATTTCTCTATTTTTAATATTTTTATGTAAATTCAAAATATATTATTAAAATTTTCCCTTTAGGAGAAGTAAATTAGGTACAAATACACCTACTGTGTATTATTTTTGCATAAAGATTAATGGTGACTATAATACTCTTAAAAATAATACTACTTCCAATAATTATTGTCCATTTGATTCGTATATATAAAATAACTAATATAATTGTTAGTATACATATACATTCACGACTTTTTACGCAAGCAAAGCTCAAAATAAATGTACAAGTCTAATTAAAACTAAAATATTCAAATATTTGTTCAATTATTCGAAATCATGCAACTACTCAGATATTCAAATAGGTACCTGATTATTCTAAAATGCCAATATTTCATTTTTTTTAAATTTATAGGCAAATATTTAATCTTTTTACAGAAATAATGTGTTATAATGTAAAAATTCTTACAAAGGCCAATTCATAACCTCTTGGTATAAACTTTGGATATACAATACATTGTTGATATAGAGTGAAACACAAAGTTCAATTTATTTATTTTATTCTCCAATAAGGAAATAACAGATAACATTACAAAACTTCATTTACAATTTATACTGTAAAAATAAAGGCCCGTAGGGCCGAGGCAAATAAACCACGTGAGTGATAAAAAGGAACTTTAATGCCGAGGTGCATATTACAAACGATGAATCACAAAAATCTGGATGGCAATTTATATTTGCGCACCATTTTCTAATAACTGACTGATGGGGAAGTGCCAGAGCAAAAGTTCGTCTAACGTATTCGTCTTACTGGAATAAAATTGTAACGTACATGCAAAACTTCTCAATTTTTCAGGATATTGCTCCCTTGAAGTGGTTGCATTTTTTGCATTCTTTAGATATCTGCTCATTAGAACATGAGGTATATCTTCGTAACATTTTTCCAGATGGTAAATTGCACCTTCAGAAAGATACTGTTTTTGTTTTAAATCTTGGATAACTGTCTTCAAGGTGGTTATTTTTCTCTTTAGGTTTCTTATTGTTTTTGTCGCAGAATATAATTTTCTTCTAGAGTTCCGTTGAACCTTTCTTAATTCAATGACTTTTCTTTTTATCTTACCAGGTGACACACTGAAATAATTTACTTGATTGAAATTTTGTTACCTATTTTTATGAAAAACTTACCTATAATTTATGAATAGATTGAATAAATTTAACCCTCTTCCTTTTAGTGCTGCTATCAGTACTGCGCGAAGTCTCATCACCAGAAGATTTTCTAAAATTAAATAAGTACATATACTTTATCAATACCTACAATCAACTGTATATAAACAATATCTTACATTATATGCCTTTTTAATTTTGCCCGCAATCCTGAGCGAATTGTGTCATCTGATGAAGATGTCTGCGTAGAACTTGCGTCAGTGGTAGAACTAAAAGAAGTCGACTGCATCGTTAGTGAAAGATCGTCTGTAGCAGTTGATTCTTGTTCATTTTCCTGTTGTGAGCTTGTAGACGCCAATATTTCGACCCACGTAAGTTCCCTCTGCGACTATCAAATTTGGCACTGCATCAGTTTTCAGGAACACTTTATGTCCAAGTTTTATAAAGTCACTTTTTTGAAAGTGTTTGGAGCAAACAAATTTATTCTCCGACCACTGCCAGTTCTCCTCAATTCCCAGAACTTGCAACCAATTTTTCAACATTTCACCTTTAGGAAATCTAAAATATAGGTATTGTTTAGAATTGAAAAGAAAATAGATTTCAAAACTTACCGATGAAAAGTAATTCCTTCAGGTTTAAAACGTTGTTAGCACATCCCTTCACTGAACAAGACATTATTTACAACTGTTTTTTACAGTAGTATTTACGAAACAATACACAATAATTAACGTTCAATAAAAAATAAGTACTTTCACTAATCACTACAATATTTTTGTTTCACCAAAAACAAATTCACAAAATTATCACAAATGAAAACAACGTCAACAACACATTTATAACCATAAACTTTTTAATAGTTTTTAATGGCATTTGACGTGATGGGTCAAATGGCGGCACCCATCGTGTCGCCGGAAATTTTGATGCGCAGACGTTCATAAGCGTTCTCCCTACTCCATGTCTCTGGTCGGAACATACAAAACCCAGGGAGAAGAGCAAGCAATCAATTAAACTATTGCGTGGTGAATGTGATAGAAAACAAGTCATCAAAACAAAGAAAATATTAAAAAGCATTCTAGAGTACCTGAAAAGTTTGCCATAATATATTCAAGCACTTCATTTCAGCTTCACTTCGAATATTCCTAGTAGTTCTATTCTCCGATAAGAACATTTTATATTTATTGTTATGTATGAAAGTCTATTTGTTCTTGTTATCTGACATGCTTGCATGAAATACCTACTTATACTTTGATATTTTACATAAACATGATAAAAAAGTAAATTATTTTAATGAAAAAGCTTCAATAAATTGTTTGACGTTTGACGTTATAAATTATTTTGAATTAAATTTATTAAATTTATGTATCGTGATTTTGAATTAGGAAGGATGCGACGTTGCCGTCGTTACACTTCATAAGCGTCTGCTGAGGCACGGCATTTCCGAAAAAAAATGCTGTTTATTAATCAGAATGCATTGCAACCGTCCCCTTTTTCATAGACAAAATCTTCCTTGAAGTCTCTTCTATACGTTGCATAGTTTTTTTCCATTTTCTCTGCATTTTCTCCTGTATATTTTACTCTGAGAAGGTCTCCGAACATGGGAACATGCAGTCTCCATAAGACTCCATGTTAAAATCACAGATTTCACTTTCGATTTTCTCGAAAACTACGTACAAGAAGGTAATAAAAAAACAGGGACCGGTTCATTTCTATATCAAAAATAACATATTCAACTTTCAGCGACTTCTCTGCATTTTTGCGAAACCCTTGAACATCGAGGGGCCCACATATATACTGTGTTTTTGATCGACGATTTTGTTCGACGAACAAATCTCTTCGAACATAACCGGCAACGTACAGTTGCACACACACCTCAGAGGTTTTGTTCAAGCAGCCTCAACGTAGACAATACTGAGTTTTTAATATGAAGACCATACATGTGTATGTGCAGTGGCGGTGGCATTAGCCATAAAATCAAAAAATAAAAAGAAACGGAGGAAGTGGGTGAAAGACTGGCTTTTGAAGAGAAGTCAGTTTTCTCATGTTGCTAGTAGGTTTGTCTTTCTTTATGCGATCACTATATTCGCCAGACTTAATTTTCCACAAACACGGAAGACTGCGATATACGTCTATAAATTCTAATAAGAACTTTCTGCTAATCTGGCGCATATCAGTCATATTGTACAACTTAACAATACCTCCTTGCTCTCTCCGTAAATGGGCACTATATACTACAAAGAATACACTGTTGCAGTTGTAGCTACGCTACTGCAAAAACCGTTGTTTTTTTAAAATGTAAGCGCTACACACTGCAGACCATGGTAGAGATATTATCTCAACCATGACTGCAGACTTGCGAGTTTATCGAACAACACCGACGAATAAAATCAGGCTGAACTTGATTCTTTTCATCGGTTTTGTACGCCAGCGAATAATACCATACACTTCGGTTTTTAGTCGTTTTTGTTCGAAGACACGTGTTCGTCGAACAAAATCGTCGATCAAAAACGCAGTTTGTGGGCCCCTTTTTAGACCTTCTGCGCATCCAATTTTCTTAAGACACCATCATGGGGGCAGACATTTTGAACATGATCACGTGGTTTGTTCAAGTTTGTTGTCGTGCAACTGTTAAAAAGTGTTGAGTAAAGTCAGGTTACAGTTATTTAAATTTTTTGGTGTGCGTTTAATTATATTTATTTATAAACCCTACGGACTGCATATATGTTTCAATTTATTCTATAAACTAATTTAACGTTTAACGCTGTAGTGTGGACTTTTTTATTGTTATTTTCTAGACTTTGTTATCGCGGTGGACGTTTTTGTTTATCATTATTGTATTGCTTTTACAACTGAAAATGCTTGTTTGTAATTATGTCCTGTGTTGTAAGGGGATGTTCTAACGCAATATGCGATTTAAGCCTGAAGGAATTACATTTCACCAGTAAGGTTATTCATGAATTTTTTTTGCAGCCGTTTATAACAGTATAACATTATAGTTTCTCAAAAGGTGACATGTTTAAGAAGTGGTTGGAGAGTTGAGTGATGAATACACTTGGTCAGAGAATAAATTTGTTTGCTTTAATAATTTTAAAGCAACAGAGATTTTATAAAAAGTGATAATCAAATTCGCCTAAAACTTAATGCTGTACCAAGATTAGAGATGTATCGGGCCGAGACCGAGGTAGTAGACACCCCATCTACAAGCTTAGTTAGATCTATAACTTCAGTTCAGAATATGGCCTCATTTACATCTTCGATGTCCTCTTCAGATGATACGATAGAGTTGCCAAGAGATGCTAAACTGAAACGACACCGTGGGTAATATTACTTGTTAATAATATTTTTTTAAATAAATCTTGAGATAATAATTGTTTTGTTTGAAGTTTGATAAATAAATATAATTTCAACGAATCGTCTAAGCAAAATACTTAGGCAAGTACTAATAGCAGCACAAAGGGAAACGTGTAAAGTATATTCAAACTGTACAGTGAATACAAGAAAATATTTAAAGTGATATGCACTTGGCGCTTATGCTCAAAGCAATATTATAGCTATTAACATATCTAGGAATGTTATGACTATCATAACTGCCGCAGATGTCGGTTTGAAATCCGAGCTCGTAGAGCGAGGATTTTAAGACATCTAAGGCTGTTATGATTCATAACATCCGTGATATGTTCAATAGTTTATCGGTTTCAGAAAATAAAGACATTATTAATAGATATTACCTTTTGATATTCTCTTATTAATAACGTTTTCATTTCATTAGTTGGTCAAGTCTGTATGAGTTGATTTGTCGCCATGGTTACAGTTATATTTTGTTTGTTTTTATTTGTTACCTTTTTTCATATTACATAAATGTTTACATTTTTAGTGTCACAACGGCTACATAAAAATGGACCTTAAATTGCCTGAAAATACATTTCAGTTGGATTTCAGTACTTAATTATTATTGTTTGGAGTTTTCTGTCTGTTTGTATTAATAAATAGCCCTATATTATAGTTTCATTATTTATTATTTCATCTGTTGACAGTTATTGACAGATCTGTATTTGTAATATTATTACCGTACAAGTTTTAAATATAACTGTACAACTTTAGTTATGACTTGTTTACCAGCCTACTTTTGCATATGTAAACAAAGGATTAATATCCTGAAACCGATAAATAAGATTAAATTATATTTTACGTATCAAATTTATTCCTAAAATAAATGGTTTTTTATATTTTTTATTATAAGCGATATATCCAGTTGTCTTTTTTATCGATCTTAGCATCCAATTTAATATGTATATACCTATATTATTTTACTATAATAAAGAAATATTTAACAATGTTTCCGTTATTTTAAACCCTCCGCCATGTATTGCATTGAAAATCCCCAAATGTCATATCAAAAATCCCCAAATATCATTTAGGTTGCCTGCCCTTATGTTCAAAATGGCGACCATTGTGATTAGCCATTCGCGCAGGTTCTAAGATCATTCTCCCTACTCTATGTCTCTGTGACAAACACAATACTATAACCTAACTTTTTACTTTTACTCCAAAAAGCGAGGGTTTGTAAGTAGAATATTTTAAAATGACGATTGACGATGACAACATAATTTATTATTACTTAACCTTTACATCATATCTCATATCTCATCCTCGTCAAATCAGTTTCCTTTTCTTTGAATGCAGTTTGCAATGGAGAAATATTTGTTTATAATTTAAATTTAAAGCAATAAGTATTAAAAATACAATGACTAACAAGAAAAAAATTATTTGTAGTAAATATAGTAAACGTAGTATAAAATGAATGAAATTGGCAATGTAGTAAATTACATTTACTACATTGCCAATTTTATACTACGTTTACTACATTTACTACAAATATGATATCAAAGCGTTCAAATTTCGTCCGGTTTGCGCATGACGTCACACTGTGAGTACCCAGCAAACACAAAATGTCTGGCAAAACAATGGGCCATTACAGTTATTGCTGGTAGAGTGATGGCAATTTTTGCCAATACTTGGAAAGTGAATATAGAGTACAGTCTAACCATTATAACCTCCGTGTTGTAATGGTGAATTGATGGTTTTGTGTGTTAAATATGCCCTTCCTGTTACTGGGTAGTTGGAATCACTTTAACGTTGCTGGTACATTAAACAAGTTAAAGCACTTTTTTGTCTGTGACAAACCAACGTTTTTTAAGTGATGTAAAAAATCGTTTATTATATCGTTATTTGCCATCAATAATTCATTGTTGGCCGGATACATAGTAACCAATATACAGTAAATGTATCAATGGGCCATTATTCTATTCTTGCGAATGTAATTGTAATATTTTGTTAATACAAAAAAAGCGAATTATAAGTGCATTACAATTTACAAAACGTGTTGTAACCTTACTTTTAAAATTCCCGCGATGAGAACAGCGAAACTTTTGACATTTGACAGCTAGACGAAGAAGGTGAAGGCACGCTTAAATAATTTATGGTTGATTTCTTATAATATTCATATAAATCATATAAGTTTTGTGGTTATTTTAGTTCTAGTTTGAATTCCTCATTTATTGTGCGTTTGTGTTTTGTGGAATAGTGCAGATGTAATTGAAAAGAAAAGTTTTACATGTCGAAGGATGTCATCTTCTACTCAAAAAAAATGGCATATAGGTAGGTATATAAAAGTCGCCTTATATTTTATTAAGATAATTCATCAAACACAAAAATAATATGGATTCTTCACATCTTTGTGTCATAATATTTAACATCCCAATTAAAAAAAACATTCGTTTAACTAGTTTATTTATAAAACATTAGGAATGTTTACCTAATAAGCCCATATTTTTACGTTTTTATTTTGAGATAATACCTTGTAATACTTTTCTTTGAGAAATTCTTAGGTATATTAACGTTAATCTTGATTTTTTTTTTGTCTTTCGCGTTCTATTAGAGAATGATTGTTGCCTGTTGGGTGTTATGTGAAGGTATAGACCTTCTTTCATTGTGATTTGAAGCCTATATGCACCACCTTAACTGTCACATAATTTTTTTTTTTTTAGATTCCGTAAGAATAAATCCTTTGTGTAAAGATTCATCCAAAAAAAAATATTAAAGATATTATAAAAACGTGGTTACGGGGTTCAATGGACCGCGAAGGAGGATGTACAAATAGGACCACTAATTTAAGAAGACGAGATGGATAATTAGAATTAATTTATGGTTTCATTACTATTTATTTAATAATAAGTAAGTCTATTGGCAGTTATACTTCTGTTGTTAATAAAAAAATATATATATATTTTATCTTTCAGTACCTATATGAGTTTTATATACCGACAATTTAGCGTTATTCATTAGTCATCACCTAATAGGTTTATATGTTAAATACCTATATGCTTTTCTTCAATTTTGTTTGTATAGACTTTTTGAAAAATATTTTAATAAGTACATTATACCTTTCACTTGAAGAATTAAAATAATAAACTATTAAAACAAATTATGAAAATAAAAAAACCGTCAATGTTTTGAAAAAATAACTTTCTATTATGAAGACTGACTGTAATTATTCTTTCTTTTATGAAAGTTGAGAAGAATAATACAGTTTTGAAAATGGAAATAGTATAGGTGTTTCTTTGAAATCGTATGTTGAACTATTTTAAGCTAAATCCAGAACTCCAACTAACTTTTAAAAAAATAATAATAGGTAACCATTAACTTTTTACTAAAAGATGTATCCTTTATCCTTTATTAATACTACCTACGTTTGGTGGTGATCAGCATTAATAAGAAGTAGCCTGCATAGAATGATAGAAGATCAGCTGGCAAGTCGTTACAGAAAAACAAGCACTGTTTCAAGGTAGGTATGAAAATTACGTATGTTGCAAAAGTTTTGGGGATTTTTATTTATTTACATATCCCTACTGAAATACTGTACAACTATCAAATCAAATTAGCTAATTTATCTCAATTAAACAGAAAAAAAACAATAAGTCCATGGTTCCATAGTATGTTGTGTCTCTTTAGGCGCCCAATCATTGCTGTTTATAATTTATTGGTATTTCTTTGACGATAAAAAAACTTTTGCACGTTATTGTCACAACAGTCCTTTGGTTAAAAAAAGGTAGGTATGTATATGCAGTATAGTGACTATCGGAGTTTGAGAGACCTTGCACCTGCACGTACTGTCCCAAAATACAGGAATTGTAGATATAACTGAGGTTGACATTTACTTGAAAGAGAAAATAGCATTAAAATTTCAATTTATGGTAATCAATGATAAACCATCCGTGGTATCTTAATAAAATTATGAGCAGTTTTTCATTAATTACGATGGTGTAATGTAAATAAATGTCAGCCTTAATTATATTTGCTATTTCCGTATTAGGAAACAGCATGGGTGGAGGTCTCTCTAATTCCAGTAGCCACAACTGCATATATTGTAATGGCAAACCATTGATAGGTATTCACTTTCTCATCACATAAATGTTAAATATTCGGTACAGTGCCAACAATGGTCCCCACTGCATATATTATAATGGCAAAACAATCGTACTTTTCATTCATGTCGTGTAAAGAATAAGTGTAAAAAAAGCACTGCACAGCCATCATTGGCAAAGTGTTCCGTGGCCGAGCGCTGGCCGGTGTTTCACTTTATTCATTAATTTAGCATTTCTTGCCAGTACTCTGCCAATGATGCAGTAAAGGCATGTATGCAGTTTATTAACAATGGGCCAATCATTGGTGTTTGCTGGGTAATTTTTAAAATCTATGTCGCGTTTTCGAATTTAATATCAAATTTTATTAGTTAGGAACTCTGTTTTATGGCTTTTATTCATAATATGGGTTCACTGCTTATAGTGTAATACTAAGTTAATGACGGCTATTTAAATTATTACATTTTAGATGAAATTTATTAGAGCCCAGAGATAACACGGATTATTACATTTGATTTATTTTAATGCAGATATTTCTATATTATACGTGAATATATAAGTATAATAATACGAAATTAACTCCCAGTTTATATTTTTCGTAGGCATGTATTTCGATTTGTAATTGTTGAATATGTCTGCCCTACAAATTAATAATTTTGGGGTTCTTGTTATTCGAAGTTTTCGAAATTACAAAAATGGCAAATCAAATGTAAAGAAGGATAAATAATAGCTATTGTAACGAGATTATTATGCGATTTATAATAATCGAGGACGTTGCCAGGTGACGAGGCGCTAGTCGAGTCGCCTGGCATTGTCCGAGATGTTTTAAATCGCTAATAATCGAGTTACATTCAAAGCTTTATCGTATCATTGAAATTTGAGAACTGTCAAAATATTCACGTCAATGTTTATAATTAACATAAAATTCGTATCTAGGGTATTATGATATGGTACCCAAAGTATTATATATTGTAACTAACGTATTATGTGATGTAAGTTATTGTGAAGATGTTGTAATGTTATGATATTTATAATTATCAATAAAGATTTAACTTAAATGAAACTTAATTTTCAATGATACGATAAACCATATTATAAAATAAATAAATAAATAAATACCTACACCACATGTAATTACGACCCCGTTTATCCCAGAAGGCTGAGCCTTGTGCGGGAGGGGGCTACACATTTAAAGACAAGGGACACACATCCAATATCCGTGTATAATGGGAAAATCCCCTCTCACAGTATTTTCCATTGCCACGACCGGGATTCGAACCCGGGACTTTTGGGTGAGAGGCAGGTACTCTACCATCTCGACCATCAGTCATACAATTCAATATATTTGATATTTAAGAATTTTGAAGAATGTTTTTATGTAAAAATACAGTGCGATCGCCAGACAGTATGCAGCATAATAGAAACCTTATTTATAATTAATTTCTCAAAAATTGTTTCTTGCCGAAAGTTAAGTAGTATACTAAGAAAAAACAGTTTTGACGTCAAATTTTACCTATAATATGTAGGAAGTTAAAAAAATATAAAATTAAATATAAATTAAGGTAAAAAATGTAAATAGGTAAACTTTTTCTAAAAATTTTCTAGTTACTACACTGAGGGAAAAATTTAATAATAGTAAATAAAAATTTAATTGTAACAAATAAAAAGTTGTGTACTATTTGGGACAAGAAAACGCTTTAATTGTTATAGACAAAATGGAGTTGTTGATCCTGTTTAGTTGTCACAAATAAAATGTAGCAAAGTGGAAGTTGTTTTCCATTGTAAATAAATAGTTTCTTAATGACAAAAATACCTTTTATTTGTTACTATTAAACAGTTTAACTACAGGAGTTAATCTGAATAAGTGGTAGTAGTAGCTATATTTTCTGCACTAAATAAATTAGTGTTGTTAGTGGTTAATTTACCGGCAAAAATGACCGGTTAATTAACCGGATTATTGACCGGTTAATTATTATAATTTTCCAGTGGTAAATAATCCCCTCCACTTTATCTGTCAAAGTCGTCAAAGATGATATTTGATGTCAATTGTCAATTGTATTCATTTTTTGAATATTTTGGAATTTGGAGTTTTAGTTTTACTTTTAAATTCTTGAATCGACCCAATAGTAAATTGCTTTAATATAATCAGAATTCAGAATTACTAAAGATGCCTAAAAGAGACAGTCTCGTGTGGAATTATTTTAAAAAATGTAATAGGGGAAAATATAAGGCGGGTCAGTGTAAATTTTGCCAGCAAGACTACATATCAAATGCAGCTAGAATGATGAGACACCTTCTAAAATGTAACAGTTGTCCAATAGAAGTAAAGAACATTTTCAAAAATATAAATTCTTCAAAAATGAACGATGGAGAAATATGTGGAAAACAAAAGGGTATGAACAATGACAACACTACATCGGTAAGTAGAGTGCACATAAAAATCGCACATCTCCTAAGAATAGTATTATTTTTAGGAAGTCAGCACTGCGAGCAATCATTTTTTGACTGAAGTTGAGGTTACAACAAAGCGACGTGATAATGTGGGAAATATTTTTACTTTTATCGATACTATGAAGAAATCAGAGAAAATAAAATTAGATCAGTCTCTAGCTCGAGCTATATATGCCTCATCTTCTCCATTACGTTTAATATCAGATCCCTATTGGATACAATTTTTTAAAAAACTCAGGCCATCGTATGTGCCACCAAATCGATATCAACTCTCTGGTACGTTACTTAACAAAGAATATAACTTGATCCAACAAGTAATTAAAAATAAAATTAAAAATGCTGATACACTGGCACTGATGTATGATGGATGGACAGACATAAATGGAACGTCACTTATTAATATTGTATTTTCTACTCCAGAGCCGATATATTACCAATGTATTGATTCAAAAACTGAGAAACACACTGGCCAGTACATAGCCAATATATTAGGAGCAGCAATTGAAAAAGTCGGTTGTTTTAAAGTTGCTGGGGTAATAACAGACAACGCAGCAAATATGAAATCTGCGTGGAAAATATTGCAATCAAAATATCCTCATTTAATTATATACGGCTGTAAGGCTCACGGCATTAATCTTTTATTAAAAGATATTATTTCAATTAACAGAATAAGCAAGGCTATAAATCAAGCCAAAAATATTGTAAAATTCTTTAATAACAAACAATTGGCTCGGCAAGAATTGAAGAAGACGCAACTTGAGAATGGTGGTAAAACCAAAGCATTGCTTATGCCAGTGAATACACGTTGGGGCTCAATCACTCTATTGGAAAGCTTGTTACGAAGTAAAGAAGACTTGCAAACTGCAGTCGTTTCGAAACACGTTTCGAAAATAGTCAACATCAATGTAAGAAGAAATATATTGGATATAGAACATTTCTGGCCATTAATTCAGGATATTTATGATTTAATTAAAGTGCCTAGTGAGGTCATTACATTCATAGAAGGTGATGTAATCTATCTAGCATTAACTATCAACTGAAAAAAATTGAAATTGCTTTGCAAGAAAGGTCTGAATTTTTACGAAGGAATGAGAAAGACGAACTGATGGGATATTTTCAAAACCGACAGGAATTCATGTATCATAAAGTACATTTGGTTGCTCATTTATTAAATCCCAAACTTAGACAAAGTGACAATACCTCCACATTATCTGAAGACGAAGAACAGGATGCTATTGATTTTATTGTTGCACAGGCCGAATTGTTAAAATTAGATTACGAGACTGTTTTAAAAGATTTGGGAGAATATAATGCTTGTAAAGCTATTTGGTCCAGAGATTCTTTATGGAAAGCTGCAGAGAATATAGATGCCGTAACATGGTGGAAGGGATTTTGTGGAAAGAGGCTATTATCTAAAGTTGCTTTGTATATTTTAAATTTACCTTTAACAGCGGCAGCATGCGAAAGAAATTGGAGCACATTTTCAAATATTAAAACAAAAAAAAGGAATAAATTAACAGTGGAAAGAACACATAAATTGGTTTCGGTTAAATCTAATTTATATTTGTTAAACTATGAAGAAATTGAGAAAGAATTTAACAAACAATCACAAGACTTAACTGAGAGTGAAAAAAATGTAAATGAAGACGATGAAAACGAATCAACACACCTAAGCGAGTATGAGACTGATTATGAAACTGACTATCAGACTGAAGATGAGGATGAAAAACTGTCAGACATGTCTGTAGAAGAATTATGTGACATCCCGGGTGAAACAGCAGACGATATAATTATTCTTGAGATAGAGAGGCTGCTAACGATACAGAAGATTCCGAAGTTCTTGAATAAGAAAATAAAGAGACCTTTTCCTGTAAATGTCAAGTTTTATGTTTTTGTTTTATGTAGTTTATTGTTTGTTGTTTTTTTGTTTAATAGTTTTTACGATTTATATTATAATAAAAGTCTTTTATATCAATACAATTGTTCAGATTTTTATAAAGCGTTGAAGTAAAGTAATAAAGTTCTATTTCGAAGTACCTGCCTAATAAGTCGGTTTTAAACAGACTAGAAAATTTCTATCTACACTCACAGGCAAAATAATCGATCCACGCAAATTTTCGACTAATTTCAATCGCAAATAACTTTTTTATTTGATGTTGGATTTAAACGAATTTTGAAGAATATTGTAGACAAATTAATGGAGAATCGCTCACATTTTAAAAATTTACAAAAAAATATACGTACGTTTATAATATACAGGGTTAAACAGAAAGATGTTTTTTACCATAAGTTTAAGACACTCTGTGGAGTGGCGAAACAGTAAATTGTTCTAAATTAAGTTTTAATTATCAAGTCTCATCTATTCTTAACATTTTTGTTTTTGGTTCACCTCGATATCTTTATTTTTGTGGAAAATATGGATTTTTTAAAAAAACATTGTAATTTCCAATAATTTTTTTGTACGAACAACCAAGGTTGCTATAGAGGACTGACAGTTTTGTTGACAGTTTCTTTGTAAATGAATGTGTTACTTCTGAGGCGTCTTCTTAAAAATGGATGTCTCCGACTGATGTTGCCAGAGCCATTGCTTTAATCCAGGATGGACCGTCACAGTATTACGTGTCAAGAGTTTTAAACGTCACAAGAAGTAAAGTACAAAGGGCTGTAAATTGGTTTAATCAACATGGAGTACAATAGGAGTCAATGTGGTAGGAAGAGGTGTACGAATGAACGAGATCTCGTTCATTCGTACACCTCTGACCGTGACCGTCCATCCTGGATTAAAGCAATGGCTCTGCGGCAACATCAGTCGGAGACATCCATTTTTAAAAGTAAGAAGACACCTCAGAAGTAACACATTCATTTACAAAGAAACTGTCAACAAAAACTGTCAACAAAACTGTCAGTCCTCTATAGCAACCTTAGTTCTTCGTACAAAGAAATTATTGGAAATTGCAATGTTTTTTTAAAAAATCCATATTTTCCACAAAAATAAAGATATCGAGGTGAACCAAAAACAAAAATGTTGAGAATAGATGAGACTTGATAATTAAAACTTAATTTAGAACAATTTACTGTTTCGCCACTCCACAGAGTGTCTAAAACTTATGGTAAAAAACATCTTTCTGTTTAACCCTGTATATTATAAACGTACGTACATTTTTTTGTAAATTTTTAAAATGTGAGAGATTCTCCATTAATTTGTCTACAATATTCTTCAAAACTCGTTTAAATCCAACATCAAATAAAAAAGTTATTTGCGATTGAAATTCGTCGAAAATTTGCGTGGATCGATTATTTTGCCTGTGAGTGTATTTAATAATAATAAATCAAATTTGTTTATTGGAATAATATCACGATGAGTAATGAAAGTAGGTATTTAACAAAAGTGTTCCATGAAATGGCGAAGCGTTAGCCGAAGGCTGAAATTTAAACATGTTTGTAAAGAACTTGTTAAACAGGTGCTTAATTGCTTTTGATTGTTAAATGGTTGATAGAACTAAAACTATCCGTTTTCACTATTTGCACAGACTTATATTACGGTATATGTTTATTTGGGACGACTTAACCTCAAATTTATAAAAAAAACTTCAAACCTATAAAGCTGAAATATAATTTTATTATAATACAATGTATTTGGTATCGGATTAAATAAAAAACTATACTCTATTAGAAAATACTGAAGAATTATAAAACGGTATTTTACCAAGTAAACATCTTTGTTTACCGGTAAATTAAGTAAATATCATAATTTACCGGTAAATTAACAACACTAAACTCGAAATTTGCACGTTAATTACAATAGGTAGTTTTATTTTATGAATATATTAAATAACTTACCTGCAAGAACTAACCCGAAATACTACTACAGACAAATATACTTACTGTGGACACTGTGGTAGGTAAATTTATAGTACATTTACAGCAAGTGAATAATTTAAATATTATTAATAGTTTTACTAGCCGAATTTTATGAATTATTTTGAGCACTACATTTTCATTCTTTTCTTATCTGGGATTTACTACCACACTCGTGAACATCATGATACAACAACACAAGATATGATATCAAAGCGTTCAAATTTCGTCCGGTTTGCGCATGACGTCACACAGTGAGTTTTTTTTTAAATCTATGTCGCGCATTCGAATTTAATATCAAATTTTGTTAGTTAGGAACTCTGTTTTATGGCTTTTATTCATAATATAGGTTCACTGATTATAGTGTAATACTAAGTTAATGACGGCTATTTAAATTATTACATTTTAGATGAAATTTATTAGAACCCAGAGATAACACTGATTATTACATTTGATTTATTTTATGCAGATATTTCTATATTATACGTGAATATAAGTATTAATAATACGAAATTAACTCCCAATTTATATTTTTCGTAGGCAAGTATTTCGATTTGTAATTTTTGAATATGTGTGGCCCTAAAATTAATAATTTTGGGATTCTTGCTATTCGAAGTTTTCAAAATTAAAAAAATTGCAAGTCAAATGTGAAAAAGGATAAATTAACCATATATACATTCAATATATTTGATATTTAAGAATATTGAAGAATGTTTTTACGTAAAAATACAATGCGATCGCCAGACAGTAGGAGCATAATAGAAAACTTATTTATAATTAATTTCTCAAAAATTGTTTCATGCCGAATGTTAAGTATATTAAGAAAAACCAGTTTTGACGTCAAATTTTACCTTTAATATGTAGGAAGTTAAAAAAATATAAAAATGTTAATAATTAAGGTAAAAAATGTAAATAAACTTTCTCTAAAAATTTTCTAGTTACTAAGAGAATTAATGCTAAATAGTACATTGTGTGCCTAGTAGGAATAACCTCTGGAATAACTTAACATTCCCGGACGACCGTGCAGATTGCTTATCGAGGCGCAAGCAACACAGAGTTCGAAAATATGCTTTTACTACGATGATACACATACTATTTTTTCTGAAACCGCGTTTCCATACACCCTGCATTTTTTTTATTTCAGGGAACTAAAAAAACGTTATATCGTGCGTAGAATCTCTTGATTGATTATCAACATCACAATCGTACACAGCACAACTCATTTTCGACGGTTTTTGAACTTTTAAACCCAAAAATATCCGCAACAACTTGACAATTCTACCTGACACTCCTGACAGCCGGGCGTTTAATGGCGTCCTAGCTCACCGACTGACGTCACGAGCTGCGCGATATCTTATCTTCTTATTTATTGTATCATGCGTGAACATTACCCATGCATCAGACAATCTAATAAAAAATATCAGAATTAAAAAAAAATAACCCTTACACCTGTGGCTTTACGTCATAAGGGGGGTCATACACCTTAATTGAACTAAAGGTTTTTAATAGGTTTACCTCAAAGCTAAATACATATGAAATATAATAATGCAATAAATTCCAATAATATATCATTCTTGTAGTTGTTTTAAATAATAATAAGGTTTATCAATTTCAAAAGTCCCGCCAGTTTTCCGTTAATGACGTCAAAAACGGACGGTTTTGCTATTGGTTCAAGTTCAAAAAAATTCGTTTGTCTTAGCTTGATTCGTCTGTGCTGTGTATGTCAGTTATGTCACTCATTTTGACATTTGGTATAACCACAATCTCTCGTTTGCGGTTTGTTTATTGTCGATATATCCTTTCCTTGGTAACTGTTTACTATAGCCTTGTTCGTAGAGTAGTCAGAAACCATCAGAAACTGTCCGACGCATGCGCATTTGGTTGCAGAGTTGCGCGTGTTAAGTCAAAGCACTTTTAAATTTCAGAGCTCTATTAAAAGTCACATCTCTACAGTCATCAAACTATCACAAATCGGTTCTACGAACAAAGCTATTACTACAAAATGCTTAAAATTTGCAAAAATTTTTGCAAACCCCTTAAATAAGATGTTCTGAACGCGAATATCGGATTTTTTTACCCCGGAGACGAAGGGTTTTTCCAAAAAAAATTTTTTTTGTCGAATTTTTTGTCAAATTTTTACATTTTCTATTATTTTTCACACTTTAAATACGTCTTTTGACACAAATTACGTTCACAAAATTATCCCTTAAAGTGTCTAGAACCCAATGTCACACATATTTTATGCAAAAATGCATGTTTTACTAGAAAAATTTAATTTTATACACGGCACACACGACATAAACAAAGATCGTCCCTGTTTGCAGCTGTTTGCGACACATACCGTGGTTTGCGACCCGACTACGTATGAAACTGACAGTTCTGGCTGTGTCTAAAAGCACGCCTGAAATATTTACTGACGGCGAAACAAATGAATACGATCTATTTAATGAAAAAATTACCATGCCGGCACATGGAAACTAATCTAACAAAACACTGGATTGTATCCAGATTTTATTAGGTTAGCCAGTGAAATATCAGATTTTATTAGGTTATCCAGTGAAATATTAGTCATTTTAGCTCATTTAGTCAATAACAGTGTTTAACAAATTGATTGGTTAAAAAATGTTATTGTCCGGCAAGGACCAACGAGGAGGTATGAGCATTACCCTTGCCAGGAAGGGATGTAGGTACGATTAGGTTAGGTTAGGAGGTTAGGTTAGGTTAGGTTAGGTTAGGTGTTTAGGTTAGGTTAGGTTACTACATACTGCACACTCCACACATACTAAAATAATAATTAAATATATTTCAAAACTACAAATAAACTATAAAAAAAAATCTATAACGTAAAATAAAATTGATAAAATATTTCAGAAAATTGATACAAATTCTATAACAAAACATAAAATTCACACGTTTCTCAATCCATATATATATAACAGGAGCCGTCTAATCGGAACTACTCGAGTCATCACCAGAATTGGAACAGGCTGGAGAGTAGACTTGTCCCATACACTTAAAGAAGTGATGAAACCTGTCTGCGTGGTCAGGATATCTCTTCCTAAACTGGCATTCGGCTAAATAGCCATCAAAATGTTGTTCTCGACGGCCAAATCGAGGAATACCAGCTCGCACGTCCCTCCAACACCGTTCAATATTTTAGGTATGAGCCCCAGTGTCTGGATCAACAAAATTTTTAGAGTGGTTAACCGTTTCATGCTGAAAACCTTCGTCTATCAAACAGTCGTAAGCTTTCCAGCAATCAGACATGATAGTGGTACCCGGTAGTATCCACTTCTTAATGACTTCGAGCAGAGTGTCCTTCGTTCGATTCTCTACCGGAACAAAGAAACACTTTTTTGAACCCCGTTCAAAACCTCCAAAAATCCATTGTCCGTCAATTATTCTACCCCTATTATATTTCCTTTTACCCATTTTAGCCTCATCAATTTCTACAACCATGCCAGGCCCTCCGATAGCTTCAGATTCTTCAACAACACTCACAAGACACACCTCTCTACAGAAACTTGATCAATCCACTATCGTTCTAGAACTTAACTTCAATTCACTCTGTAAAAACGCTTGCCTCGGGTGATTATAGGACAACCACAGACTAACAAACCGGCAAATTGTATCCATGGGCAATTTAGAATTTTCGAAAAATGTGCCCTTTTTGGCTCCGACACTGTATGGGCACGGAACTTTGACTTTCTTCCGACTAGACAACGTTTTTGCTACTACGTTTGTGCATCTAAATCTGAAATGCGGCTTTGTATACAATTTGCATGGTTTGTTACACTGAGGACATACTACATTACATACAGGAAACGCTCCATGCTCTTGTAGAAACACAATTAACTTTTGCTCATCATCAATTAACTTTTGCTCATCATCAATAAAATACGTAAGTATAGAAGAGGTTGGATGTGTATAGTGTTGTCAGTAGAGATTGTAAAAATTTTATAGGAAGAAGTTGCCAATAATAGTTGAAACTTTTGCAATAGTGACATAGTGTATCAATGAACACATATTATAGAAGTGATTCAAAAAATAATCTACAGTTTGTCTGTTATTTAATTTCCAAATAACATTATATCAATCAATTTAAAAGTGAGTGCACAAAAACAAGCCAGAAACCTCGACCCAAAAAAGTCCAACAAAAAATTTTTCAGATTAGATAGAGTGTTGTGGTAAAGGACAGGTCAGGACTTCAAACATTGTACGAATGAGTATGGAGTGTTTAAAATGTAATAGGAAAATACTTGATGATCAATTCTGCGAATGTGACTCATGCAAGCAGAAAATCCATTATACATGTGCTGAACTTACAGCTTCGGAAATTAAATGTGTCCAACTAAAGAATAAAAGAACCCTGTTATTTCTATGTGACAATTGCCAAGATGGTCTTCGTCAGATACCTGCATTACAAAAACGCATGAGCTCCCTTGAAGGAAAATTAGATGAAGTGCTTAAAAGTATCACCTCTCTAACTAATCAGAACCCAATTAATAATCAAACATACACAACAATGTCATCAGCTATGAATTATGAAGAAGTTATATCGGAAATGGAGGAAAGGAAAAATAAGGCAAAAAATGTTATGATATTCAACGTCATGGAATCTACCAGTTCTGACATCGAAGAAAAACAAAAACATGATAAAATAATAGTTGAAGATCTGGTTAAACCTATATTAGATAAACCTCAGGAATATATTAAGAAGGTCATAAGGATTGGAAAGCTTGGTGACAAACCTCGACCTATTAAAGTGATTCTACAGGATTCGGATACTGCTTTGAAAATTTTGAAAAATAAAAATAGAGTTAATCTTGCACTGATAAAAATTAGCTCTGACATGACAATCCATCAACGAAACTATTTAAAGGAATTACGTTCAGAACTTGAAAGACGTAAAAATGCAGGAGAAAATACTTTAACAATTAAATATGTTCGTGGTATACCCACCATTGTTAACAATATTAGTAATAGAAAAAACTTGTAAATACGGGTAAACTACCAAGCAATAACCTAAATATGAAAAGTAATAATTTTAATAATAAAATACTTAACATATACTATCATAATATTGGTGGTTTAAGAACAAAACTGTGCGAATTAGCTAATGCAGTTCAATGTAGTGATTATGATATAATAATCCTGGTTGAAACATGGTTAAATAACGACATTCTCGATGAGGAAATTGGACTGTCAGGATATAATATTTATAGGCTAGATAGAGATATGACTAACGCTGAGAAACAGCGCGGTGGAGGTGTATTAATTGCAACTAAAAAGGGTTTATTTTCAGAAATGTGCCAATATTTAACAAATAATGTAGAACATCTTTTTATAAATATCTCTTGGCATAATGAAAAAATTGTATTAGGGTGTGTTTATATACCTCCAGCGTCTTCTATAGAGACGTATACAATGCATTGTGCAACTCTGGAGGAAATTTTTGTCCAAAATATCAATTCTAAATTCATAATATGTGGTGATTATAACCTACCAGATGTGTTTTGGGATAATGATAATCTTGGTGTAACTGTATGTTGTAATCATAACTCTCCTGCAAATGTTCTTGCCAATAGTTTTAGTTACATGAATATATTTCAAAGAAATACTGTCCCTAATAGTCGAAATAAGTTCTTAGATTTAATTTTTACTCATTATAATGATCTTAGTAGTAAAGAAGCCATTGATTTATTATTACCTAATAGTGTTCATCACACAGCATTAACATTTGATATTCTGTTGAGTAATTATTCTGATGCAATAAACTATGAAGAATTCTTTTTTGATTTTAAACAGGCAGACTATTTTGCAATAAATAATTATTTAGCGTCTATTGACTGGAAAGAAATGAACAACTCAGATATTAATGAAGCTACCTCCTTTGTACATAATGCTATATTTGATTCTATTAAACTCTTTGTCCCTGTAAAGAAATTCAGAACGTCAAATTATCCAGTATGGTTTAACAACGAATTGAAACAGTTGATTAGAGATAAAAAAAGAGTACACAAAATTTATAAACTACATAATGAGTATGACGATTACATTAATTTTTCCAACTTACGTAGGCAATGTAAGGAGTTATCGTCAATCTGTTACCAGAATTACTTAAACAAAATTGAAACTAACATTAACAATAACTCTAGAGCATTTTGGAGATACATTAAAGATAAACAAAATTCACACACGTTACCAAATATGATGACATATCGTGATAAAACCAGTACTAATTTAAATGATATTGTTAATATGTTAGCCACTTTTTTTTCATCTGTATATGTTGACTCCCCCAATGTAAATATTCCAACTTTTAACTATGACAGAAATATTGATTTATGTACCTGTCATATTACAGTAACAAATATAATAGATCGTGTTAATGCATTACCATCAAAATTAACTTTCGGGCCGGATGGAGTTCCATCATTTTACTTAAAAAAATGTATTTATACTTTAGCAACACCATTACAAAATATTTTTAATTTGTCACTGAAAACTGGTACGTTTCCAGACACGTGGAAACAGAGTTATTTGAAGCCAATTCATAAATCCGGTCCTAAAGTTAATATCGAGAATTATAGGGCAGTCTGCATCCAATCTGAAATCCCAAAATTATTTGATTATTTAGTGTCTCAAGAATTGTCGTGGGTATTTAAACGGATAATTGTTACTGAACAACACGGATTTATGTCGGGGAGATCAACATCTACGAACTTAATATTGTATCACGATTATTTAGTTAAATCCCTTGAGGATAGACACCAAGTTGACTCTGTCTATACAGACTTTTCTAAAGCCTTTGACAGAGTGAACCATATTATATTAATTGAAAAACTTAGAGCTTTCGGGATCAGTGGCAACCTGCTGTTATGGATACAGAGCTATTTAACAGGCCGAACACAATGTGTCAAAATAGCAAATTGTTTATCTGATGAATTTAAAATATGCTCCGGGGTACCACAAGGGTCTCATTGTGGACCACTGCTTTTTAACTTATTTGTCAATGACATTAGTGATGTAATCCTTTACAGTAAATTCCTTCTTTTCGCAGATGATTTAAAAATCTATAAATGCATTAGATCTACTGAAGACGCTGAGTTACTTCAGTATGATCTTAATAAACTGTGCCAGTGGTGCGATGATAACTATATGCAATTAAATACTAACAAATGTTTCATGATAACATTTTCTAGAATCAATTCTCCGATAACATTTCCTTACAAACTCAACAATACAGATATGAAATCAGTAAGTGAAATAAAGGATTTAGGGGTTATATTTGATAATAAGCTTTCCTTCCAGAGCCATATTAATTCAATACATTCAAAATCCTTAAAAATGCTCGGATTTATTAACAGAAACTCTAAGGATTTCTCTGAATACACTATGAAATTGTTATACTGTTCTCTAGTCAGGTCAATTCTTGAATACGCTTCAGTAATATGGAACCCATGTTACAATATTTATATAGAAAAAATTGAAGGAATTCAAAATAGGTTTTTAAGAATTGCAGCATTCAGAACGGGTCTGATGAGAGGAGAGTATAATTATGAACAAATATGTCAGCATTTGAATATTGATACATTGGAGAGTAGAAGATTTAAAAATGATATTTATACTCTTTATAAAATTGTCTCTGGTCACATTGACTGTCCTGAATTACTACAATTTTTTTATCTAAATGCAGGCAGAAGAACAAGAGTTAGTGAATTATTCAAAGTAACGTTTCATTTAACTAACTATGGGTATAATAATTCATGTTGTAGAATGGTAAGGGAAGCGAATTATTTAAATAATACAATTGATCTCTTTGGTTGCTCTTTTAATAGACTACAGGCTACTTTAAAACATATGACAAATTTAAAGACTTTATGAATAAGTCGTGAGGTTAGTTTAGTTAATACTGATAATATGTGATAATATGAGTTATCTGGTTTGTAAAATATTTAAGTTTATAATGAAATTAATTATATTTTAACGTTAGTTAAGCATTATCTCTACTGTAGCACTTTATCTATTTTTTGTAACAATGGGTTTACCCGTAAATAAATAAATAAATAAATAAATAAATAAATAAATTATTCGATTTAATGCGAGCATCGAAATCTGGCAGGAATCACACATCTCGAACACGTACGTACACAGACACAAATTAAATACACAAATACCAGCAAGCAGATGCAAATAGAAATAATGGAAAAATACCTCTGTCTCACCTCGTCGACGTCTCAACTGCTACTGTTTGTTTTTTTAAACAACCGTTAAAACAATGGGATACTTAAGGGCGCGAAATTAAACATTTTTGTGTGGTAAATTAGTAGAACCAATCAGAATGCAGAATTTTTCAAACCAACCAATACAGTATGGCGAACCGTAATTTTGGTTACGCCCCAAAGCATTTATGACGTCACTCATAGTCATAGCAAGGGTAACAATAACATTTTTTAACCAATCAATTTGTTAAACACTGTTATCTTGATACTATTCAGTGTTTTGTTAGATTAGTGTGCCGGCATGGTAATTTTTTCATTAAATAGATCGTATTCATACCTCATGTTTTTAAATTCAACATTTAGATGTGGTGGATCTAAACAATGTCTTCTGATTAGTTGATTTGAAAAATTCTTCATTTTGATTGGTTCTGCAGAATCCACCACACCAAAATGTGAAATTTAAGAACACGCGCATATATGTTTCGCCGTCAGTAAATATTTCAGGCGTGTTTTTAGACACAGCCAGAATCTGTCAAGTTTCATACGTAGTCGGGTCGCAAACCATGTTATGATGGTGGTCGCAAACAGCGACGATCTTTGTTTATGTCGTGTGTGCCGTGTATAAAATTAAATTTTTCTAGTAAAACATGCATGTTTTGCATAAAATATGTGTGACATTGTGTTATAGACACTTTAAGGGATAATTTTGTGAACGTAACTTGTGTCAAAAGACGTATTTCAAGTGTGTAAAATTATAGAAAATGTTGGTAAAAATTCGGCAAAAAAAATTTTTTTGTAAAAACCCTTCGTTTCCGGGACAAAAAATGAGATATTTGTGTTCAGAACACCCTATTTAAAGGGTTTGCAAAAATTTTTGCAAATTTTAAGCATTTTGTAGTATAGTAAACAGTTACCTTTTTCCGCATTTTTGTACTGTGACTTTCGTATTGTTACATGCGTAAAATTAGGTTTTTATTTTTTCTGGAATAAAAAATATATTGTTTACTTCGAGGTTTTCTTCTTCCAATGGTTTTTAATCGTGAGTACATACAATTTTTCACAAAGTAAATATAATTTTCATTAGCATTGTATTTATTTTTTGTATTAAAACTGTTAAAATGATTTTATTTGCATGTCATTTTGAAAACCAGATTTTTTCGAAATAGAGTTTAATTTTGATTTTTGCCTGTCAACAAAGAGGAAAGTTGAAAAATTAATAAAATCTAATTATCTTATGCACGTGAGAGAAACCCAAAAAGAGACAACGACAATAATTGAAGATTTCTGACATCATTAAGACGAGAATATCACGTCGATTTCGAAACTAGGTGTAGGCAAGACTCAAAAAACGTCAACGCATCCCGTGTCTCTTTGAGAGATCTGGAACGCTAATCCTTAACGGAACATTGTCATCTTCGGCCGTATCGTCGACGGCGAATAGGCCGAATGAAGGAACCGCGACGCGATACATGTGTAAAAACAGATGCACTGAAGACCATCGTGGTTCTCCGTAAATATAACAGACTTGTCGAAGGACAATCCTTCCGCAGGTTCACCTACGGAAACCTTGCTATGACTTTTACTTCTTCTATATGATCAAGTTTGGTCATCTTCCTAGAAACATCGGCCATTGCGAACTAGTCCCAAGACCTCAATAAATCATTCAATCATATATACAAAGGACAGGAACCTAATCAATGCGAGCTTATGACTCGCGCTTAACTGGGAATTTCTCGTTCATGGGGAACAATTAAGCCCCAATTCTTAGCACGAAGCAGGTTCGGCGGGTTTCCCGGGCCGCGCGGCCAGTGAGGACACGCTGATTCCTTCAGTGTAGCGTCGTGCGGTCTAGAACATCTAAGGGCATCACATACCTGTTACCTATTGGTCAATCTCGTGCGGTTAAAAGCCGCCTGTCTCTCTAAGAAGAAAATTTTGAACGCCAACAGTAAAAACAGCACGCAGAAAGAGACCAGAGCCCCAAACCGGCGCGGCGGGCTTTTGGGATATGGAAATACGCCTAGTTAACAGGGCTAGAGTCTCGTTCATTATCGGAATTAACCAGACAAATCGCTCCACCAACTAAGAACTCTCAATCTGTCGATCGTTCCGGGTCTAGTGAGGTTTCTCGTGTTGCGTCGAATTAAGTCGCAGGCTCTACTCCTGGTGGTGCCCTTCCGTCAATTACTTTTAGTTTCAGCTTTGCAACCATACTTCCCCGGAACCCAAAAGCTTTGGTTTCTCGAAAGCTTCCTACCAAGTTTTTGGAGGAACGCCGACTGGTCCGCGGGAATCGTTCGTCTCACTTGCATCCGTACAAATATCCATATATCGTTTTATATAGAACCGGATCGACTGCGGAATGTTCATTCGGTCGTTTCTTCTTGTTGAAAGAAACAACACAATACCGAACTTCGCCAATAGGCGAAGAAATTCAAACATTCTGTCGACCTTCCGCTGGATTGAACGCGACGGTGTTTCTCGAAAAAATCGAGGATACATTTTAAATGTTCTCGCTCAGAGAGAGGAGACTTGACGCAAAAATTACTTTGTGGTTTTGTGGGAAATTAATAAAACCGTATGTTTTCGGTATTATTCTGCTTATTTGCACAATTGACCACAAACATTTCCATAAGAACGGCGTTTGCTCATATTATGAGCGTGGGGTTATGTCGCACAACACAAAACACTGTACCGCTAATACGCCCGACGATAAATCAAGATGTGTCGTCTACAACACTTCTCATTTACCTTACAGTTAATAATATTCATGAACTTAAAAACTTACAAAACGATTATAATAAAATAATGAATAAAAGCAAATATTTCGCATATTAGCTACGTTGAAAGGTCCAGTACAAAAGTTATTGAACAGGCCTCCGCGAGCGCTAGTAGACACGAATAGGTAAGCTCCGCCTTTCTGCAGATAGTCTATATTGAAATGAGAGCATTTTGCTATTCAAATCTCCCGCGTTCCGTTCCATCCACTAAAATGGCGCTATTCTGCTTCTGTCGAATAGCACGGATTTCTCCCTTCTCTAAGTAGATATTCTGTGGTTTTTTTCAGCTATCCAACCCCACTATTATGCTCGAAGCTACTCTCCAGTTAACTGTCTCTGACTTTAACGTGTGTAAAAACTACTAGTTACCTGAGTGGGATCACGCCATGTAGAATTCTATTTTGATGACGTCACGTTCCTTTGTAACAAGTTACGCTTGCCTGCAAACGTTAAATTGGTATCACGCACTTTCTACCTAGGCAACCCTCCTACTTCCCAACACCCTCGTAGAATCGACTAGAAACTACAACAAAATAGCTGTCGACTAATATGTTTGCATTACTTTACTACATGTGTCAAACAGAGATAGAGAAACATCTGAAAAATGTGTTGGAAAGTACGCGCCAGATTTTATTACTTTTTAAAATTCATTTCTTTATTTGTGGCCTAAGCGCAAGATACCTATTACAAATCGTACAAAATTATATTAATAAAATGAGAGTACAAGCCGACCATTGCTGTTATTTTGGATTTTTGTGAAAAAAATCCGCAAATTATTACAAATAAATTTAACAGTTTAGGGGGTAGAAGTGAAAATGCGGAACTGTGGAAAAAGTTAAGTGTAAGACTAAATTCTCTTGGGTTTGGTGAAAACTGTGGAAGGGTGGAAAAAGGTTTGTAAAGTTATCTTATCTAACTATTCATACATAAAAATTTAAAAAATGATTATGTGGCACCTATGTGTAATATCCTTTGTATATGTATACATTTACAAGGGTTATATATATACCCACGTATATATAGGTATCTACATTTATATAAAACTTTTTTTTATATGAAACTACATAGCTATAGGTCATCATGCATTTATATTATTTTATATTGCAGACATTAACTGACTAGAAGTCAAAAACGAAAGCAAAGGCTGGAGCTATAAATACCCATTTAAATAAAACAGGAGGTGGTACTGTTATCGTAGGAGAAGCTGTATAAGTAGTTTTAAGCAAAAGATCCCAATTAGACATAAGCACACAAGCTAAGGCTTGAATGGTGTATATGTACACCATTTTTTTATCAAAATTATCTCGAATTTCACTTCAGTTCCTAAACCCAAAATTCCTTCGATTCATGCATATCAGGATTTTTTATAAAATTTTAAAGACGATTTTCAGTACACTTTCCAAAATTCCCTTTATCTTTTTCGGCCCATATCTCATGTTTGAACGAACGCATCCAGGCACGATGCAGCATGTAGAGACGACCAAGGACATGCATTGTCATAAGCCGGTCTAACGGATCACAGGAATACTCCACAAAGGCGCGAGAGTGAATCTACCGTAGATCGGTAGCTCTTGATCTGATCTATCATAGACTGATCCACCTTCGTGGTCGCACTGATCTACGGACCCATAGGTTCACTCTACCCTCGCGTTCTGGAATTCCTAGTGAGTCCGTGACCTACGGCTTCCAAGGATGGTTGAGCTGGCCTCGCCTACCCATTGGTCATCGTCTCTACCGGGATCGTGTCTGATAGCACCATTTTGAAATTTTAGGAACTGTATCAAAAAGTGAAATTGCGGAATTTTGCGACGCCACGTGGCGACGTGAAGTGGTCTCGGGTCTTTTCCATATCTATAGTGGGAGACCTCCCAATGATCTCGTAAAATGGAAATACGGTATTTTTGGTAAAATCAAGCCAGGATAAGCCTCAGTGCGGTACGCACGGGTACCGGGGCACTTCCCCATTATTACCAGGTGACCGCCTTGTGAGATAGCATTCGAAGAGATTTCCCTTTTCTGAAATATCCACAGACGTCTAATGGCATATACCCCTTTTGGAGAATATTACCTTAAATTTTTAGTCTATAATTCTAACAGTAAATCTATAAAACCCACTCACTAAATTGCCAGTCACGTCCATGTAATAATTCTCTTTCGGCAATCGATCACTCGTCTTTAAGCGCGGCCGTCGCGGTCGCTGACCCCTTGTGGGGGTATCGTGGTTATGGTGGCAGACCTTGCTAGGTGAGGCTCTATATGTACTATGATGATTGTTTAATATATACCCTTATTTATTATCCATGTCTTCTTATTGCGTTCTAGTATTAGTCTAGTATCTGTGTTGACCCCCATAGCTTACGACCCTCGCAATTGCGTCGGTTTGACCATTCGGCTGAGCCAAAGAAGAGTGAACGAGCAAGACCTGTCTGGGCAGGTGTTAGAAGTGAATTGTGTATTGTGCAAAGTGTTTAGCTAGTGTTGTATCTTTAGTTCAGGACGTTGCGAAGCCTGTATACGAGGAAGCATTCATTGTCGACAGTTGCCGTTAATCTATCGATTTCGAGACTTCGATATATTAAGGGTTTGCCACGACCTGCGTTGAATTCAACGGCCAAGAGTTAAACCAGATGTGGTGACAGCGGTTGGTTGACTTAATACGAATATCGGTCGTTCCCTCCCACTATCACTGGTTATAACGAATGGTTAACTAACGTTGACACAGCCTTAGCAAATTAGTTTAGTTATTAAACGTTGATATGGCGCCCAACGTGGGGCTGTGCTTCTGTTGACCTCATCTCTTGCATGAATCGTAGTCATGAACGACAATCATTTGATATCTTTGACCCCTAGTGGCTTCTACGAGCAAGAGACCGGGTTGATGGAAGATTCCTCCGTAGTGCCGGAGCGGCAGCCGGAACTGATCAGTAATGTTTCTCCCTCGTTGAGGTCCCCTGAAAATCCTCCATCAATGGAAGATCTATTCGCCAAGATGGCGCAAACTTTTGTAAACGCTATGCAAGACGCAGCACAGTGCACAACTTCTACCTATGACCGACCACGTAGTCCTAACGTGGAATATCATGGCTTAGACCATGAGAGTCCAGAAACTTTCATCCGAAATTTCGAGGACTATTGCCACAGAACAAGAATTAATAACAGTACAGACCGATTCCATTTAATAACTGAACAACTCAAAGGAGAAGCCCGAAAATGGTTTGATCAATATCGAACTCTCATTACTTCGTACGAAGTATTCATTGAACGTTTCCGCAATAGATTTGATTCAGGCGATATCTACACCCAGGCAATCACAAAACTTTATGGAGAGATGCAGCATGCAGGTGATTCATCAGCGGTATTCATTACCAAGAAAATATGTCTTTTTAATAGGGTCGACCCCTTCAAACCGGAAGCTCTGAAGGCCAGTATCATACTGGACCAACTCAGACCGGAGATACGTTCTCGCTTACGCGGAACACATATTTTTAACACTGAATCACTTGTATCTATAGCATCTAGGGTAGAGCGAGATATAGCTGATGAAGGATCTGCGGCACGTTCAATCGAAACCAAATCTAAAGCAAAATCAAATCAAAATTATAATCAATCATCTTCTGGCAACTCCAATAATGGCCGTGTTTGGCAAAATTCCCACAGTGAGAATAACAATAGAGACACTCAAGACGTCAGGAACCGACAAGTCCATTTCCAAGAGCAGGCAACCTCTAGCAATCAATTCCGTCCAAATTCCAACAATCAGAAAATTCCACCTATTCCATGTCGATTCTGTCCTGATGTCCAATGGCATTACCATTCCGATTGTCCTAACAATCCTTATAAGAGACGACAACAGGGAAACTTCTCAGGGGTTCGGGAACAGGGCAATTCCCGCAATCCACCTCCAGTCGGGCCCTACGAGTACGCCTCGTCGTCAATAGACCAATCCCAAACTATAAACCCATTTGACCACTTACCTGACCTGACGTCAGAATACCCAGAATATGCCAAAGACCCTGCCAACTTTCAACCTATAATCCTATCAGAAGCCATTAACCATTTATCAAATTTTTATCCTTTGCCTCGAATCAAAATTATCGTTAATAATAAACTTGTGTTCGCACTTCTTGATACCGGTGCCACAAGGAATATCATTCATCCGCAATTTCTCTCATCGATGAATAATCTATCAGATCCTCAAACTTTCGCTCTTGCTTGTGGCGATCAAGTTATTGATTCGCAAGGCACTACTTCTCTAGACATCTTTATATCGGATGTTCGTTTCCATGTACCATTTCAAGTTATCGAAGAACTGAACGAAGGAATCATATTAGGAGCTCCATTCCTTTATTCTCAACATGTCGTATTTGACTATCATAGGAAATGTGTGTATGTGGGAATAGACAGACGTATAACCGTGTTCTGGAATCAGGCAACAGATAGAGCATCTAATGAAGAATTGCCGGAAACCCTAAAAATTTCTAACTCCATTTTCGATTCACTTTTCAAATTTTCAAATTTTCTGATCTATTTACGGTGGAATTGACTCAAGCAACCACCGTAAGTGTTAAACACAAAATTATCGTTAAGGACCATCGTCCATTCAATGTAAAGCCATATCTCATGTCGCCTAGTAAAAAGAAGATCATGTATGATCAAATAGAGGAAATGTTAAAAGCCGGTGTTATTGAATCAAGCACATCACCATATAGTTCACCCCCAGTCATCATTGAGAGACAAGATAAGAAACCGCGTTTCTGTATCGACTATCGTAGATTAAACGAAATCACGCTTGACGAAGCCTCTGTTTTACCAAAAATCTATGAAAGTATCAAGGACCTGGGGAAAGCTACAGTATTTACTGTACTTGATTTGAAGAGCGGATATTGGCAAATTCCTTTAGATGATTCATCCAAAATTTACACAGCGTTTACTACTCATGATGGAGCTGCCTATCAATTCAATGTTATGCCATTCGGCTTGAAGACTGCCCCGTGCACATTCCAAAAATTCATGGCCAAAGATGTTCTAACAGGATATTTGCACCATTTCTGTAAAGTCTATTTAGACGACATCATCATTTATAGTGAAGATTTGGAAGGACATGTGGAGCACCTCAGGTTGATTTTTGAACGACTACGGCTACATAACTTGAAGGTTTCTCCGGATAAGTGTGTAATCGCTACTAATGAGATTACCTATCTTGGGCATCAGATTACTTTAGATACCACTAGACCACTTGATAAACATAAATTGCAGCTTCAGAACTATCCTGTTCCTAACAATAAACGACAACTTCAGAGTTTTCTCGGTCTATGCAACTGGGTAAGAGAATACATCCCTAATGCAGCCCTCATTACCAAGCCGCTAACCAGACTACTCTCGAACGTCGTCCGCTATAAATGGACAAAGGAGGCCCAGAACGCATTTATGAATATTAAGCAGATCTTAGCAGAACCCTTGGAACTTCATAGACCAGATTTGGACAAAACTTTTATTCTTCAGACGGATGCTAGTCTACTAGGCATGGCAGCAGTTTTATATCAGTTCGGCGATGGAGGTGAAAGACATATTATATCTTATGCGAGTCATACCTTGTCTCCTACAGAGAGAAAATATCACATTAACGAGCTAGAATGTCTAAGTGTGGTTACTTGCGTTAAGCGATATAAGATTTACTTAGCAGACAAACCTTTCATCGTCCGAACTGATAATAGGGCTCTCCTGTGGTTGGATAAGCACCGAGATGAGAAAACGAAGTTTACAAGATGGTCGTTGTTGTTGCAAGAATATTCTTTCAAAATTGAACACTGTCCAGGCAAAGAAAATCTTTTGGCCGATTATCTCAGTAGGAATCCTCAAAATTCAAGTTTGGAGCATCTCGATGAAGAGCGAATGTTTCCGCCTAAATTCAAATCAAAAGAAAATATTTTGGCTATCACCCATTTGGAACTTTATCAATCAATTATAGAAAGTCAACAGGATTCTACGAACATCAGGGAGAAAGTTAGTCGTTGGATTGAACTCAGTCAACGAACTATAAATGAGAGATCGGTTAAAGACCAGAAATTTTACTCAACTCATCAAGTGAGAAATGGCATACTTATGAGATTGATTTCAGACAAAATTTATTTAGTGGTTCCTAAACGTAAGATCAAAGAAACTATTTCACATTTTCACGACAAGACTGGTGTCGGCCATCCAGGAAGAGATGAAACCTTTCGAACCATATCTAGAACTTATTATTTTAACAACATGTCCAGGTTAGTAGGCCAATATATTCAAAATTGTTTAGTGTGCAAATCTGTTAAAGGACGACAAGTGCAGCCGGAAGCCCCATTACGGTGTCATGAACCTCAATACCCTTTTGAGGTGATCAGTATGGATATCTTGGGACCATACAAACGCGCTAAGGACGCTGGTAATCGATTTATAGTCATGACGGTCGATCTATTTACTAAGTGGACCGAAGCGCAAGCTTTCGTAAAGGTGATTGGTGAAACTTTAGTTCGATTTCTGGAGGAGCACTGGATATCTCGGTTTGGCTTGCCGAAGACTATCATATCAGATCAAGGAGGACATTTCCAAAGCGGACGGTATACTCAGTTTAGTAAACGCAACCATATTCAAAATTTCTATACGCCCATTTATCATCAACAAGCAAATCCAATAGAAAGACAGGTGCAAGAAGCCAAGAAAATTTTAAAATCTCTTATGTTCAATCAGGCAACAGACACATGGGATATGTACATTGTACAAATGCTTTACAATTTAAGAACACGTAAGAACGCTTCCACAGGATATACACCAAGCTTTGCAGTTTTAGGCTACGAACTAGCAGAAGCAGGCGACTGGCAGATAGAAAGCTATTTTCAAGAAAGGCAACCCACATTAACTAGACCCGCTATCGTTCAAAATATTCTTCAAAATTCTCAGCAGTACAAGCAAAAATACGTCCCTAAGGAAGCAGTCACTCCTATAGTTCTAAAAGTTGGAGACAGAGTTATGGCTAAAAATATGCGTAAAGATAAACAGGCATTTATACCATCGTGGACTGGGCCACATAGGGTGACAGAGAAAGTGTCAAATGAGGTTTATATTATCCAGAAAGACCAACATCTATCCCGATTACATGTGAACGATCTGAGACTTGTGAAACCAACGGAGGAAGTAGGATTCGCATCCAGTGAAGACGATTCCGATGACTCTTCAGTGGGCGATCCGCACGATGGACCAGAGCATTCCAATGATCCAATTCCCGTCCAAGTCCAAATTCATACCCCTAATACAGCCAGCGTAGCTGTCTCGAATGTAAGAAGGCATCCTGCGTCGAAGCAGACAAAGGGTAGCGTTTCCGAAGGGCCGGAAACCAGTTCGCAAGCGGCTTCGCATGCTGATATTTCCATTCATGATCCAGATCCTTCCACACTAGTACATGACCAAAATTCTATTCGAACCAATGATTCCAAGCAAACCACTGACCAGACTATTCCGCTTACAGAGGGTTCCTCTGAAGCAAATATCCTTTCTGAAAATATTCCACAAAATTCCTGTAATCCTTTCAATCTCGAGAGAGAGCGAAGACTCATAATTCCTTTGACAAATGTTAAACTCCCAAATTCAAGTTATTTTCCAAAAGACGTTCCGTAGAGAAGTCTCTCCTCCCGCTGTCCACACGCGAGGAAAAAATAAGAATGATGAGATTATGTCCAGAAATTTTAAAGCCCAAATTCATAGTCGGATACTGCGGTATCCTTTATTTCAATTTTAACTAATACGTACTGATTTATGTTCACAGCCTGAACATAAATAGATGCATGCTGATCCTATCCTGAGATCCAAACCATAAATTCCCAATGCAATGATCCACCAGTCCCAATGGTATGTTGGCAGATTCCAGACGAACGAGCCAAGCAGTGGAGTGCAGCATTCTCCAAGAGGATGGACCCCCAAGACAGAAGACAAAGACGAAGACAGAAGACGAAGATCGAAGAGCAAGACAGAAGATTCAGAAAACAGTGCATAAAGACACTATCATGTTTTCCAAATATGTTCATTCGATAATTATGTTAAGTCCACTTTTGACCAATAATTCTATAAATTACCAATGTTATGATCCATTCTACTTTTAAACCTATGAGGCCAATAATTTTATAAATTCTAAATGTTCAGTCCCATACTACCATTCGGCCAATAATTGTATAAATTGTATTGTGTTCTATCTATCTATGTTAACCATACCACCACCACCATATTCCCACAAGAGTTGTTATTAAATCATATTCCCAAATATCCATTCTTTCATTTATATATAATAAGTAATCTTAAGCAGTGACACAGTGATATAGTGATCGATTCCGAAAGACGAATTTTCCAAAGGAGGGGAGTGTTATCGTACCCAGGAGAAGCTGTATAAGTAGTTTTAAGCAAAAGATCCCAATTAGACATAAGCACACAAGCTAAGGCTTGAATGGTGTATATGGAACATCTGTTCCATGTACACCATTTTTTTATCAAAATTATCTCGAATTTCACTTCAGTTCCTAAACCCAGAATTCCTTCTTTTTCCCTGGTATGCATGAATATATGCATATCAGGATTTTTTATAAAATTTTAAAGACGATTTTCAGTACACTTTCCAAAATTCCCTTTATCTTTTTCGGCCCATATCTCATGTTTGAACGAATGCATCCAGGCACGATGCAGCATGTAGAGAAGACCAAGGACATGCATTGTCCTCAGCCAGTATCGATTCCTCGAAGGACGGACTGCGCCACAACAATGATCATAGCGCAGATGATCATTGTCATAAGCCGGTCTAACGGATCACAGGAATACTCCACAAAGGCGCGAGAGTGAATCTACCGTAGATCGGTAGCTCTTGATCTGATCTATCATAGACTGATCCACCTTCGTGGTCGCACTGATCTACGGACCCATAGGTTCACTCTACCCTCGCGTTCTGGAATTCCTAGTGAGTCCGTGACCTACGGCTTCCAAGGATGGTTGAGCTGGCCTCGCCTACCCATTGGTCATCGTCTCTACCGGGATCGTGTCTGATAGCACCATTTTGAAATTTTAGGAACTGTATCAAAAAGTGAAATTGCGGAATTTTGCGACGCCACGTGGCGACGTGAAGTGGTCTCGGGTCTTTTCCATATCTATAGTGGGAGACCTCCCAATGATCTCGTAAAATGGAAATACGGTATTTTTGGTAAAATCAAGCCAGGATAAGCCTCAGTGTGGTACGCACGGGTACCGGGGCACTTCCCCATTATTACCAGGTGACCGCCTTGTGAGATAGCATTCGAAGAGATTTCCCTTTTCTGAAATATCCACAGACGTCTAACGGCATATACCCCTTTTGGAGAATATTACCTTAAATTTTTAGTCTATAATTCTAACAGTAAATCTATAAAACCCACTCACTAAATTGCCAGTCACGTCCATGTAATAATTCTCTTTCGGCAATCGATCACTCGTCTTTAAGCGCGGCCGTCGCGGTCGCTGACCCCCTTGTGGGGGTATCGTGGTTTGGTGGCAGACCTTGCTAGGTGAGGCTCTATATGTACTATGATGATTGTTTAATATATACCCTTATTTATTATCCATGTCTTCTTATTGCGTTCTAGTATTAGTCTAGTATCTGTGTTGACCCCATAGCTTACGACCCTCGCAATTGCGTCGGTTTGACCATTCGGCTGAGCCAAAGAAGAGTGAACGAGCAAGACCTGTCTGGGCAGGTGTTAGAAGTGAATTGTGTATTGTGCAAAGTGTTTAGCTAGTGTTGTATCTTTACCCGCGATTTTTGAAATTGTACATAGACGTTTCGTATGCGAAACTAGTGTAATTCGATCGAAATTTAACGTCATCCTATTTTTGAATTAACAGTTGTCATTCGCACACGAATTTTTTTCGTTTACAATTATTCGAGTGGTCATGTACTACACGAAATGTGATTTTTCGGACGATATAAGTGAAAAAAATGGCCGGGATAAACGATCTAGTGCATTACAATGCTATAAATGTTATTCGCGAAGCTGAAGTTTTAGCTCATAGGCGCTACAGATCCCTTCAACGATCCGTTTGAGGACTCCGATGAGCAATTTGTTAAATTATATAGGTTACCAAAGCCTTTGGTGTAAGAACTGATAGATAACGTGGAGCCCCATTTAATTTATCCAACCAGAGTGTCGGCGTTAAATATCACTCGAAAAGTATGTATTGAAAAAGTTGGTAAATGTTAGGATACCGACTGGTTTTTCTTAGTATACTTAACTTTCGGCAAGAAACAATAATTTTTGAGAAATTAATTATAAATAAGTTTTCTATTATGCTGCATACTATCTGGCGATCGCACTGTATTTTTACGTAAAAACATTCTTTAAAATTCTTAAATATCAAATATATTGAATATATGGTTAATTTATCCTTTTTTACATTTGACTTTTTTGTAATTTCGAAAACTTTGAATAACAAAGAACCCCAAAATTATTAATTTGTAGGGCCAAGGGCCAGACATTCAAAAATTACAAATCGAAATACATGCCTACGAAAAATATAAATTGGGAATTAATTTCGTATTATTATACTTATATTCACGTACCTATAGTATAGAAATATCTGCATAGAATAAATCAAATGTAATAATCAGTGTTATCTCTGGGCTCTAATAAATTCTAAAATGAATAATTTAAATACCCGTCATTAACTTACACTGAACCCATATTATGAATAAAAGCCATAAAACAGAGTTCCTAACTAACAAAATTTGATATTAAATTCGAAAACGCGACATAGATTTTAAAAATTACTCACTGTGTGACGTCATGCGCAAACCGGACGAAATTTGTCATTTGAACGCTTATTTGATATCCATATGTGTTGTTGTATCATAATTTAAATGTCTATTTAAAGTTACACAGTTCCCTTTTTTGTTCAGTGGAAACGTTACCGGCCTTTTTTTTATACTCCATTTCCATTGCAAAATGAAATGAATAATAATATTACTTATTTTAGTTATTTTAAGATTATTTACAATATCTGCAATTTACAAAACTTTAAAATAAGGTTAGGTTGGGATCACAGCCGTCAAAATTCTATTCAAGCTGAAGATAGTCACGTGTAAGAACCACGCTATTTTGCGGCATTGCCATGTAGGTGCAGTCGAATTTTGTTTAGTATACGAAATCTAGTTTCGATTTCTATTCAAAACTTAGCTTTACACATCGTATGCGAAAATTTGTAATCGAAGTAATTCGCCCACGAAATAATTCGTTCACGTTCAAAAATCAGACCCCAGGACGTTGCGAAGCCTGTATACGAGGAAGCATTCATTGTCGACAGTTGCCGTTAATCTATCGATTTCGAGACTTCGATATATTAAGGGTTTGCCACGACCTGCGTTGAATTCAACGGCCAAGAGTTAAACCAGATGTGGTGACAGCGGTTGGTTGACTTAATACGAATATCGGTCGTTCCCTCCCACTATCACTGGTTATAACGAATGGTTAACTAACGTTGACACAGCCTTAGCAAATTAGTTTAGTTATTAAACGTTGATAGTACGTCCTGTAGCATAATATTAACAACGTACGAAGAACGTCTCTTATGTTAATGGGAAAAACCTCTTAGCAAGGTAATCCACAAAATATTGAGATAGGCTTTCGCAAAAGAAAACTATTTGTAAGTATAATTTATTTACTATTTGTAAGTATAATATATTTAAATATAAATGCAAATATTGCTCTCGTAGCAGAAAATTTGAAGGAAATGACACATGCGATAAAAAAATAGCATAATTCTCCGTCAGTACAGTGTTTTTGTATTGTTTTAGTTCCTCGCTTAGTTCCTAGTAGTCGTCAAAAAACACCATCTAACTATTCCGTTGACATCACGTCAAAGGCGTAGAGGTTATTTCCCAGTTTAATTTGAATATTTTTTGGATAAATCAATTTGTTTGGATAGAAATTTGAAGAAATGTGGTAATAAATCCCAAAAAAGAAAAGGAAGAGAAAAATAATAAATGTTTAGATTTACAGGAAACTTTAAACGTTAAATAACAATTCTTTTTTATACATTTTTACTACTTGTAGATCCTAGTTTAAGCTGTTGTATTTTTGTTGTTTATTGTCAACATTACACTATTTTTTTATAATAATAAATATTTAAATTTACAAGAAACTTTAAACAACAATTTTTTATATATATTTTATATTTTACTACATACTTGTAGTTCCTAGTTTAGGCTGTTGTATTTTTTTTGTGCTTGTACTGTCAACATTACATTATTTTTTTATAATAATAAATATTTAAATATACAAGAAACTTTAAACGTTAAACAATTTTTTATACATTATTTTATTATAATAAAAAATATTTAAATTTACAAGAAAGTTTAAACTTTAAACAAATTTTTATATATTTTTACTACTTGTAGTTCCTAGTTTAAGCTGTTGTATTTTTTTATGCTTGTATTGTTAGTTACATTATTTTTTGTATAATAATAAATGTTTAAATTTACAAGAAACTTTTATTTCATTTAATTAATCGATACAAATGTTTATATTTACAGTCCACTATTCTAATTATTAAAATAATACCAACAAAGAATAGTGTACATTACATATCGAGCTCGGAAGTACTTCATTACCGAGGTCAGATATAAACGCGAGGCTGTAATGAAGACGACCAGCGAGGTATATATACTATTTTATTGACAATTGTGTATAATAATCTTAGCATACAATTTTTTGATTTAATTGAATAGAGTAAATAAATCGTCGGTCTCAACACGAAAGGTCATTTCATTAATTATTCAGGAATGCAAAAAAAACATGTCTGCATAACTAATAGTTGATGTTTAGCAGATACGACTGCAATTTGATTTTACGATTCAAACATACTAAGGCATAGTTGAGTTATGACACTTCGTGAGGTGAAACAGCAGCCTAACAAATGTCTTCCACTGGTGTATGTGAAATATTTCAATTTTGTCAGTTACGACCTTTCGTGTTAAGTCCGACGAAGTAGATTAGGAAATTGTTCAAAATAAGTAGGTAGAGTGCAGTAACAAAGTTGCATGTTGCTAGGTAACAATAAGACTCTAAAGGTTCTGTCAAATAAAGTTTTCACAGGCATCGTTATTATCAATAATTTGTGTTAAATTCGCTCAGAATTCTAAAAAAGTCATAAAACTAGATAAAATAATACATGGTGAAACATACAATTACTTATTCAAACTAATTTTGAGAAAAATATATTTCAATTAATTGTCTTCTCGCTTCTCTACCATCATTATTGACTTGCTGATCTGCTTGGTATGCATTAACATTATCTTCATTTGGCATATCGGGAGCATTAAAGTCTTCAAGTCGAGTCGCAACACATATATTATATAGAACACCACATGACACTACAATGGTTCCTACCTTTTCAGGATTGTATCTCAGAGTTCAGTCACCTAACAAACATCGAAACCTTCCTTTTAATACCCCAAAACAACGCTCTATACAGTTTCGTGCTGTGGCATGAAAATTATTATATCGCTTTTCTGGGGTACCTGGTGTGGCATTTAATACAGGAGACCATGACTGTTGTGGATAACCGGAGTCACCTAAAAGCCAGGAATTATGATCTTCATTATTAAAACATGTTTCTAATTCATGTTGGACCTGTGACATTCTCCAAATATAAGAATCATGTGTTGAACCAGGGAATTGCGAGTTAATATTAATAATTCTTAAATTGTAGTCGCAAATCTGTAAACAAAACATCAAAATATAATATTTATAATACAAATAGATTATTTGAAGTTACGTAGAGAAAACAATATGCAAAGGTTGACTTACCATTTGAATATTTTTCGAATGATAACCTTTCCGATTTACATAATTATTGTGCTCTTCTTGGGAAGGGGCTAAGATGGATACATGTGTACAATCGATTGCCCCTATAACTCCCGGGAAATTTGTTTTATCCATAAAAGTTTCCTTAATAGATAATTTCTCCTGGTGAGTAGTTGGAAAAACAATCCAGTTGTCACTCATATGATTTACTATTAATAAACTTACTTCATCGACACAATTACTAACGGTATTCTGTGCCATTGACAAGACATAGCTATTTCCAATAACTCGCTGATAGGAACCGTTAGCAAAAAAGTATAATGCTGCAAATATTCTCAATCGAGGATCCACTGCATTAGGATGTAAAGACATTGACATATGGGGAGTTAATTCCTCAGTCAAATAATTCACCATATCCTTGGTTAATCTAAAGGCATTTTTGAAGTAAATGTCGCTTAAAGTAAATGTATCACTACTGTTACGCATAATTCGTCGTTCAACATTGAATAAAATTGAGCTATTTGTTCTCGTCTCGTCTTCTCATCATTCCAAAGTAAGGTAACATCACTACAAATAAATACTATTTATTACGCTACATACGATAATTTGGTGCGTATTTATTACAAAACAAATAGATCTAGTTTAACCTCGAGTTACTTACTATAATAAATTTAATAAACTTCAAAAACAATTTAATTTAGTCACGATTGAGGTTTACTTATTACTTTCGTTGAAATTTTCAACTTTATACACTTCCAAAATAGTCTACGTTTTAAGTCGTTTTAAAAAAATTGAGCTTTAAGCTCAATTTATAAACTTATCCGCTGCCGCTGCCGCCGAAGTTGACGTTGCCGTTGGATAAATAAAGAATAGGAAATCAATGTATTCATTTATATACATCTGCCGCTGCCGCTGCCGCTGCCGCCGCAGTTCGATAGATAACCATCTTTTATCTCGAACGGCAACGGCAGCGGATTTCCCAGCGGATAGCCAATGAGATTCTAGAATTTAGTACACGTGTCCAGTGTCGTGGCGTGGCTTACATTAATATAACCCCAAATGCACCCAAAAGTAATTTGTCTATCCATTTTTTATTTAGAAAATACACAAAACAATACAAACAATAACAATGGAAATGTCAAATATCAGTTGAAATAATTTAAGGGTGCATGTGCCAACCATTCCGCCGTAGCCGACAGCAAAGTTTATAAATTGCACCAAATTCTAAACTGCGAACTGCCAACGTCAACTTCGGCGGCAGCGGCAGCGGATAAGTTTATAAATTGATACGAAAAACCGCTTCGAATCAGAAAATGTTTCAGGAATTTCAAGGTCATTGTGTTTAAAGTATAAATATATATATCTACTAGAAGGACCTCTATTTGGTCAATAAAATATATTATATTTGTACAACAAATCTAAAATATTTTATTTGTTCAGCAAAACCATCGGGAAGGTGTAGAGTTTTCGCTAAATAATTTTTTTAAAGTTAAACTACCAGTTAACCAATTGCATTTATCATACCATGTATTAATGAAACCACGAGATTGTTTACCTTGATTAATTAAAGTTTTACTTAGATCTGGTCGTGGTACTCCTAAGTCTTTAATGAATAATTTATCGTCATAAGAAAGTCGACTAAATTTATATTTTCTAAGATAGGCAACAATATCATTGCATGTTCGAATACTTATGTTATTGTCAATATTGTCAATACTTCTACTGTTACACTCAAACTCGCCAGTTACCTCCATTTTATAATATAATAATAATTTTGATAATTAATTAGGTAATGAATAAACAATTTAAATAATTAAATAATAATGACTTACACGTATTATGGTCGATTCAATGTTTATTACTTAGCTTAGCAGTAAAAACTGCAAAAATAAATAAAATCTCGACACGACACGACACGGGAATGTTTGTTTGTTTGTATCCAAGTACCCAACGCAACGAGACAGGTGGGCGTGTCTGCCTCAAATTTAGGTTTTTCAAGCAACTTTCAACACAGATGTACTGCGCTTTGTTGTGCGACATTGACAGTATTGTAGCAAGTCGGGGGTATAGAAATTTTATAAACGAAGAAAATAGCTATTGCTAATTTAAAAAGGTTAATTTGTGCCACGGGGTATATCAGAAGTAAATGGTTGAGTTTTTGTTATGTCTGCAGCAACAGGAAATTCATGTTTGTATAGATTTGGCTTATCAGCGAGTTGAAATTCGATGGGAAAGAATTACATGAGTCGATTCCCAGGGAAATTGCTAGCTACGCGAAATTGTGAGATGGACTCGCCTGACCATATATTGGGCAAAAATAGGGCACAGTCAGCGAATTACCAGGGGGTACCGTGGCAGACGAACCACTAAGTGGGAGCGCAGAGACTTCACTTGACTTCGGGCCGGGCAAGAGTCACGATTAGACTCACGGAACGGGTAGTTTCGGTCAGCGAGAAATAAAGCTGCACTTCGGCGTCGTGCAGAGAGACGGCACTTCGACGTCGCTAGGAGTGAAGAGTTGACTTCGTGTCGGTAATTAGTAAGAGGCGCACATCGGCGTCGGCGAAAAAGCGCAAGTACACCTCCGGGACGGTGTAGCGTCGGGGCGTTGACGAATAATTTGTGTTGTGACATATTGTTGGGGCTCTTGGAGACCGTTTTTTTTTTAAGTTTAATTGGGCGTGAAGGGCCTTACTTATAGACGTACAGCAGGGCTGTCGTTTAACGTCTAAATTGTGTTTCTTCTTGGGAGAAGGAAACGGGAACGATAGTTTGAGTTTCTCAAGGGGGAAAATAAAGATGTAGTTAAGTCGGGTTGACGGGCGAACCTCATGACGGCGAGTAATAAAATTAGTTGACAAAATTGGGATCTAGGTGAAAAGAAATAAAGTGCACAAGTGTAATAATTACGTTTGGGAGTAATTCAGTTACAAAGTCCAGGGACGTGGTAAGTGTAGTTTGAAAAACATTTACACTAACCCCTATTAAAAAAGGCGCATTGAGTAAATTTGAAATAGCCACTGGTTGAGGTTAAAAATATTCGTGTTGACATTTCGTATGTTTTGTGGTGTTTAGTTTCATATATTATATAATTTAAGGCTTAAAGGTCCTAACCATAGTGTTTGTAAGAGATACAAACAAATCTGAGGTCGGGGGGCGACTTCACCTAAATTTAGTTCACCGTGGTTTAAGGCAACGTAAGTTGTCGTAAATAAAGAAAAAGTAACGTCTATCTTGGCGGGCGTTGTATTTTGATAGTAAAGCGAAAAGAGCCACCCCATCTTAGATTTAAAAATTGAGATCACTATAGATTTATTATTTGAGTTATTTGTTTCATTATGTCATCGACAAAATTTTTTGATATAGATAATTGTTTTGTAAGTTTTGTTTTCGTGGTAATAAAATCTGATTTTATTCACGGAGTAGTTTGTTGATTTTGTTTATTATCTCCTATTATACCCACATAAAGACCGTGCATATCACATTAAGCCGCGGCCGAATTCAGGCGTCCGAAGAGTTTTCTCAACCAGTAGCCGAAGAAATATCTATTTTCTTGCTTGCAGATTTAGGTATATTTTTCAGCACAAAAATTCCGGGGTCAAGCGGAATATAAGTGTCTTGACCTGGTGGCAGCAAAAACGCTACCCTTTATAAAGCTAATAGCGGCTTTTCTCTTTGGTGTGCATTAGAAAAAAATAGACTCGCCAAAAGCAAGTGCTAGCTATTTTCGCACCAAATTAAATAAACATACGCCGCCACCCCATAGTTGTTATACTAGTGGCAACGGTTGTTATACTGGCAGGCGGCTGCGTTTGTTATACTGGCGCCAGCGGTGGGATTTTAAATTAGGGGTAGTTCACCCTGTGGGATAATAGGGATTAAACTATGTTAGGGAAGGTTTACCCTGGGATTAATATAGATTAAAGGTGTACTAAGGTGGGATTAAATTGTGCTAGGGGAGGTTTACCCCGCGGAATTCAATTGAGTTTGGTAGAGATTAAGATAGACAGGATAAAATAATAGTCAAGGGTTAAATAGATGAAACCAAGTTAATAGGAGTACAATAGGCGAAGAAAGTGTATATTTTGAAATATCACAGGGATTAAGTTAGGTCCTTTTAAATTTGTAGAATTTTACGATATACAGGGGCAAGTTAAAAAGTGAGTTGCATTTCACGGAATAGATAGAATACAGGGAGGAATCAAAAAGTTAAGAACTTTTAAAGGAGAAATTTTGAAATATTTTTTTTTCTCTCGAATTACAGGGGTATTTCGAAGTGTTCCAAAATAAATATATATATGTATATATTTTTTTTTAGTTGATATACAAGGTAGTTCGCGAAAGTTTAGAAATAGAATTTCTAGTGTATTGGATATAAGTGTTTATACGGGGGCACTTTGAAAAGTTTGATTAATTTTTTTTTTAGCGTACCACATACGAGGGTAGTTTGAAAAGTTTGATTAATTTTTTTTTTAGTTTGCCGCATACGAGGGTAGTTTGAAAAGTTTGATTAATTTTTTTTTGGTTACCACATACGAGGGTAGTTTGAAAAGTTTGATTAATTTTTTTAGTTTACCACATACGAGGGTAGTTTGAAAATTTTGATTAATTTCTTTTGAGTTACTAAATACCAGGGCACTTTAAAAAGTTTGATTAATTTGTTTTGAGTTCAGCGCATACGAGGATAGTTACAAAATAAAAAAATAAAAAAAAATGTTTTTTTTCTCGATTAATTTTTTTTTACTACTATATACAGGGGGCGTTTGAAAAGTTTGATTAATTTTTTTTTGTTCACTACATACAGGGTAGCTGGAAGAGATTGCTTGAATTTTGGGAATAATTTAATTTGAGATACAGTATACAAGGATAGGTCCGAAAGTATTGTGGAATAAATATACATGGGTAGATTGAAACTTAGTCGGATTTAAGAGAAATTTGAATAAATATACAGGGGTAGATTGAAACTTAGTCTGATTCAAAAGGAATTTGATTAAATATACAGGGGTAGATTGAAACTTAGTCGGAATTAAAAGAAATTTGATTAAATATACAGGGGTAGATAGAAAGGCTTACCTAGCTATTCACGTTGAATAGATAATTTTATACAGGGGGGGAAGATTTTCCCATTCTACAAGAGGATTTAGCCGAGGTTGATAAACAGGTATTGCTTATATAGCTTTGATATTGTTCAAATTTACTCATTATGTCACTTACTAACCCTTTAACTGTTACTACCACCACCGTTACAACGACTTCGGTAATTACGCCGATAATTACACCAGGATCTAGCGGAACAGGTACAGGTATACCAAGTGGAAGTATACCTAATAAATAGGATTATAGGAAACAACTACTGGACGGGCAAAGGCCCCGACTCCCATTGAATTATACCTATAAATCCAAAATTGGTAGCCAAATTTGTTATTTGTCTTTTCTCCACCAGACACAGACCGGTTTCGAACTCTTTATGTTCTCATCAGTGTGCCACAGGTAGCTGAAAAGACAAATAACAAAGGCAAACCAAACTGGTCTATGGCAGACCCAGCACATAGTAACTGTGAGAGATAAGTACATCCCTCTGGTGGTCAGTTGCTACTACCAGTCAAGACATCGAAGATGTCTAGTGACCGATAGCGGCTTGCCAAGCAAGCACCAAGAGCGGCGACCTCTAGCCCTGATGGACTAAAACATGCTTAATAAATAGGATTATAGGAAACAACTACTGGACGGGCAAAGGCCCCGACTCCCATTGAATTATACCTATAAATCCAAAATTGGTAGCCAAATTTGTTATTTGTCTTTTCTCCACCAGACACAGACCGGTTTCGAACTCTTTATGTTCTCATCAGTGTGCCACAGGTAGCTGAAAAGACAAATAACAAAGGCAAACCAAACTGGTCTATGGCAGACCCAGCACATAGTAACTGTGAGAGATAAGTACATCCCTCTGGTGGTCAGTTGCTACTACCAGTCAAGACATCGAAGATGTCTAGTGACCGATAGCGGCTTGCCAAGCAAGCACCAAGAGCGGCGACCTCTAGCCCTGATGGACTAAAACATGCTTAATAAATAGGATTATAGGAAACAACTACTGGACGGGCAAAGGCCCCGACTCCCATTGAATTATACCTATAAATCCAAAATTGGTAGCCAAATTTGTTATTTGTCTTTTCTCCACCAGACACAGACCGGTTTCGAACTCTTTATGTTCTCATCAGTGTGCCACAGGTAGCTGAAAAGACAAATAACAAAGGCAAACCAAACTGGTCTATGGCAGACCCAGCACATAGTAACTGTGAGAGATAAGTACATCCCTCTGGTGGTCAGTTGCTACTACCAGTCAAGACATCGAAGATGTCTAGTGACCGATAGCGGCTTGCCAAGCAAGCACCAAGAGCGGCGACCTCTAGCCCTGATGGACTAAAACATGCTTAATAAATAGGATTATAGGAAACAACTACTGGACGGGCAAAGGCCCCGACTCCCATTGAATTATACCTATAAATCCAAAATTGGTAGCCAAATTTGTTATTTGTCTTTTCTCCACCAGACACAGACCGGTTTCGAACTCTTTATGTTCTCATCAGTGTGCCACAGGTAGCTGAAAAGACAAATAACAAAGGCAAACCAAACTGGTCTATGGCAGACCCAGCACATAGTAACTGTGAGAGATAAGTACATCCCTCTGGTGGTCAGTTGCTACTACCAGTCAAGACATCGAAGATGTCTAGTGACCGATAGCGGCTTGCCAAGCAAGCACCAAGAGCGGCGACCTCTAGCCCTGATGGACTAAAACATGCTTAATAAATAGGATTATAGGAAACAACTACTGGACGGGCAAAGGCCCCGACTCCCATTGAATTATACCTATAAATCCAAAATTGGTAGCCAAATTTGTTATTTGTCTTTTCTCCACCAGACACAGACCGGTTTCGAACTCTTTATGTTCTCATCAGTGTGCCACAGGTAGCTGAAAAGACAAATAACAAAGGCAAACCAAACTGGTCTATGGCAGACCCAGCACATAGTAACTGTGAGAGATAAGTACATCCCTCTGGTGGTCAGTTGCTACTACCAGTCAAGACATCGAAGATGTCTAGTGACCGATAGCGGCTTGCCAAGCAAGCACCAAGAGCGGCGACCTCTAGCCCTGATGGACTAAAACATGCTTAATAAATAGGATTATAGGAAACAACTACTGGACGGGCAAAGGCCCCGACTCCCATTGAATTATACCTATAAATCCAAAATTGGTAGCCAAATTTGTTATTTGTCTTTTCTCCACCAGACACAGACCGGTTTCGAACTCTTTATGTTCTCATCAGTGTGCCACAGGTAGCTGAAAAGACAAATAACAAAGGCAAACCAAACTGGTCTATGGCAGACCCAGCACATAGTAACTGTGAGAGATAAGTACATCCCTCTGGTGGTCAGTTGCTACTACCAGTCAAGACATCGAAGATGTCTAGTGACCGATAGCGGCTTGCCAAGCAAGCACCAAGAGCGGCGACCTCTAGCCCTGATGGACTAAAACATGCTTAATAAATAGGATTATAGGAAACAACTACTGGACGGGCAAAGGCCCCGACTCCCATTGAATTATACCTATAAATCCAAAATTGGTAGCCAAATTTGTTATTTGTCTTTTCTCCACCAGACACAGACCGGTTTCGAACTCTTTATGTTCTCATCAGTGTGCCACAGGTAGCTGAAAAGACAAATAACAAAGGCAAACCAAACTGGTCTATGGCAGACCCAGCACATAGTGTGTCTGGTGGAGAAAAGACAAATAACAAATTTGGCTACCAATTTTGGATTTATAGGTATAATTCAATGGGAGTCGGGGCCTTTGCCCGTCCAGTAGTTGTTTCCTATAATCCTATTTATTAAGCATGTTTTAGTCCATCAGGGCTAGAGGTCGCCGCTCTTGGTGCTTGCTTGGCAAGCCGCTATCGGTCACTAGACATCTTCGATGTCTTGACTGGTAGTAGCAACTGACCACCAGAGGGATGTACTTATCTCTCACAGTTACTATGTGCTGGGTCTGCCATAGACCAGTTTGGTTTGCCTTTGTTATTTGTCTTTTCAGCTACCTGTGGCACACTGATGAGAACATAAAGAGTTCGAAACCGGTCTGTGTCTGGTGGAGAAAAGACAAATAACAAATTTGGCTACCAATTTTGGATTTATAGGTATAATTCAATGGGAGTCGGGGCCTTTGCCCGTCCAGTAGTTGTTTCCTATAATCCTATTTATTAAGCATGTTTTAGTCCATCAGGGCTAGAGGTCGCCGCTCTTGGTGCTTGCTTGGCAAGCCGCTATCGGTCACTAGACATCTTCGATGTCTTGACTGGTAGTAGCAACTGACCACCAGAGGGATGTACTTATCTCTCACAGTTACTATGTGCTGGGTCTGCCATAGACCAGTTTGGTTTGCCTTTGTTATTTGTCTTTTCAGCTACCTGTGGCACACTGATGAGAACATAAAGAGTTCGAAACCGGTCTGTGTCTGGTGGAGAAAAGACAAATAACAAATTTGGCTACCAATTTTGGATTTATAGGTATAATTCAATGGGAGTCGGGGCCTTTGCCCGTCCAGTAGTTGTTTCCTATAATCCTATTTATTAAGCATGTTTTAGTCCATCAGGGCTAGAGGTCGCCGCTCTTGGTGCTTGCTTGGCAAGCCGCTATCGGTCACTAGACATCTTCGATGTCTTGACTGGTAGTAGCAACTGACCACCAGAGGGATGTACTTATCTCTCACAGTTACTATGTGCTGGGTCTGCCATAGACCAGTTTGGTTTGCCTTTGTTATTTGTCTTTTCAGCTACCTGTGGCACACTGATGAGAACATAAAGAGTTCGAAACCGGTCTGTGTCTGGTGGAGAAAAGACAAATAACAAATTTGGCTACCAATTTTGGATTTATAGGTATAATTCAATGGGAGTCGGGGCCTTTGCCCGTCCAGTAGTTGTTTCCTATAATCCTATTTATTAAGCATGTTTTAGTCCATCAGGGCTAGAGGTCGCCGCTCTTGGTGCTTGCTTGGCAAGCCGCTATCGGTCACTAGACATCTTCGATGTCTTGACTGGTAGTAGCAACTGACCACCAGAGGGATGTACTTATCTCTCACAGTTACTTGGAAGTATACCGACTGGAAGTATGCCTAGTGGAGGTATACAAGGTGTAGGTGCCTTACGTATGCCCATGATGTATTCGTTGGGGATGATTGCATCAACTTTGGACAATTTTAGTGGGGTAGAGATGTAACCAAATATTTGGAAAAGTTAGAACAGAGGGCGAGATTAGATAATTGGTCAGAATCAGAAACTTTAGCTTTATTTAAATTCAAATGTGTAGGCGCGATCTATGATTTCTTAAAATCGGATCAGGGTTTAGATACTTTAGATTATCGGGCTCTTAAAGCCAGGTTTATTTCAAATTTTGTAGCAACTAGGTTACCCGGAGAGGGTCAATTAAATTTGAGTAAATGCTATCAGAGGCACGACGAAACGGTTACGGATTTTTGCACAAGGTTAAGAACTGCAGGGGCAAAAGTATTGCAGGAAGATTTAGAAAACGCTACGCCGGAGGAAGTACCGGGATTAAAGAAGAAAAATCAAGATTTGGTACTGAATCAATTTAAAATGGGACTGAAGAAGGATATCATGAAGGAAGTAGGTGTAATGCTGTTCAGAGAAGCGCAGCTAACATTAGAAAAAGCAGAAGAATTGGTAAAGCTTCACGAAATAAATTTACGAATGATCCATGGGAAGAATACGGATCAACGAGGTATCAAGCAGGTACGATGTTACGTATGTGATGGTTTGGGACATATTGCAAGAGACTGCAAGAAGAGAGAAACGAAAATGGGGACTTCTAGAGAAGAAGTGTGTTTTAATTGTCAACAGAGTGGACATTGGGCAAGGGACTGCCCGAAGAAGAAGTTCGAAGGAAAGAACAAGGACTATGGAGTGTCCTCAAATAGACGCCAGCATGAAGATAGAAGAAATGAAAACGAAAACGCATCTCGGCCAAATTATGGACCTTATAAAGGAGAAAATAGAGGAAGTTCTTCTGGAGAACAGAGATTAAACAATGGAAGATTTAGTCGATCAACAGGATCGGAAAGGAAGGAGTATATAAGAAGTTATACAGGGGCCGTACCAAAAGATGTACGCACAGCAAACCGAGAATATGGTCGTCAATCTTCGCCAAGGGAAGATAGAGAGAAAGAAACGGAAAACCAGAGGAATTTAAACTAATTCGCCCTTCCAATAATTCCCGATTGGAAGGCAGAGGAGAAATGAAAAAGGGAAAACAAGAAAATATGCGAAATAACAGGGAACCACGGAAAATTTGGAACAGCGCTAATAAAGAAAAGGTTAATGAAGAAAGAGGAAGATTAACCGTAATACCATATTTTGACCCAAGAGGCTTTCAAGAATTGCAACCGTATCTGATGGAGCTAGAGTTAAATGGAAGACTCTGTAGATGCTTAGTGGACACAGGAGCCGCAGTGTCTTTAATAAAGGACCGTATCGTCCGGGAAGAGAGATTTCGACGAGAGAGGCGACCGAATTTAACGTTGGTAGGCGTTACCGGTCACGTGATACGGAATTATGGTACCGTATATACAGATCTCATTTTACCAGCGTCAAGAAGGCTCTTACGAGGTGCTTTTGTAGCATGTGGGATGGAGCTTTTGAAGGCAATGAATTTGAAATACTGCTAGGTAGAGATTTTCTAGCAGCTCACCATGTGAATATTTTTTGTAGGGAGTTTCCGACAATGACAGTACTGGGGGAGCGTGTATTTCCCTGGCAACAAAGAGTTGCAGAAGAGAAGGAAGAAATTATGGAAACAAATGAAAACGAAGTGTATCAAACAAACTTTAGGAAGATGCAAGAAGATAAGCATCATTCTTTAAAGGGGGAAGTAGGTTCCCAGGGCAAAGAATGGGGTTGTAAGAAGTCTCAGGAAATGTATAAGAAAACGGAATGGAAGAGAAAACAAAGGCCGGTATCAGAGGCCGAACAAAATGAAGTTTGGGAAAAATGGTTAAAGGCTGTAAAGAAATTTTACAAAAATTCTAGGGTGCAAACAAAGGGCGAGAGGAGTCCACAACGAGGGGATGAAGTAGCGGAAGGAAGAACCAATAACAGTATCACTAAGGAAATGGAGAAGCACAGTTCAAAGGAGGGGAGAAAACAAGATTTTACAAGGTCAAACGAAAAAGAACAGGTGAAGACATATGAACCAATGGTTATGGTTACGAAGAACAAAGAAGATAGTTTAGTCCAAGACGAAGAACCAAAATGCAGCTTAGGGGGTAGGTTAACTCCCGAAGAAAGAATAAAGAGTGAGTGGATACTTTTGGCAGAGCAATGGGAACAACGATTCTATAAACTGCATGATGAACAAGGAATTTTCAAGAGTAAAATAAGGGAATATGAAGAACAGTTTTCAGGGAAAAAGGAGGTTAATGTTCATCGTGAAGAAAGAAAGGAAAACGTATCACCGGTAACAAAGAACAGAGATGGTATGGAAGAAAAAGCTAGGATAGTGGCTCTAGGAGAAATAATAGTACCCTCAAGATCAGAAATGCTATGTCAAGGTCGACTTAAACGAAAAATGACAGGAGAAGTATTAGTATGTGTACCACAAGACTTGGGAATGGAGAATGTGCATGTAGCGTGGACGGTTGTCCATAACGACGACGTGATACCGGTTAGGATAATCAACTTTTCGCACGAGGAGGTGAAAATATCAAAGGGGCAACCATTGGGGATAGCGATAAAGGCAGAAGAAGTAAGAATACAGAACGACCATAAACTAAGTGAAAATACTCAACTAATAGGTACCATAGATGCATCAAATGATAAGTGGATAGATGCAGGATTTGAGATGACGCATCTGAATAAAGATGCAAAGAGTAAGTTGGTAGAGGTATTGAGAGAATACGTGGATTTATTTAGAGAAGATGGGGACGTGTTAACAAGCACGACTAAAGTAAAGCATGCTATAACTTTGGAGCTAGGTGCAAAACCAATTTGTAAAACACCATATAGGATACCTTATAAACAACGAGAAGTGTTGCAGGAAGAGCTGGATAGACTTATGAAAACCAAGGTTATTAGACCATCGTTCAGTCCTTGGTCCGCACCGGTAGTGCTTATTACAAAAACCTTACCTTCAGGAGAAGAAAAAGTGCGAATGTGCATTGATTACAGAGGCCTTAATGAGGTGACTCAGAAAGAATACTACCCATTGCCTAACATTTCGGATTTGTTACAAGGGTATAAGGCAGGACAACAGGTTTTGTTTTCGGTACTAGACGTTGCAGAAGCCTATCACCAAATAGATATGGAGGAATCAGATATACCTCTTACAGGATTTAGTACCTTTCAAGGTCACTACGAATATTTGAAGATGCCTTTCGGATTAGCTAACGCACCAGCTACATTTCAACGTTTCATGAACATGACGTTATCAGGACTCACAGGTGATTTATGCATGGTGTATTTGGACGATATCATAATTTACAACAGCGATGGAGCAGAAGGACATATTGACAGGATCAAAAAGGTATTTGATAGATTACGTGACGCTAATGTCAAATTGAAGCCAAGAAAATGTAATTTTTTGTTGGAAAGGGTGAAGTATTTAGGCCATGTTGTTACACGAGAAGGGATATTACCGGATCCACAGAAGATCGAAGCTATTGAAAAATTTCCTATACCAATAAATGTAAAGGGAGTGAGATCGTTTTTAGGAATCGTGAATTGGTATAGACGATTTATTCCGGATAATAACAAAATTATCGGCACCACTAGTTCACTTAACAAAAAAAGAAGTAAAATTTCAAATAACGGAAGAAGTTTTGGAGTCAATAGATAAATTGAAACAGGCTTTAAGTGCAGAGTCATTACTTATATATCCAGATTTTGAAAAACCTTTCATATTGGCCACAGATGCTTCAGGACAAGGAGTTGGAGCAATATTAAGTCAAGAGAGAGAAGGTTACGAAAGGCCGATAGCCTACGCAAGCAAACAATTTAAGAAAGCGGAGTTGAACTATTCTACAATAGAGAAGGAACTATATGGGGTGATTTTCGGAATGAAACATTTTAAATGTTATCTAATTGGGCATAAGGTTAAAGTGATTACGGACCATAGACCATTAAAATGGTTAATGTCATTGAAAGATCCAAGTTCCAGACTAGCACGATGGTCCTTAATGTTAGGAGAATATAATTATACCGTTGAACATAGGGCAGGCAGGTTGCATGGTAATGCAGACGCCCTGAGCAGGATGCATAATGTAGATGAACAGTTTTCGGAAGTTTCGTATGAAGAGTTTAGTCAATATAGAAAGTCACATGCAGTACCCCAAAATAATAAACTCAAGGTAATCGAGGGAGATCTATTTACAGCAGCGAAAGATGTTAGCCTATGTCACTGCGTGTCTCAGGACTTGGAAATGGGAGCCGGAATAGCAAAAAGTTTTGATCGGAAATTTGGACGAAAAAAGGAATTACAACTACAGAAGAAAAAGGTCGGAGAAATTGCTAAACTACGATTTCAAGATAGAAATGTTTACTACTTAATAACGAAGGCGAATTATTACGAAAAACCAAGATATGAAGATGTATGGAAAACCCTTAAGGAGTTGAGAAAATACTGTCAGAAGGATGAGGTCAAAAATTTGGCTCTACCAAAAATAGGATGCGGGTTGGACAGACTCGATTGGAATGAGATTCTGGATATGTTAAAATTTTTGTTTTATGGAAGTAATATAAAAATAACTGTTTATAAATTACCTGAACAAACGATTAAGAATGTAAATAAAGTGGAAGTAGGAAAATTCGAACCAATCTGGGATATGGATTCGCTGAGAAAAGCACAGGATAGAGATGAATTTTGCAAAATCATAAAGGAACAACTAAGGCAACAAGATGCCCATGTGGAAAGTAAATACCAGGTAGACAACGCAGGTGTGTTATATCGAATGGATAGTGATGTCATGCAAGATAAAGTGGTAGCACCTAAATCGTATATTAATAAGATACTGGAAGCCCTTCATGATTCACCACTAATAGGACACCCAGGACAACAGAAAACTTTACAGCATATTGAAGGAAGATTTTATTGGCCAACTATGAAAAAGGACATCAAGAAGTACTGCATGGAGTGTGACTCATGTAATCAACGGAAGACTTCACCGTATATGAAGAAAGCCCCACTACAACGTTTTACCGAAACAAGGGAACCGTGGGAATTAACATCCATGGACATAGTAGGACCGTTAGTTAAGTCGTTAAAAGGAAATAGATATTTGCTAACATTTCAAGATTATTTTACCAAGTATCCAGAAGCAATACCGATACCAGACCAAAAAGCAGAAACCGTAGCGCGAGCGTTTGTGGAACATATAATAGTAAGGCATGGAGCACCGAAAACGTTGCTTACGGACCAAGGTGCGAATTTCGTTTCAAAATTGTTTAAGGAAGTATGTGAAATATTAAACATTAAAAAGATTCAGACATCAAGTTACGCTCCTACCTCTAACTGTCAAATTGAAAGAATGCACCGAGTGCTTAAGGATATGTTGAAGGATATGTTGTCACATTATATATCAAAGGATCAGCGAGATTGGGATGAATGGACCCCATATGTATTAATGGCTTACCGAGGAGCAGTTCATTCAACTACAGGATATAGCCCATTTTTCTTGTTACATGGGAGAGAGCAAGTATTACCTATTGACACGTTTATCAAGGCGGGCAGAATAAAATATGACGTGGATGAGAACTATGCATCAGAACTGATGGCAAGGCTGAAGAAAATATATGCCAGGGTGTACGAAAACACAGAAAAGGCTAAAACAAGGCGTAATACTCAGTATAATAAAAAAACTAAGGAACGAAATTTCGAAGTGGGTGAGCTAGTCTATCTAAAGGATTTGAGCACGACTGTGGGAATTTCGAAAAAGTTAACGAAGTCATGGATAGGGCCGTATATGGTAATAGAGATAATAGGTCCCGTGACATACAAAATTAGAAAGTTGAATAGTAGAGAAGAGCAGGTGGTAAAGGTAGATCGATTGAAGAAATACTACCGGAAACCGGAGAATATTGAAGAAACTCCATACGAAGATAGCAGCGACGAAGCATCGGAAGAAAATGATGAAATAATCGAAGGAGACGAAGAAATGATGGTTAGAAGACCATTAGCACCTCCGTGGATGGGAATCCCGGTGGACCACGAAAATATTGATGATGGAAGGGAAGACAATGAAGACGATGAGGAGAATACAGAGGAAGAAGAGGAAGAAATCGAGGATGATAGTGGAAGTGACGAAGAGCCAGAAGAGCCTGTGCTATTGAGACGATCAACAAGGCTACGGCGACCTCCAGTGAGACTGGATTTATAAGGTGGACATAACACCTTCATACACATCGGTTGAGCAATGAAATACTTATGACTACAGCTCGATCGATAGAAAGATATTAATTGTTGTACACACGCGTTTACTTCTCCACCTCACGGTTTCACCGATGGGGATATTGTGCTTAATCTTTTAACAGTCAATTTTTAATAGTGGAGAAGGTTTTTATATAGACCGTTCTTTTAGATGGAACCGTCGCTACACGGGCATCACTTGTTTCTTTAATTAGAGCAAGGGGGGTCATTTCAATTATTTAGTTTTAAGATAATTAGAAAATATCTGGCTGATACGCCTTAATTACTGAAGAGAACCAGTAAGTATTTTCTAGAGGAAGTGGGAGTAAGTTAAGGGAAAGTTTAAATGGGGATCATTAAGGATCTAAGCGTTTTGGTATCGAGGATTTTTTTTTGATATTGATGAGGTTTATCAATTTAGAATGTAGTTAGAATTATTAAATATCAATAAGCGTAACTACTTCTGTATAATAGAAGTTTGGCTTAACTCATTAGGAACGGGATTTTCGAGATAAATTTGGGATTTATCATTTAACCTAATGGCTGCACTGAATTAGGACCCAATGCAGGCAATAGGAAGGGTAGGTGCATGTACTTATTGATATAAAGGATTGTATGCTTCATAGTGTGTTAGTTGAGGGAAACTTTGATTTTGTTAAAGCAGAATGTGGATTGATTGTAAATGTTTTTTTTACTAAGTATAGTGCGTACGATTTTGGAGAACGATAGCAAAATGGGAAATCTGCGAAGATGGCAAATAATGGTCATAGTGGCGTTAATGGTATGGACATTACTGAGGTTAGAGGTGGAAGGGTTAATTGCATATGATTGCGAGAGTGAAAAGACAGACATTTCGGCCGTATCATTAAGGGACGTAGCTAAGTGCCCTGAACCAAGTTCAGCTTATCAAAGTAAGACAGTATTTGTGCGGGTGTTACAAAGGAGAGAGATAGGACTACAACACGTATGGACCTGTTTAATCGAGGTTACGCGTTTAATCACACATTGCGGAATGCATAGTCACAGTTCGGTGGTGGCAGGAGGACTTTTAAATTATGTTCATCAAGTTGGAAGTGAGGAGTGCCGATCGATTCATCGATATAAAACTTTGAAACTATACAAGAATGCGATAGGACAAATTACAGCAAACGGAACCAATACGGCGGCAATAACTCTCCATGGAAGTCTAGACGACACGGGAAAATGTGATGGGACAAGTTACCAGGAAGATGGAAAATCTTGGAACGATGTCATAGTGACAGCGGCCGTAAAAATCACCATATCAGACTATTATGCGATGGTTAAGTTGAAGGACAATGAGGTTAGTTTGAGAGGAAGCATAACCTGTCCATTTCTAAAGGGATATTGTTTCGATGCGTCTTTAGGAGAAACCACTTGGGAAGTGATTCCCCAGACGTCGTCATGCGAAGAACGTTTTAATTTATTATATGTCGGATCCGCCGAAAAAGTAACATATAATAGAACACAAGAAAATTTCATAGTCGTAGAGAGTGATACGAAGATTTTTGCAGTGGCCCTTATAAAAAGAGCCGCCTTTTGTAATTTGGAATTATGGCAAACAGAGCATCCAAAACTGTTGGTGTGTGAAGGACATCATCAGATAATACAACCGTCTACGATCCTTTCAGCGCAAGACGTTGACCTCCTGAGTTACATAAATAGCAAGTTTTTATATATAGAACAATCTTACAAACGAGGTTTGGAGACAATGTATATAGATACCATACACCGAAGATGTCAGGCGAAAAGAGAAATTTTGAAGAATAGGCTACTATTAGCTCCACTGGTCCCAGACGCAGCCTGTCAAATTATCCAAAACCACGAAGGTCATCTAGGACAAGTACTAGGAGAAGTGTTATACATACTCAGATGCGCTCCAAGACCAGTTAAAATTAGAAGAACCAGTAAATGTTATCAGGAACTCCCGATAGACGTGGATAATCAGACCAAATTTATGGCACCAATTACGAGAATAATCCAGGAGTATGGTCAGGAGATTGATTGTAATAGTCTAACACCACCGTTATTTCATATTGAGGGAGAATGGATGGGACTTATACCTTATCCTACGGTTAGGACAGCACCCAGAGAGTTAGAAGTAAAAGAAAGCCCCAGTATCGAATTTCATCCGATCCAACCAGTAGGGTCCAAAGGATTGTATACGCCAGAAGAAATCGGAAAGGTGCAAAACCTATTCACATTCGGAGTAGGAGTAGAGCGAAAGGTCGTGGAAAATATTATAACCAGACGAGTAGTTGGCATGGAAGCCGGGGGACAAGGATTTTCCACTTTAGGTATGTTTAATCCTGAAGAATTAAAAAACCTAGCCCATTCTACTATGAGACAGATGTGGGGATGGTTTTCCGACTTGGGCATTTTTATGAGTGGACTAATTGGATTCTTTTTCATATTCAGAATCATCAAATATGCTTTCGGAGTTATTTTAAATGCCTTCCATTTGTACCGCACCATAGGAGGTGGAATTGCTATGTTGGCATGTTTGTGGAACCAGCTAACGATGTGGGTGATACATCGTTATTATGTGAACGAGTTGACTAAGTCAAAAGACAATGAGATGTGTAGTGCCGGGCACGATGAACAGTTAGGAACTATCGAAACCAATCCAAGTAACGCGCCTATAAACAATTTAGGAAACGTGGCTCCGAATATCTATCCGAGTCTACAACCGGTCGGTCATTGGACCGAGAACGAAAAATGTAAGGACAGTGTTAACGTCAGTCAGAGTTAAAAACATTCGCATAGTTCCATGTAATTATACCCTACACACCTCAGAACCACAACAACGACAGGCCATGAGGAGGACCGGAGGTGACAGAGACTAGCTCTCACAACAACGCGTAGTGATTGTGCGTGGTGTGAAGTGCGAAATTTAGAATGTCGGGAACTTATGCATGCTTAATTTTAAGGATATTGCAATTGGACATTGTCTGTTGCGTGTTATATGTAGATTATTTTAAGATTTTCGTAGGGCTCTGACCTAGTTTAAGGGTAAACCTTTCTTTCACTTGTCCATAAGGGGACTTACAGCTTTCTAGGGAAAGATGTTATTTATGGTAGAGGTTAACGAAATATCTTGAATTGACATTACAGGGTAATATAAAAATGTCAACATGAAGTTTAAAAGTTAGGGCCAGGATAAGGCCACGAACTTTTTTAAAGGGGGAAGTATTGTAGCAAGTCGGGGGTATAGAAATTTTATAAACGAAGAAAATAGCTATTGCTAATTTAAAAAGGTTAATTTGTGCCACGGGGTATATCAGAAGTAAATGGTTGAGTTTTTGTTATGTCTGCAGCAACAGGAAATTCATGTTTGTATAGATTTGGCTTATCAGGGAGTTGAAATTCGATGGGAAAGAATTACATGAGTCGATTCCCAGGGAAATTGCTAGCTACGCGAAATTGTGAGATGGACTCGCCTGACCATATATTGGGCAAAAATAGGGCACAGTCAGCGAATTACCAGGGGGTACCGTGGCAGACGAACCACTAAGTGGGAGCGCGGAGACTTCACTTGACTTCGGGCCGGGCAAGAGTCACGATTAGACTCACGGAACGGGTAGTTTCGGTCAGCGAGAAATAAAGCTGCACTTCGGCGTCGTGCAGAGAGACGGCACTTCGACGTCGCGAGGAGTGAAGAGTTGACTTCGTGTCGGTAATTAGTAAGAGGCGCACATCGGCGTCGGCGAAAAAGCGCAAGTACACCTCCGGGACGGTGCAGTGTCGGGGCGTTGACGAATAATTTGTGTTGTGACATATTGTTGGGGCTCTTGGAGAGCGTTTTTTTTTTAAGTTTAATTGGGCGTGAAGGGCCTTACTTATAGACGTACAGCAGGGCTGTCGTTTAACGTCTAAATTGTGTTTCTTCTTGGGAGAAGGAAACGGGAACGATAGTTTGAGTTTCTCAAGGGGGAAAATAAAGATATAGTTAAGTCGGGTTGACGGGCGAACCTCATGACGGCGAGTAATAAAATTAGTTGACAAAATTGGGATCTAGGTGAAAAGAAATAAAGTGCACAAGTGTAATAATTACGTTTGGGAGTAATTCAGTTACAAAGTCCAGGGACGTGGTAAGTGTAGTTTGAAAAACATGTACACTAACCCCTATTAAAAAAGGCGCATTGAGTAAATTTGAAATAGCCACTGGTTGAGGTTAAAAATATTCGTGTTGACATTTCGTATGTTTTGTGGTGTTTAATTTCATATATTATATAATTTAAGGCTTAAAGGTCCTAACCATAGTGTTTGTAAGAGATACAAACAAATCTGAGGTCGGGGGGCGACTTCATCTAAATTTAGTTCACCGTGGTTTAAGGTAACGTAAGTTGTCGTAAATAAAGAAAAAGTAACGTCTATCTTGGCGGGCGTTGTATTTTGATAGTAAAGCGAAAAGAGCCACCCCATCTTAGATTTAAAAATTGAGATCACTATAGATTTATTATTTGAGTTATTTGTTTCATTATGTCATCGACAAAATTTTTTGATATAGATAATTGTTTTGTAAGTTTTGTTTTCGTGGTAATAAAATCTGATTTTATTCACGGAGTAGTTTGTTGATTTTGTTTATTATCTCCTATTATACCCACAAAAAGACCGTGCATATCACATTAAGCCGCGGCCGAATTCAGGCGTCCGAAGAGTTTTCTCAACCAGTAGCCGAAGAAATATCTATTTTCTTGCTTGCAGATTTAGGTATATTTTTCAGCACAAAAATTCCGAGGTCAAGCGGAATATAAGTGTCTTGACCTGGTGGCAGCAAAAACGCTACCCTTTATAAAGCTAATAGCGGCTTTTCTCTTTGGTGTGCATTAGAAAAAAATAGACTCGCCAAAAGCAAGTGCTAGCTATTTTCGCACCAAATTAAATAAACATACGCCGCCACTCCATAGTTGTTATACTAGTGGCAACGGTTGTTATACTGGCAGGCGGCTGCGTTTATTATAGTATGTCTTTGCGAATTATTAACTATTTTAAAAACATCTCGTTCCCGGAGGCATGCCTCCGTTGAAACACGCAGGCGCAGACGTCGAGCAAATAAGCTTTCATCGGCCGGTAAATAAACATATACTAGGTGCTAGGTTTTTTATGAGGGCTTATAGGAAATAATAGTACAGGACCTTCGACAGTTATATATAATATATTTATATTTATTAATATTTTTATAATTTTCTTTCGAACCAGCATGATATATGGATTTAAAAATGAAAGACATATTTATTTTAAAAAAATCTTTTTTGTAATTTCTACAGGGGAGGCACTGCCTCCCCTGACGAGCCGCCACTGCTTCGAATCGACTTTTACATGTGACGTCACTGAAATAGAAAGCGATACAGCGTGATTCCACTACAGCCCACTAGGATGGAGAATGCCGCAATATAGTTCATAAAGCAGTGTTGCTAAATTTATTTATTTGCGGCCGATATGCTATGAATTTTCTCATAATATACGTCGTCATTTACGAATAACTCTTTTATTTCTTAAAATGTATTATTTTTATTATCAGGATTTTTTTCCCAATATACACGAAATTTCGACAGGCGTCCATTGAGATGTAGTAAAAATAGGTACAAGAAGCCGGCACGCATATTGCTAAATAACCGTCCCGTCAATCCGTCTGTTGGGCCGCAATCGAACTGGGCCGAACGGTGAGTGCTAAACAACATACTTTTGGGTCACTTTCGCGTTCCGAAAAGTCGGTTGTTTAGTCAATCAAATTTGCAACTAATCCACCAATCGACGCTTTTTTATGGTATGTCAGTTATTTTTATTCTGACAGTAGATGATAAGTCATAGTTTGTAGATATATTTATTAAATAATTAGCTATAATAAATTAAAAATACATTTAGGTACCAAAAACGTGTAGAATATATCCAATTAACCGAAAAATCGTATAAATTGAAAATTTATACAAAGGAAGAAGCTGAGGTAAATATTAATCTATAATTATTCATAATTTGTGTGTGTGTTTTAACAAATTTAAGGTATAACACACTATTAAGGGGGTTCGATAGGATACGAGGTAGTTTTCTGTTAATCGAAGTTTTGCGGATCAAAAAAATCTCAATTTAATATTCTTTTCTTCGTAAAACGTGACGTGGCAAGTACCTGTTGATTTGATTTTCAGTGTTTTTTACGCATTTTTAATATTAAAGAGCATAATTCTTCTATAATTCAAGCCCCGTTTTATATTACTTTCACATCACGAGTGACCAGACGTATCATATCGGTAAAGACATTTTAATTTTTTTTCGTTAAAAATATAGGTGTACTTTAGAATGTGGTATAATTAATGCATTCACTTACATTGATAAAGTTCTAAACTACATTTAAATATAGAACGAGTAGATTTCGTGTCAGTTTTATTGTGCCAACATAGCTATGTTATATAATATATAAAATTATTAAATTACAACGTCTTTATACGGATTTCGTGAGGTTAGGTGTGCCAATATATATGTTATATAGAATTCTATCCATTTAGATGAAATTATACTAAGTTATTATCAATTGTGAATATTAAATTACAGCACATTAACTTCACTGTAATTTCTTATCTTTAGTTAAAATATCAAACTACTGAAATTAATATTATTTCAAATTGATCATCACGTACTTCAAACTCGTGGAGTTTCACTTGAACAGAGAAACCCACACAATATCAGCCCATGCTGATTCGGCATCCCCGAACTAATATATTCCCAAAAGTAGCTAGGGAGCTTCAGTTGTTAACTTAGTATGATGTAGCTAACATCAAGTAACATACTCGTTTAATATTAAGTTCATTTTCAAATCATTCTTGTGTACAATATTAAATAAAGTTTTTAAAAAGTTTAAATCGAAGCCAGTGATTTAACAAATTGGCGCAGTCGGTAGGATCTGAAAACATCACATATCGGGAGCCTAACTGTTAGAAAAGTGTCCAAAGGAACAAGGAGATCATCTGAAAAGGTGCCTAACCAGTGGAAGAACAGCTAACAGAACAAGGAGAACTTTTCGCTGTGGTGGTGGATTTCAATCCTTCATTCAGAACAAAGAAGAATCTACACAAACAAGAATTTACACAAAGAAGAATCAAACATTTCAACATTGCACACAAAGCAACAAGAATTTAGCAAGTAAGAAACGCATTCCTGGTCCCCGAAATTTGGTGTCTTCGATGCTGGAAATCATCCCTGTGGAAGGAACACTTGGTGATACCCCTGACAGCGGACTCTGGCATAGCAACGCTCACGAAGCAGCATTCATCTTTCACTTCGACTCCAAGGAATGAAAACAACACATTTAATGTAAGTAATTTAAGAATCATCTCGTTTTTTATTCAAACATTTATTTCGTATATTAGCGCACAGTTCTAATATCCAAGCACCTCCTTACGTACAAACTACTTAGATGTAAATTTTAGCACGTTTAATAATACAAGTTATTAAGCAACAAATCGAGTTTAAGAATGTTAATTTTTAAATAATATTCACGAAAACATTTCAACATGCCAGACACAACAGATCAAGTTGAACTGTACAAGCTTTCTGAGATTTTTTCAATCGTCCCCGAATTTGACGGTAATGAAATAAATTTGCAAACATTTTTAAATTCATGCCTACACGCACAAAGTATGGCACAAGGAGATCAAAAAATCTTGTTGACGCTCCATATCAAAAATAAACTAACGGGTAAAGCCGCTGAAATTGTTAATTCTCGGAATCCAGAAACCTGGCCCGAAATTAAACATCTTCTTGACGCACATTTTGGCGATTCAAGAGACCTAACATCTTTAATTCAGGATTTACAAAGGATACATCAATTAACGAATGAATCCGCGTTAACTTTTGTAGCTCGTCTACAAACTCATAATGCAAAAATGCATGCTTCAATTCAAAAACAATCATTAACTTTAGCTCAAATACAATCTCAAAGTGACTTGATAGAAACGATGACATTAAATACTTTATTAACGGGTTTGGAACCTAAGTTAGGACAAATTATTCGTGCAGGCAATCCAACAACTATTTTAGACGCAATAAACCGTATAAGACGCGAATTACAATTAACTTATTTTGAATCCCAAAAATACAGCAAACCCAATCCTAACAAAACCTCAGCCCAACAACAAAATTTTAACCAACAAAGACGTCCCACAGTAAATTCAAATTATCAAAAATTCTGTTCATTTTGCAAACGAAATGGACATGTGTTTAACGAGTGTCGCACAAGGCAACAACAACAATTTTTACCATCAACTTCACAAAATTTTCAACAAAATTCTAGTTTTCAAAATAACTATCAACCATATCAATTCCATCAAAGAAATGGTTTACAAAATCAACAATTGAATAATTATCAACAAAATAGGCCCTCAACCATAAGACCTAATCCAAATTATAATCAGCAAAGACCATCAGCCATTCAGCCTAATCCAAATTATAACCGTTTCAATCAACAAAAAACTCATCATTTAAATTCTGAAAATAATTATGTACAATTCCACGACAATACTAATTTTGACCAACACGAATCGTCATATTCAGGATATCAACCTGATAACCAATATCAAAACTATGATTCGAATAATTACAAAAATTTTCAAGGAAACGAAAATTATGTAGGAAATAATAACGATAATCTTTATGACAATAATTTCGAGGATTATACTGCTAATCCTCAGGATTTTCGACTAAGTTTAGATTATCCGACAGACCCTCCTATCCAAGAGTCATGTCCCATAACGGAAATACAAGAACAAATACAAACAATGAACTTTCAAGACGATTACAACCCACTACCGAACTTCGAACAACAAATTTTCATCTAAATTCTCTTTTATACGTTAATTCAAAAAATTTGTACTACATCAAAGATATCACGCAAAAATATAAAATTTTAATAGACACAGGCGCTGGTATTTCAATTTTTAAAACAAAAACTTGTGAAAATTATAAACGGAGATACCCAGAAAACGTTGTTATTCAGGGTATAACAAATCAAAAAATACTAATTAAAGAATCAACCTTAATTCCATTTAATTCTAGTGACCCACATAAGGTTTATGTTTACAATTTAAACATAGATTTTGACGGACTTCTAGGATCTGATTTTCTAGAACAATATAACTGCATTATTGACCTGAAAAATAAACAATTAATTACAGACTTCAAAACCGTTCCACTATTTAAAGTAGGAGATTTGCAAGAACCTCCAACAAAAAAATGCAAAATTGAAAATACAATTCCAAACATTTCTAATAGAAATTCCCAACAGATTCCAGACAAATGTAATTTAATATTAATTGAACCTCGTACTGAAAAAATATTCAAATTAAAATGTAATTTACAAAATACAGAGGCTATACTGTTAGCCCAAGAAAAAGAAAAAGTACGCTTACCAAATGCTCTCGTAAAAATTGACAACAACGGAGAATTTTTAACATCAATTATAAATCCAAATGCAATTCCTAAAACAATAAATTTTTCGAATTTAATGTTAGAACCTGTTGAAAAATTTAGATCAATTTTTAACTTACATACAAATTTCCAACATTCAGACAGAATTAATGAAATTATAAAACAACTACGTTTAGAACATCTAAATGAAGAAGAAAAAGATTTAATTACACAACCTTGTTTAGAATTTTCAGAAATTTTCTATTTAGAAGGTGATAACTTAACTTTCACAAATGAAATTAAACATGCAATCGATACAAATAACGCGAGACCTACTTATACCAAATCTTATCGCTATCCACATATTCACAAAAATGAAGTTAAAAGTCAAGTATCTAAAATGTTAGATCAAGGCATAATTAGACCATCAATTTCACCCTGGTCCTCTCCAGTTTGGGTAGTTCCCAAAAAACTTGACGCTTCTGGAAAACAGAAGTGGCGCGTTGTTGTAGACTATAGAAAATTAAATGAAGTAACAATCGACGACAAATATCCTCTTCCAAATATCTCTGACTTACTAGACCAACTTGGTAAATGCCAATACTTTACTACTCTTGACTTGGCATCTGGTTTCCACCAGATCGAAATTAACACGAAAGACATTCAAAAGACCGCTTTTACTGTTGAAAACGGATACTATGAATTTGTACGCATGCCATTTGGACTCAAAAATGCTCCTTCGACTTTCCAAAGAGTCATGGACAACATTTTATTAGGTATACAAAACGAACGTTGTCTCGTTTACATGGATGACATAATTGTCTATTCACCTACTATTCACGATCACATTTCCCGGTTGACAGACGTTTTTAAAAGACTAAGAAACGCTAATCTTAAAATTCAACCTGACAAATGCGAATTCCTACACAAAGAAGTCGCATATCTAGGACACTTAATTACAAAAGACGGTGTTAAACCAAACCCTGCAAAAATTGAAGCGATCATCAATTTTCCTCTACCTCGAAATCCGAAAGAAATTAAATCTTTCCTAGGTTTAGCCGGATACTACAGACGGTTTATCCCTAATTTTTCCAAGCTTTCAAAACCATTGACAAGACTACTACAAAAAGATGCAATATTTAATTTTGACAACAACTGTTTATTCGCTTTCGAAGACCTTAAGAAAACCTTAACTACCACTCCAATACTTATTTACCCCAATTTTAATGAAACATTCATACTAACTACAGACGCTAGTTCATTCGGAATTGGATCTGTTCTTTCACAAGGAACTATAGGAAAAGACTTACCAATCGCGTATGCTTCTCGAATGTTATGTGGTGCCGAAACTAGGTACTCCACCATTGAACGTGAACTTTTAGCTATTGTTTGGTCAGTTAAACACTTTAGACCATATCTATTCGGAAGGAAGTTCAAATTAGTAACGGATCACAGACCACTTACCTGGCTATTTTCGATAAAAGACCCCGGAAGTAGACTAGCACGTTGGCGACTAAAACTCGAAGAGTATGACTATGAAGTAATTTACAAACCTGGTAAGATAAATCAAAACGCGGACGCGTTGTCCCGAATTAAAATCAATCATTTTAAAGATTGTGTAACATTTAACACAAACATTTTAGCTTCAAATCAGGATTCAGAAGATGATCAACATTCTGAATATGACCCTGACGGGATTACGAACGAGCAAATTGTACAAGAATTTAACACATTTATAGACCTATACAAGACAAAATCTCTTATCTATTATTCTAAAATTCAATTTTCAAACAGCAATTATTAGACAAGGAAAACAAAAACATCATATCGTTTTTCCAGCAAAATAACTTGCAAGACCTTCATCATGAAATAATTGACGACATATTAGAAGATCAACCCGTATTTTATAATAACAAAATTAATAAATTCTTCAGCAAAAGTGTTAGGAAACGAACATATTATTTAATCCCATTACCATACGACCCTGATTCCGTAACAGAAAGATTATTCTTAACTCTATTCAAAAACAAAAATGAACTCGATCTTTCCCAGACTTATCACGTTAAGAACAACTTAGACTTACCAACACTTGAAATTTTATCCTTTATATTCGCTGAAAAAGATCTAAAATTGGTAATATGCCAAAATATTGTAAAAAAAACTGATGACGATCAAATCCCGATCATTCTAGATCAACATCATACCGGAAAGAATAATTTACATCGCGGTATAAACGAAACTATCAGAAGAATTAAATTTAAATACAATTGGCAAGGTTTAACAAAAGATGTAGACAACTTTATTAAAAAATGCGAAACTTGCAACAAATCTAAAGTTTGTCGCAAAAACCTCAGTAATCCTTTAGTAATTACTGAAACGCCTAAAACACCATTTGAACGCATCAACATCGATATTTTCGAAACGCCCACGCGAAACTATGCATTAACCATTAGAGACGAACTTACAAAATTTACCCAAGCTTACGCAATAAAAGACAAAACAGCAAAATCAGGGGTAAACACACTTTTGATATATTTCCAACACTTCGGAACCCCATTAAGAATCCATTGCGATTACGGTCGTGAATTCGACAATACCTTATTAAAAGATCTTTGTTTATTATATGACATTAAACTTACATATTCTAGTGTAGGACATCCGCAATCGAATGGCTCTTTAGAACGTTTCCACGCTACCTTAGCAGAAATGATTCGTATTCACAAAACTGAAAATCCGAACGAACACCCTCTAACTATTTTACCTTACGCTGTTATCTGCTATAACAATTCTAAAAACAAAACGCATGGGTTCACCCCATATGAGCTTATATTTGGACATACGTCTAATAGGCCCCCTGAGACTCTTTACAATCAAAAAGACTTAATTACTAAATACGTTCGTGACCTTAACAACAGAATATCTCATTATTACAAAATAGCCCGAGATAAAACACAACAACAAAAAGAAAAGGCAAAAATTCGTTTCAACAGAAACATCTCTGAAAACCGCCCCGAATACAATATAGGCGACAAAGTCTATGTGAAAGAATCACAAATAAAAGACACTCCAAAATAAATTTAACGGACCGTTTGAAATAATCGAACTTTTTCAAAATTCAGCAATGTTACTTAACCCAGAAACAAATCAGAATACAAAAGTAAACTTTGATAGGATGAAACCCTATTATGAAAATTAATTTTATTTTCAGATCTCTGCTGCTGATCGGAACAGTAGCAACACAATACAAAATTCTACCAATAAACAACACCATAGGAGTGTATTATCATCAAGACTCAGACATAGTAATTACAAACGAAAAATGGACACTACTTGTACACAAAAACATATCATCCCTAAAATTAGCCTTCGACAATAATGACAGAATACTTAAAACGGTTCTCACAACCCTTGATCCGGCATATCAAAATATGGTTACCTTTAAAGCCGAAGTCAAAACTCACCTTAGTTTATTGACGCAAATTTCTCAGTCAATACAATCAAAATTTGACGAAGTTTATCTCGATACGAAACGATATAAACGAGGAATACTAAACGGTATCGGTACTATTTTTAAATCAATTACTGGTAATCTAGATGCTGAAGACGGTCAGTACTATGCTGATTGCATTAACAAATTAAACAATGATGAACATCAGCTAGAAAACCTAATTAAAAATCAAATATCAGTTACAACATCTGTTATTAAAAATTTCAATCTTACTATACAAAAACTACAAATCGATGAGGAAACATTCAATAATGACATTAAAGAAATTGAAAAATCCATTATAGGAATGAAAGAAACTATTGAAATTGATGAAACAAAATTAAAGTATCTCGAAATATGCGAACAACTTATGGCAAGTTATTTGTATATTGAAGACAATTTAAATGACATTTTAAATTCGATTACTTTCGCAAGATTAAAAGTAATTCACTCTTCAATTATTAATCCAAAACATTTAATTGAATCATTACAAGAAATTTCACAAAGCTTGAACAAAAACCATTTGCCACTTGCTGTTAAGGTGGGCGGAAAAATAGGTTAGAAATCTAACAAATGCCTAAAATAAGCACTTCGTAGTTCGACAATTTCTGCCGCATCCCTGAACCGATTCAAAATATTTTTTGACTGGCTTTTAAAAAAAACTCGGTAGAATAGTACTGGACTATTAAAAAACTCGAGAAAATGACGATTTTTTTCTTACCAAGCTGTTAAACTTCGTAAACTTTTAACCTAATTTTGAAATAATTTAAAAAGTCGTGATCTCAATAAAATAGTACTGGTCCAATCCGCTACGCTATATTAAACACATACATGTTTAAATTTTGATTTTTTATTAAGTAATTATTGAAAAAATGTCGAACTACTAAACCAATACCACTGAAAATAAATACGTTATATAATGCAGGAAACAAGTTTTTTGGTTCGAAATGATACTAAAGAATGACATATAGAACTTTGGCTACTGTCTCGTAGATGGCAGCAAAATCAAAATTATAAATTGAATATTCTGTCAATTTTTTTATTTATTTGAAAGGTCGTATAAAAATATTGAAATCAATTTCAGGATGAATATAAACCGCCGCAGCAGTTTGCTATAAAGGGGCATTCCCAAACATTTTCGTTTGCATTTTGCTTTCCGTACCTTATACATTCCTATTGGTGCCTGAAGTACATTTATAAGGCACCACCAATAGAATCTCGTAAAGGGTTAACGCTTGGTTGATAATATTTTCATGTTGCCGAATTTTGAGGCTGCGTATTTAAGCGCATGTGAATGACAAGAAGTGACAGCTGACAGAAGAAAATGTGTTAACGACTATGAACATTGGAAATGTGTTATTTATTATTAGTATTATTTAAAAAGATGAGTAAAATTGAAAAGGAATTTGACATTTACGAGTTGTAGACAACGATATTGTAATAAACGATTTTTATATTGCGAACGTGAAATTTTTAAGTGCATAACACCTAAACATGGCTGCACCAACAAAGGGAAACATCTTAATGGGCTCATTTCGTGGTATTTGCTTTTTAATTTATTTTAGCATTTTCCGTAAGTATTTCATCCTCTAAGTATATAGTAAAAAAATTAGATCGCTAGCGTTAATATTAACCCTAATATTTGATTTCAAATTCGTAACATATTTGAAACGGCTATGACGTCATGTTAACGTACCCAGGAGAAGCAGTATAAGTAGTTTTAAGTAAAAGATCCCAATTAGACATAAGCACACAAGCTAAGGCTTGAATGGTGTATGTGGAACATCTGTTCCATGTACACCATTTTTTTATCAAAAATATGTCGAATTTCAAGTCAGTTCCTAAACCCAAAATTCCTTCTTTTTGCCTGATATGCATGAATCCATGCATATCAGGATTTTTTATAAAATTTTAAAGACGATTTTCAGTACACTTTCCAAAATTCCCTTTATCTTTTTCGGCCCATATCTCATGTTTGAACGAACGCATCCAGGCACGATGCAGCATGTAGAGACGACCAAGGACATGCATTGTCCTCAGCCAGTACCGATTCCTCGAAGGACGGACTGCACAACAATGATCATAGCGCAGATGATCATTGTCATAAGCCGGTCTAACGGATCACAGGAATACTCCACAAAGGCGCGAGAGTGAATCTACCGTAGATCGGTAGCTCTTGATCTGATCTATCATAGACTGATCCACCTTCGTGGTCGCACTGATCTACGGACCCATAGGTTCACTCTACCCTCGCGTTCTGGAATTCCTAGTGAGTCCGTGACCTACGGCTTCCAAGGATGGTTGAGCTGGCCTCGCCTACCCATTGGTCATCGTCTCTACCGGGATCGTGTCTGATAGCACCATTTTGAAATTTTAGGAACTGTATCAAAAAGTGAAATTACGGAATTTTGCGACGCCACGTGGCGACGTGAAGTGGTCTCGGGTCTTTTCCATATCTATAGTGGGAGACCTCCCGATGATCTCGCAAAATGGAAATAAGGTATTTTTGGTTCAATCAAGCCAGGATAAGCCTCAGTGCGGTACGCACGGGTACCGGGGCACTTCCCCATTATTACCAGGTGACCGCCTTGTGAGATAGCATTCGAAGAGATTTCCCCTTTCTGAAATATCCACAGACGTCTAACGGCATATACCCCTTTTGGAGAATATTACCCTAAATTTTTAGTCTATAATTCTAACAGTAAATCTATAAAACCCACTCACTAAATTGCCAGTCACGTCCATGTAATAATTCTCTTTCGGCAATCGATCACTCGTCTTTAAGCGCGGCCGTCGCGGTCGCTGACCCCTTGTGGGGGTATCGTGGTTATGGAGGCAGACCTTGCTAGGTGAGGCTCTATATGTACTATGATGATTGTTTAATATATACCCTTATTTATTATCCATGTCTTCTTATTGCGTTCTAGTATTAGTCTAGTATCTGTGTTGACCCCATAGCTTACGACCCTCGCAATTGCGTCGGTTTGACCATTCGGCTGAGCCAAAGAAGAGTGAACGAGCAAGACCTGTCTGGGCAGGTGTCAGAAGTGAATTGTGTATTGTGCAAAGTGTTTAGCTAGTGTTGTATCTTTAGTTCAGGACGTTGCGAAGCCTGTATACGAGGAAGCATTCATTGTCGACAGTTGCCGTTAATCTATCGATTTCGAGACTTCGACATATTAAGGGTTTGCCACGACCTGCGTTGAATTCAACGGCCAAGAGTTAAATCAGATGTGTTGACTTAATACGAATATCGGTCGTTCCCTCCCACTATTACTGGTTATAACGAATGGTTAACTAACGTTGACACAGCCTTAGCAAATTAGTTTAGTTATTAAACGTTGATAGTCACACCACCCGACTCCACTGGTTCTATGAGTTATGCGGATATATGGTATTTAGATTTCGCTGTACCAAGGACGAAGCACTTAAAAGATGAACGAAATTACCACTTCCGCCGTGTGTGTGGTAACTGCCGCCGGTATGAAACTATAGGAAACAAGCTAGCGGCCTACTGCTGCGAGTGGTGTGACGTCACGGCGCTCTATTTTCATTATTTATTTTGAGGGAGAAGCAGTTGAAAAAAAATTTTAATATTTTGCACATTTACTAATTACAAGGTGTACTTTCGGAATATGAATTAAAAAAATTTTCCGAAATGAGCTCATTAACATCTATAATTATAGTATGTTACTGGAAACTGGAAATTAGATAGTTTGGCAAAAGTGGGAAAAAGTAAAATGTGTGTATTTCAGCTGTATTAGAAAAGGAAGTACCCAAATTGAAACAGATTTCTACAGCAAGTTGTTTAGAATAATAATATGTTAGGAACCTACCTACCACTAGTTTGATATGATTGTAAAACATTTCTTATTATTTTTTATAATGCAATCATTCTATTAAATATAATAAATATATTATTAAATAATGTCTTTCTGTTTTATGTTTTATTACTCCTACCTTAAACATATATCCGAAGGAAAATCATTTCTGTTTCTCAGGAAAATTTCCGTATGGCAGGTACGCCAAGAAAAGTATACAAACAGCTGTTCCGGGGTGTCACAACTAACCTCAAAATTATGCATTTTCTAAGTTTTTGGAATATTATGTCGCTTTTATCATAAAATTTCTGCTGGGTTCATGTAACTATCAACTAAAATCTTGTTCAGTGCATAGTTATTAAAGTTTTAATTACCTTGATCTAATAAAATAAGATGCTTTTCGTTGGTTGGAAATCCAACCTATAATTAGCAGTCTATTTTTAATAATCTACAATATTGAAACTTTATATAGATCTATTATTTGAAAGAGCTTTTACATTGTATGATGAATCCAAGATAGGAACTACAAAAATTAAAATTAAAATTGAAAATAAATTTATAAAAACTATAAATTTAAGGTTATGGTCATATGGTCGTAGTAACAAAAAAATATGATAGTTAGATTATTTACAACACTACCCACAAAAAACACAATTGTCCAAGGCACAAATAAATATTATAAATATATACAAATATCCAAATCACAAAATAATATAAATATTTATAACTAGATAAAACAAGCTGTCAAATCTAAAAATATTATCAGAACAAAAGTCTCTAGTAGATATGTATGAATGTAGTTAAAAAAACGAATGATTGCGCGTAATAATTACAGAGACTTTAAAGCCTCTGTAGTAATAATAATGTAAAAGATGTGAGTATAATGTCCCCATCTATCAAAGGGTAGATAAATTACAACACATCACTCCACCTATCTCATAGTAGAGAAATTACAATACGTCAATACGGTTATTGGCAAAAGCTACATGTAGTTCCATCTGTTGGAATTTATAAGGTTAGCGACTGGGACCGCCGCCGTTAAACTTTCAGCAGTTGCTCAATACCTCTGGGAGGCTATTCTTGACTTCATTCGCATCCATGCGAACACGACTCGTTGCGAGTGAGATGTTAACGTATGCGCATCGAAAACGCTATTCTTGAGTCCACTCGTGTCAGGCTTCGCACAACACGAGTGACTACACTTGGCAACGTCGGATTATCTACAGAAATACGGCATAAATAAGAAGGCTACTTTGCTTACCGGCCGTGTCTGTCAAATAACGAATTTGAAAACTATTTCTACCACGATGGCAGCAAATTTGCGAAATGTTCTCACTCTGAAAATCAGAAAAAAGTTTTGGAATACTTAAAAAATAATTCAGATTTATTGAGTGGGAAGTTTTCCAATCAGTTTATATTTAAGATGCAGAAAAAAATGGAGTGAGCTAACAAAATTATTAAATAGTGTTCCGGGCACAGAAATACTTAATTTCCAGCCGCCAATTACTTGAGCTACATGAATTACTCATCCTCCTGCAGCTTCCTCCGCAACTTCTAATTCCTCTAATAAATGTAGACTAACAAATTCATCCATCTCATAAATAATTCAGCCAAAATTAGCAAAGAGAAGACACTCAACATTAAACATTTTTGACAATTTATAAGGTTAGGTTCGTCAAAAATCAAACGTTTTGTTGATGCACGAGCATCGGTCCGCTCGCTGTAAAACGTGTACTATTGACGTACTCGTTACGGCAACGAGTGGTCAAGAATAACATTTTCTAAAAGTCACTCGTGTCCATGCGAAGTGCGAGTAACTTTCACTCGTACGAATTCTCAAGAATAGGCTCCCTGGATATTATCGAGCTCCAAGCTTTCCAAGTAGATTCAAATTTGATATTCGTACTAAAAATACCTCTAGTAGATCAACAAACCTACACCACTTATCACCTATATCCTATCCCCATACTGGATAATAGAACTGGTCTACATCATATTTTATCAATCTCACAAGAATATATCGCGAGAGATGATGATTCTTTAATGTACTATCGCTGCCGAAAAAAAGTAATCGACTGATTTTCCCGTTGTAACTATGGTTCTATTCAGTGTCGCATCAATCCCAATATTTTTTTATTAGTGTCAACGTCATTGTCATATTAAGCAAAAATAAATTTTGTATCACTTAATCATGCCTTATCATGTTTTGAGTGAAGAAGAAAAAGGCTACATCATCGCCAAACTTGGAGAAGGGTGGTCTCAACAACGCACAGCAAGTGAAATTAATTGCAGCAAAAGCACGATTCAAAAACTAAACAAAAAGTGGAAAGAAACTCATGATCTGAGCGGGGCAGTGGGTTCTGGGCAGCCAAGAAAGAGTTCTCTAGAAAACGACAATACCCTGGTTAACTATGTGAATTTAAACCCATTTTCTAATTCTATTGAAGCCAAAGAGCAAACCAACTTCCCAGCGTCTGTTAGAACAGCAAGAAAACGGTTGCGAGAGCAAGGTCTATTTAACTGTGCCAGTGCTAAAAAGCACCGACTAACAGATGATAATAAAGAGGCAAGAATGCAGTTTGCAAATACTTTTATTAATGAATAAGATCGTTATAGGGAGAGAGTGGTCTTCTCCGACGAAAAGATATTTCAGTCCTGCTACAATGGTCAACTGCGAGTTTACCGTCCCAGGGGTCATAAGTTTGATGAAGAATATTTATTTTGTACAAAACAGATAATAGCGGAAGGTCTGTCTTTTTGTTTAGTTTTTGAATTGTGCCTTTGCTGCAATTAATTTGACTTGCCATGCGTTGTTAAGACCACCCTTCTCCAAGTGTGATGATGCTGTAGCTTTTTTCTGCTTCTCTCAAAACCATACTAATTAATTGTTTTCTTATAATTAAAAAATATTAACAACATTTCTTATTAGTTTTTTTTAAATAAATACCACCCCACCAATGATTTCTTGTCAAAATAATTTAATTGACATAACTGATGTAAACACTCCCATTTACAAAGGAAAATTTTTCGAAAAAACATAATACTTGATAAAAAATCGATTACTTTTTTTCGGCCGCGATAGTACCTACCAATCAAAAACCTAAAAGAATGCCAACCTTTATACTTTAGAACAAAATTATGTTCAAACACGTTCGCATACCCAATAGACAGCAATGCTATATGCGAAGCCCGAATTCTGAAACAAGTAACCCAGCTGCCAGAGAACTGTCACACGTCACTTATTATTAGCCAAGGATACAATGTTCAAGAATTAGAAGAAAATACATGGCTAGTTATCGTTGCAGAACCACTGCATGTTACGATCAATTGCCCAAAAGTTAACTCAAAAACTGAAATTATATACAAAAACTCAATAGTGAAATTACAACCTGGATGTTACGCGTTTATAGGCATCACTAAAATCCAAGTATCTCACGACGATTCACCTCCACCCTCACCAGGAAGAAGTAGTGTTAAAAAGACTTTCCACAATACTTCCTCCGAAGAAGAGACCCGGCATCAGACAACACGTAGAAGAAGACATTGAATTATCATGAACTTTATTCTTTTGTTTTATTATTTTATGTTCTTAACATTTTATATTTTTAATGCATTACTTACATTTACATTTTATATTCAATTGTATCCAATTGCATTGCATTTTACGCTTTCAAAAGTTTCTTTATAAATAATAAGCCAACTTTTTTATTAAGGGGGGAGTTGTTATATAGAATTCATCCATTTAGATGAAATTATATATCTTATCACTTGTGAATATTAAATTACAGCAGATTAACTTCACTGTAATTTCTTATCTTTAGTTAAAATATCAAACTACTGAAATTAATATTATTTCAAATTTATCATCACGTACTTCAAACTCGTGGAGTTTCACTTGAACAGAGAAACCCACACAATATCAGCCCATGCTGATTCGGCATCACCGAACTAATATATTCCCAAAAGTAGCTAGGGAGCTTCAGTTGTTAACTTAGTATGATGTAGTTAACATCAAGTAACATACTCGTTTAATATTAAGTTCATTTTCAAATCATTCTTGTGTACAATTTTAAATAAAGTTTTAAAAAAGTTTAAATCGAAACCAGTGATTTAACATATATTATATAATGATATATTAAAATGATTAAATTACAACGTCTTCATACGGATTTCGTGAGGTTAGGTTAGGTGTGCCAACATGGTTATTATATAATGATATAATAAAATGATTAAATTACGTCTTTATGCGGATTTCGTGAGGTTAGGTTAGGTGTGCCAACATGGTTATGTTATATAACGATATACATATTAAAATGATTAAATTACAACGTCTTTATATCGATTTCGTGAGGTTAGGTTAGGTGTGCCAACATGGTTATGTTATATCATGATATATTAAAATGATTAAATTACAACGTCTTTACGCGGATTTATAATTTGTGTAGAAAGTCGTATTTGAAATGTATAAAGTGATAGAAATGGTAAAGTAAAAATTTTTTTTTTGAAAAACCAGACGTCTCCGAAGAAAAAAAATATTCGTGTTCAGAAGACCCAATTTAGGGGGTAGCCAAAATTTCAGCGAATTTTAAGCATCTTCTAGCTTTGCAAATAATTACCTTTTAATTTTTTTCACCCCTGTATATGGTTCATCCAATGATTTTTTTACTGTTCTATAAGCCTTTTACCATCTACTGCTTTTTAGAAAATATCAAAAATCGGCCGTACTTAAACTTCACCGAACCCCAAAACAAAAGAGATAGTGCTACATGCCTTTATTATTTTTATTAGTAGTTAATGTCGTTAATGAAGAAAATTAAGTTGTTTAGTAATACGTAGTTTATTTACATTATAACATAACAAAGTGAATTTTTAATTGTGCACTTCTTGTCTATATAACCGACGGTTAAGAATCAGCCGAGGATGGATAATAGCTGTGTTTGGTGACCCAGTTCAGAACGTCCTGGACTAAAGTCAGCGAATTATATGAACTGAACTCGAATTGCTAGAACTTTAAAAACTATTTTATTCGGTGTACAAACATGTACACTCAGGATTTTTACGTTTGATAGTTGTCAAAGTGATATTTATTTTAAAACTACAGTGGGAAGTTGTAACTTTTAGTTCGGGACGTTCTGGACTGGGTCACCAAACACACCTAGTAGTATGTTGTTAGCATTCTCCCTTCGGCTGCGGCCGAATGGATGAATTGACGGTTATTTAGGAATATGCAGCCGGCATCGGTATTTGAGTGAAGCCAATCAGATATATTTATTTGAACAGCCAATCGCAAAATTTTCTATTCAATGACATTTGGAAGAAGACTGGAAGACATATTGGATGTTGATAGACGCTTGAAACTAATTTCACGGTACCGGTACCATTTTGTCTTAATCTAATTCAAGTGCAAGTGTCTAAAGGATTTTCTTGTATTCGGTAAGTTACGAAAGTTTTTGTGATTTATATTTTTTGAGTATGAAAGAATTTTAAAGTGTATATACCAGTGACAAATATTCTAAAACTATCTACTTCAATTCATTTGAAGATCATACATTTATAAAAATGGTTTAAACAGTTACATTCTGTATATTATATGTCTGGAGATATTTAGTACTAATTTATAAAATGTATTAATATTATAGGTAGGGATCATTAACCCCGAAACCAGTGAGTGCATATAAGAGATATTTTCTTTTTGATTCAATTTTCCTCGACACACAATTTTACCAATTATTGAAAAGAAACAACTGACATCAATTTTATTAAGAATATCTTATTTATCGATGAAGCAACGTTTATCAGACGAGGAGTTTTCAATTGGAGAAACAGTCATTACTGAGAAATAGAAACCCTACATGCTATTAAAGAAAAAAAAATCAGCTTGAATTTAAATTAAATATTTGGTTTGGCTATATAGACGACAGACTACTAGGAATACTATGATAGTGAATCGTACTTATTTTTCTCACAAAATTCTCTTGCTGACGTTTTGGTTATTTTCTAACCAGATTTAAGAAAAGAAATGTGGACGATGTGAAAATGCAGGACGGAGCTCCACCTCATTCCCCATTGTAGTTAGAAACCGTTTCAATGAGACACCTTAATAATGAATTAGCAGAAGAAGTTGAGTGGCCAGGCCAGCAAGCAGTCCTGAGAGATATTTCCTTTTTGATCCAATCGTAAGTAGCATTATAGTAACTAAGTGCAAAGTTACGTTCACTAATTAATTTATAAAAGTTCAGTTGATCGTTGTAAACTTTAATTTTAGTAGCACGAAAGCATTTTTCGATATACGTAAACTTTGAAAATGTTCTAAAAATACAACTATTGTTAACGTTTAGCAAAATAATATTTCTAATAAAAAACCTAAGCTTGTCAACAAATTCAATGATTGCCTACCTCTAATATTTGTAAAAAACATTGTTAAAGAAACTTAAACAAGTATATTAGTAAAGCAATAACATTCTAGATATAATTTTTTTACCAGCAATTAATTAACTTTCCTTGCATAGTAAAATGATGCTTAGCTATGAAGACATAATTTCATGATTTTTAAGTGCTTTATGCTTTATTTACTATTTTTAATATATCAATTTATTTTTTAGGTTATGCCATAGACTGATTTGCAATGGGTTAATGAGTTAGGAAATGGGTTAAACCAAGAAAGGAAATTGGCCGGTAACATCAACTGATATTTAGAAGAAGGGCCATTTTGGACAAGTCATTTACCCTACCATCTATTACCGAAACCTTCGCTTGTATAGATATCTTGAAGTATTTTTTTGCAGTTTTATAACACTTAAAATTATAAACGAAAATGGATAAACTTGATCGTTGTATCCTTGAATCGGGGCTTTTATTTGAAAGCCATCCACAAAACATGCAGCTTTGCAATGTCAAATTTGTATCTATGGTGGACAATTTGTTTGATTCTATGAATAGATCAATTTATATTACCCAGATGGCAAAAAATTTAAATGCGCACTGTCTGTCGGTTCTCCACATTTAGAATTTTTGTCAAAAATTTTGTTTAAAATCCAAAAACGGAGCATATAATTGACACTAAACTAAGTTTAATTTATTCTAGAAGACATTTTTTTTTGTTAAATTTATATATTTTATAATTGTTATTTTGTTTCAACAGAATATGCAGTAATTATCATATTACATCGATTATAAAATGTCACCAATTATAAAACACACTTTTATTTTTCTAAGCTAGCGTACTGTTTATCTTAGTAAGATGCCATCGAATATAAGACGTCCATGTATACAGAAACACCAAAATATGTGAAAACGTGCATCTTATAATCGATGTAATACGGTAATGTAAACGAGGATATTTATTTCGGAAAGATATTGTTGCATAAATTATTTAGAATATGTTCCGTTAATACATAATTAGGAACCAACAAAGACCAAGAATTTTGACAGCGGTTAAATCTTGGTTAATCGGTTACGTAATAGGCATGTCCACAAAAAAATTAATATACATTAATATTAGTTAAAATCGTACATCGGTACCTATATCTGAAATTTTTTTTGAAAAAAATTCATCCTAACCATAACAGTGACCGAAGAAATCTTTTGCTCCGTTTGAATTAAATAAACGCCTGCTGATTGTTTTGACGTCACAAGCTCGCTAGCCTGGCTGACGCGCGTGATTAATTTTCACACGGCGGCGCGCGCTGAGCTGTCAGAAGTGTCAGAATGCAGTCTACATTTGCAGTAACTCTATTATTTACGACGTTGTGTTGGTTTATTGCATCGTCTTATTAGTAAATATGGAAGAAGGTTTCCAGAAAGGAGATTCACATAATTTGCCAAATGTAGGCGTAATTATGGTATCCGATTTTCTGATAACAAACTGATTTTAACCAGCCCCAAAGGAAATCACGAAAAAAAGCTGTTTTAATGTAGGTCATTTAAATTCGGGTTTAAACTGAGGAGAACTAGTAGTAAATTAACTTGCATTAAAATGATCCTCGCAGCAGTACAAAGTAGATGTCGATGAAACGTTTTTAATATCACGTCTTACAGCCTCAAACCATTTTTTCTTTTTTATTGGTGGCTTTGGGACGCTTACAAATATTTTCGTTGGCGTCTTAGTAGTTGTATTATTGCAGCAAGGAACAAAACATCATTTTCGTGCCACCATATTTCTTTTATAATACTGCTCATTAACACAGAGAACGCTCACTGCATGACGAACCCGTACAAGCCGGCCGGCGCGCGGCAACGTGCCTGTGAGGATGTGACGTCATGTTACTAGCCTCTATCTTGGGCACGTTTCTTGGCCTCTCTGCTTTTAGGTGATTTCAATTGCGAATAACTGGCAAAATGAAAATATACAAATTTTTTTATTGTTACATAAGTTCATAATACCAATAAATCTATCATTTCCAATTGAAATTAAAATTTTGTGGACATGCCTATTATTAACGGGACGCTCATTTTGTTTCTGCCGGAACTATAACCTAAGATTGGTTGTTGGTATACTTCATCTATGACTTATAATATTATTTATTATCTTACCTCTGCAAAATCTAATGTTTCCATAATTTATTATAATTATAATTTGTATTGTATGAAATTCGGAGAGGACAAGTAAAAACCCAAACACTTTTTACACTTTCTGATCTTCAGTCAAAACAGTTTGACGTTCCCCCTCCAAGAAAACCGCTGACTACCGATCTAAAACGTCGGTTATTTTGGTCCTAGCTGAAATACCAATTTTTCAGGAAACGCGTTCAATAATTTAACTTATTTTCAATAATTTGCCATTTACGGGACACTCAAATCTCAACCAAAACAACCAAGTCGATTAACGGAGCATATTCTTAATTGCTGTTATTACAATTGTTTTTATTTTCATCTTGAAGATCACTATAGCAAATAATGGACCGTGTCATAATTGAATTTTAATATTCGTGTTTGACGTACTTAATAAATTTATAAATGAAATGCTAAAATAAGAAAAATTATTATATTTTATTGAAATAATTGGAATTTTGTGACACCTATCTAATTTAATCTAAAATTTCTATTTCTTTATTTCATTTAATTCATTTTAAGCTATTTTTTGTGCGAACTAAGGTAATTGTACTAAAATGGTTTGTTAAAATGTGAATTATCAATAAATTATTTTATTTAAAATGTCTATTTTTACTTTATTCCAATTTTTAAATTGTCTCTTCCACGTCCTGTTAAATTTATTTGGTTAACGAATTTCATGGAATTTGTTTACCAAACAAATTTAGCGGGACGCGGAAAACCCGGTCCTTGTATATTGAAATGAGAGCATTTTGCTATTCAAATCTCCCGCGTTCCGTTCCATCCACTATAATGGCGCTTATTCTGCTTCTGTCGAATAGCACGGATTTCTCCCTTCTCTAAGTAGATATTCTGTGGTTACGAGTACGACACACGTAAAATAAACATCAACGCTCGTGTGTCCCTAGCTTTAGATTATTTAATTTGGATTTGGCGGGATAGGAATTTAGGAAACTTCGGTTGGGGCCGTTGGGGGAGTAGCGTCAGCGTCAGCCGTCTTTTGTTAAGTGTTCGTTAATAAATAAAGAGAAAGTGTGTAAAGTAATAAAATGGGAGATAAAGGAGACGCAGGTAAATACCTACCTATAGTTTTATATTAGTTTAATAATTGTTCAATTTCATCTGCAAGAATAATGTGTGGAATGTGTTTATATGGAAATCTTAATTTTAGTTATTTAATATTACGTGTTGTACCTATATAATTTTGTCTGTTTACTAAAATGCAGAAACTTTCGATGATGCTGTGGAAGAGCGGGTTATTAATGAAGAATACAAAATATGGAAAAAAAATACCCCATTTCTATATGATTTAGTTATGACACATGCTTTGGAGTGGCCTTCTCTAACTGCACAATGGTTACCTGATGTTACTCGACCAGATGGGAAAGATCATTCTATTCACCGATTAATTCTTGGCACACATACATCAGATGAACAAAATCATCTTTTAATTGCTAGTGTTCAGTTACCAAATGAAGATGCTCAATTTGATGCTTCTCACTATGATAATGAAAAGGGAGAATTTGGGGGTTTTGGATCTGTTTCAGGAAAAATTGAAATTGAAATAAAAATTAACCATGAAGGAGAAGTTAACAGAGCTAGATATATGCCTCAGAATCCTTGTGTTATTGCGACTAAAACTCCTTCCAGCGATGTATTAGGTAAGTTAGATCACCTCAAATAGTTGAAATTCTTTTTGTCAAACACTATTATTTATGCTTAGATAGAGAGGCACTAAAGTGGAAGAATATTCGAAATGCTTCACTAGATTCTTTATTAATCATTTGAACATATTTAATTTTCTTTCCTGTTTGGAGGGAAAGTTGTAAGTAAACATATTTATGAGAGAAACACGTTTAGATATATAAAGGCTGTATATTATCTACGTGTAAAGAATCTTGGAAATAAAAAATGGTACTTAACTGTACCCATAATATGAAAAACAATTTCTAAATTACGATTTTTCATTCTATTATGTTGAGTATTAAATTAAAAGGCGGTGGTTAGAGTTAGTGTTTAGTATGGCGGTTAACTGCCACACCATGAAAACCTATTTTTCTCTGTAATTCCCAAGTGTGGAACTGTAGATGATATTTTAGAATTTCAGACATATTTTTTCAGTGTTATGTCTTCAGGGTAGTGCTTAAATAATAGTCTCACGTTACTTATAATGTCTATTATCACAGGTGTATCTTTATAAGGGGTTTTACAATTAACAATGTTCGGACAGTACGTCTTACACTCTTAATGATCATATTGCGACTCCTTGTAGTCGCACCCCTTTCGGGTCTCATGCGAACTACTTTTACTACCAACCTAACACCCCCCCACAACAAAATCACAAATTTATTTAAATTCTGTGGGGAAGTGTTTCCTACAGTTTTAATTGTTACTGACCTACATTAGCTAAAGTATACAATTTAATGTGCTATGCCTAAAATCACATATAATTATGTAATCATGATAAAAATGATATGGTTTTAAAACGTAGTTATTAGTTACAACCTTACTTTAACTTCACAATACAAACATGAACGACATTTACATATTTAACAATAAATAACAGTTTAAAAATGATGACGTGTACTTTTGCTTAAACTCCTTGGCAATATGCATTTGTACACTGAAAGAAATTTTTAGCTAGGGTTAGTAAAAATTCACTAATCGTAGCAAAATATCTGCATTAAATAGGCGCCAAGTGAGTTGTTTACTTGACGCAGCAAACTTCGCTTTGTTGAAAGCAGCTCACTTGCGGGAAGTAATTTCTGGAATTTTTTTATTGTCCCAAGCGAGTCCACTCATTAACCCGAAGTGAAGCAGCTTGCTCCCCACAACAAAGAATTTATTTTCTGTTAGATAAATTTTTTATTGGACTAAGTAGGTCAGCTCATTAACTGTAAGTTGGCTGTTTACCAGGTCGTTTTCCGACGTCCGATATCCGAAAAAGTTGTAATTTTCGTGAGCAAAAATTTTATAATTCACAGAGATCCGATTCTTGCATTCGATGACATCTACTAAATGTTATAATGTGAATTATAAAATTTTTGCTCACGAAAATTACAACTTTTTCGGATATCGGACGTCGGAAAACGGATGCATGACAAGCCGAAGGCATATACAGGCGAGTGATTCAGATTTATCCAGAATGATGTTGATAAAAGATAGGATTCATCAAATTAATAAGGACGTTTCATACAATTAAATACTCTAAATTATAGAGCAAAGTTTGCACTTTTTCTTAATTTTCACAAATCAGAAACACCATGCAAGCCAAGGTCAGAAAGGGCACCAAGTTTCAGACGCTAAAGCTAGTCGCCACTGCATGATAAATAAAATAATAAAATACAATAACACAACGCACAAATAATAATACCTAAAACACAAATACACAGATATATTATAGACATCCTGTTTCTCGCATAATGCACACAGCAAATGACAAAACAGACTGAACGCCAACACACGACACGAATGATGAATGGCGGGGTTGATACTGACGCATGTGCCCTGATGTGCCATGATATAAATTCTAAATTCCGGTTTATTCTGGAAAAAATTCAGTTAGGCCGCAGTTCCCGTAAGTGAAGCCTAATTTGGATCAAATGAGGGCTCACTAGCCCCAATCCAATAAATTCACTTACCCTAGAAAAGAAACTCATTTGGGACAGATCGACAGTTAAATAGAATAAAATTTTAATAATAAATGTATCGCTGTATTCCTAGATTTGGCAAAGGCCTTTGACACGGTGCCACATAAAAAACTCCTGAATGTTCTTGAGCAAAATGGAATTAGGGGCACCGTGTTAGAGGTCTTTGAGCATTATCTTACTGGTAGAATACAGAAAGTCAAAATCCGTGAAACATTTAGTGAACCTGAAATTGTACGTATAGGGGTACCACAAGGTACTGTACTAGGTCCAGTACTCTTTAACTTATATATAAAAGGGCTAACGCAAATCAGGACAACTGGCAAAATAATATCATACGCAGACGATACAGTAATTATATTTAGCGATAACAACTGGACAGATGTAAAAAGACAGGTTATGGATGGCTTAGAAAATGTAAAAAATTGGCTTGACTTTTACAAGCTTTCTTTAAATGTTAATAAAACAAACTATATTGCATTTACAAAAACGTCAGCAAACCGTCCTGATTATACAGGTATAAAAATAGATAATTTTTCGCATGAAATAAAAGAAGTAAATAGTACTAAATACCTTGGAATTATATTTGATCAAAACCTAAAATGGAATCTACATGTAGAATATCTGACAAAAAAACTTAGATACCTGATTTATAAATTCTATCTTATGAAACAGTTCTTGAATAAGAATCTGCTTAAAATGCTATATTTCTCTTTAGTAGAGTCTATTTTACGTTACGTCATCATAGTATGGGGTGGACTTTATACAACATCATTGAAACCATTAAATATTGTCCAAAATAAAATTATAAAAATAATATTCAGGAAACCTCATCTATATCCAACTCAACTATTATACAAAGAAAATAATGTATTTAATGTACGATCTCTTTTTACACATGCTGTGTGCTGCTATGTTTACAGAAATAAATATTTAAAAAGGTATATATGTCACGATCAGTCTACAAGAACAATTACAAATATGCTCATAAAAGTACCAAAACCAAAAAGTGAATTTTATAAAAACTGTTTTAACTATCTAGGCCCAATGATCTTTAACTCTCTTCCAAAAAATATAAGAGAAACAAATAACCTCAAAAGATTTATTAAAGATTCCAAAGGATATATATTCGAAAATGAACTTTTGTTTTCACAACTGCTATAACGTATGTAATCTAAATATAACTTTAAGTTTCACATTTTCTTTTTCAATGTTAGATAAATCTGTATGTATTAGTATCAGTTCTCCTATTCTTATTTAATTTTCATTCATAAACAATTAAGTGCATATATATATATTATATTTTTTACATCAGGCGCATACGGGCATCTGCCTAGGCGCCATACAAATATTTATGTACAGACAAATGCTAGGACACTAAATCATGAATGTAACATCACAATTTATTGAATAAAGTTATTATTTATTTTATTATTTATTTATTTAACTGAAATGTCAAATACCTATTCGCTATGTGCAAGGGTTCTAGTAGCGCCACTCGTGGTCAATTTTTTAATATTTGTACCCCTAATTTGTCAATGTCACTACATGATTGTCAGTGTCACGACATGACAGAATAACATAAAATAATGACCAATATAATTTTGCGTACCAAATTTAAACAAATTACGCATTCCAATAAATTTACCAGAGGTGAGAGGTGTATTAGAAAAAGGAAGGAAATTGGCATTTTGTCACGTGAAACATGTAGAAGCATATGTTGATATCAGCTGCAATAATAAAACTACAGCAAAGTGCATTCGACAAACGGCTGTAACAGATACGCCTTAAACTTAATTTAGAGGTAAATACATGCTTTTACTTGACTCTTTTCAAAGCTTTGATCCACTTCGCGCGTTATTCAAGGTTGTGTTTCCGCGCAGGAAATCTGTAAAACTTTATTTTATGAAAAGTGTCACTAACACGACAGCCTAGAACACAACATTTGTTTACAAGTAGCTTAACACGTTCGCGGACAGAGCGGCATATGCTGCCCCATGTACAGGGACAAAGCGGCTTATGCCGACCAAATATAAACTTCTCTAGTTCATTAAATATTGTAATGCGTTTTTGGCAGTCTCCATTTTCCGCTAATGTCCGCGAACGTGTTAATTTTTCCCATTTTTCATTTATAACTGAAAAGCACTATTAAATTACGACTCTTCTCGTTCAAACAACAATTTTTATTACTTGATGACAATCTTGACATTCTTGACAGCACGAGCACAAAACATAACCATATACCTTGACAGATGGGAAAATTAGGGGTTCAAAATTTACAATTATGGCCACCGCAAACGCTCGCATCGGATTTAGTAATAACTCCGCCCCCTTGCACATAGTCAATAAGAAATGTTTTTGTTGTAGTAGCAAAAACGTTTCAGCAAAACGCATATACTTGTGACAACTTTAATTTTTCGCTGTACCAGCAAAAATTTTATTTACTGTAGTTAAAATATCCTAGCAAAGCCCCTCACTTGGCGGATTTCTTTCAGTGTAGCTAAGACCTAAAGCTCGTTAATGAAAATTAATTACAATTTCAACTTAACTTGAATCAAATAAAATCAAATCAAATCAAAGTTTATTTCCAATCACAGGTACAATCATTATTAAATAATAATTATACAAGTCACTAAGGAGTGCGTCAAATATTAAAGCTAATAAAATAAAATGTATAACATATAAAAATGGTCATATATACATAGTTACATAAAAATGTATAACACACACAACTAGATAAATAACAACAAACTACAAAAAAAGTAAAACAATCATAAATAGAATTCATTGATGTCGTAGACATTCTTTTCAATTAGGAAGTTCTTTATCTTCCTTCTAAAAATAAATAGATTACAAGAATTTTGTATATCCGTCGGCAGGTGATTATAAATTTTACAACCGTTATAATGAACACTTTTTTGGTATAATGCTGTCGAGTGCTAGTCAGGAATTAACTGGTTTTTAAATCTTGTAAGATAGTTATGGTCTCTTTGGTTTCTAAGAAAAACAGATTTATTTTTGTAAACATAGCAACAAATTTCATAGATAGATAGTCTAGTGCAGACATTTACAAACAAATAAACACAATTAAATCTGAAGCCATAGGAATAGATGAAATTAGCATAAAGATGTTAAACCTAGTTTTACCATACTGTATAAACTTAATAGTAAATATTATTAATTTCTCATATTCCACCGGCCAATTCCCCGATGTATGGAAAACAGCACTTGTTCTTCCATTTCCTAAAGTTGACAACTGTAGTGAATTAAAAGATCTTAGACCCCTTAGTATCTTGCCTACATTATCAAAACTTGCCGACCAATTCAAAACATATCTATATCAAAATAATATAATTCCACAGTATCAATCTGGTTTTCGCCCTATGCATAAACAAGTTACATTCATCATTTTTCTCTTGATTTATTAATTGCCAAGCTAAACTACATAGGCTGTGATGATATGGCCCTGACATGGTTCAAAAATTATATACACAATAGAACTCAGAGTGTCAAATACAAGGAATCCACATGTAATTTATTAAGAACGAAAAGTGGCGTACCACAAGGAAGTATCATAGGTCCTATTCTCTTCTCAGTATTTACCTTCGATTTACCAAAATGTCTTGATCACTGCAAATATCATTTGTATGCTGACGATTTACAGATATACATATCTTGTACAATTGATAATATAGCCGACGCAATTCACAAAGTAAATAGCGATTTAAATAACTTATATAGCTGGTGCAGAGAAAATGGATTACGGATTAATCCTGAAAAAACAGTTGCTATGTGTATTGGTACTCGTCAAATACATTCAAAAATAAATCTTAATGACTTCAGTCTAATATTAAATGACATAGTGATAGACTGGTCAGATTCCACTAAAAGTTTAGGTGTCATATTTGACAACAACTTAAATTTTGAAAAACATACAAATAAAATAATCAGTACATCATATATGAAATTAAAAATGCTACATCGACTGAAACACTCATTATCCTCAGATACAAAGCTAAAACTAATACAAAGCCTCATCTACCCCAATTTGGACTATTGCTCTAGTGTATATTATGATTTTTTAACACAACATAATAAAACTAGATTACAAAAACTACAAAATGCATGTATGAGATATGTATTCGATATACCTTATACCCATTATGTTACACCATTCATAAATAATTGCAGAGAATTAAAATTACATAACAGGTTCATATATCTATACTGCATGTTTCTTTACAAATTACTGAAAAATAAAATACCAAATTATTTGTTTAATAACTTACAGTTAAGATCTACTGTTCATAGTATAAACATACGAACGAATAGTTTTACAATACCACAACACACAACATCAAAATATGAAGCATGTTTCTCTTATAGAGCACCTACTCTATTAAACACTATAACTAATCTTTTAAGTTTATCAGAAACCAATTTTAAAAATGAATTAAAGGAACTCTTGTTTCAAAATCAATTATAATGTAACTATATTCATAAACATTGAATATCTTAATCATTGTGTAATTGTGTATACATTCTTCAATCATTGTATATTAGTATTAACTCAAAAATTTGACTTGAACTGTTATTCTTAGTAACTAGGTACATATATACTTAGATAATAATTAGTTTTATATGTATAGCTTTTAAATTAACTTCACTTATATATTACGCAGGCGATGTGGAAGATCGCAGATGTATGCGAACATCGACCAAATTGTGTGATTACTTTTAATACCTATTGTACTTCCTTATAATATGTATATTTTTTTGTAATCTGCACAATAAACCTTATTCTATTCTATTCTATTCTATTCTATATATATACCGGAAAGAGTTAATATTTTTAAGTTTTTAAATGAATTTCTGCATGATTCTCGTGGGTGTAATTTCTCAATAATCCTAATAACGTACTTTTGCAAGGTAAACGCCCGACGAGCATAAGTAGTACTCAAACCCCATAGCATAATCCCGTATCGTAGATGAGAATGTATATTGGCATAGTAAAATGTTAATAATGCATCTTTACTACAGTCATTCTGTAAGTTTCGCATGCCGTAGCAACCCCTCCTAAGTTTCACACACAAACCGTCAATGTGAGTAGACCACGTTAAATTGTGGTCGAACGTAACTCCCAATATTTTAACTGAGTCTGCCATTAAAAAATCATCATTAGGATTCAGCTCAATGCCGTGCCTAAACGAGACAGTAACAGTTTTGTCTTTGTTCAGTTTGAGTCTGTTTTTCTCTGACCATATTATAATATCTTTGTATAGATCTTTTGATATATTTTTTATAGCGTCGGGATTTTTGTGAACAACTAAAAAGTTTGTATCATCGGCGTAACACGTAATATGTATGTCATATTTATTTTGTATATATGTGGCAAGATCATTTGCGAAGATAAGGTAGACAAATGGTCCTAAGATGGACCCCTGCGGTACACCCGCATTTATCTCTTTCGGATTTGGAATTTGTTACATAATCCTTTAAATGTATAGGTTTTTTTTATACAACGCTTCGATCTTTTATTGGCAATCTCTGTAGAATTGCCTATGTTTATACGTTTTCGATGTATCACTCTTTCGAGTGTATTCTGAGCTGCATCCATCTCAGCCTGTGGATTTGTCCCCGTCTCAGGCTCCCGTCTTCCCAAGTCAGTTGCTGACCTTTTTGGCTTATTCTTAAAACTGGTGGCGCCGGCCTCAACCTGTTTAAACACATAAACATTGCAATTTATAGTAGGACCAAGTTCATGATAACTGTCGTCATTTAAATTTTGTACATTCGTACAAATAGCATTTTCAACCTCATTAGAAGTTATGTTACTTACGGCATTGCTATGCTCGCCTATGGTTGGCAGAGCTTGCTGGTGGGTGCTAGGCAGATCAGTAATTTGATTTCCTAAAAACTTATTATTTTGAAAAGGTAAATCAAAACTATCGTCGAAATAATTATAAAATGATCTAAAATTATCATTATTACTACCGGACATATGAGAATTATGAATGTATGTTCTCTGCGTATCAAAACTCACTCCTAAATTATGTTCTCCTCCTGGATAACTGGCTTTCATTTGATTTGCATGTCTCCTCCAGACTCCTCCTGGTGGTATTTGACATAGGTAAGTAGTGCGTTCTATTTTCTTTAGAATTTTTGCCGCTGTCCATGTTACCTTGTTGGCATTTCGATAATCCTTCACGTAGACTCCGCTTCCCTCTTGGAATATCCATTTCTTACCACCATAGAAAATAGAAATAGAAAAAATTTATTTACCATAAAAACTGTTACAAGAACAGATAAGGTTTCGTCCGTAATACAGTATAAAATTTATAAATTACATGAGAAATAGGTGTGTAACTAACAGACAAGAAATAAATACATACAATACAATAAAACAAATAGATACAATTATGCAACAAGTAGATAAATATAATTACACAGATACAAACAATCCTATACCTATATAAACATTTCTGATAGTAAAATTAAAAGTCAGTTTTTTTTAGAAATCATTTCTTACTGGTGCGTTGTACAGAATTCGTCAATTGAATAAAACAATTTTCTACTAAATAATTTTTTAAACCTTTCTGAAATAATTTGTAAGTATTTAATGATTTAATATGCGGTGGAAGTATATTAAAGAGATAGGCACCAGCGTAATATGGTGATTTTTTGAATTTAGTTAGCCTATAATTAGTAATATGGATGTTATTTACACTGCGTGTATTATGATTGTGAACGTCACTGTTAAGGCAGAATTTGTTGAGGTTATTGTATACAAAACTAAGTAATTTATAAATATATATACAGGGTACTGTTATAATTTTCTTATCACCGAAATGTGTGTCGACAAGAATGTCTATACGGTAAATTAAAAATAATTCTGATAATCCTCTTTTGCATTACAAATACTCTATTAGCTTCCACCGCCTGTCCCCAGATAATAATGTTATAATTGAGTATTGCATATACAAGAGAATAGTATGACGTAATCAGACCATTCTCATTGACTTCCTTTTTTATATTTAAGATGGCAAATGTACTTTTAGCTAGCTTTGAGCATAGACTATCTATATGAGTGGAGAAATTAAGTGCTGAGTCTACGATTGTTCCTAGAAACTTCGTTTTGTAGCTTGTTTGTACATAATTAATATTAGGTATAGATTTTGGAGTTGAGAAAGAGAAATAAACGAACACAGTCTTATTCGCATTTACTATGAGAGAATTTTTGTCACACCATTTCTTAAATTCATCAGAAATTAAAGATGCTTTGGCTTCCAACTCCTGGATACTATTGGAATTTATGGCCACGGATGTATCATCAGCATACATAAAGATATCTCCTCCGTAATGAAAGAAGGAAGGTCATTTATGAATAATAGGAATAGTAGTGGGCCAATTATTGAGCCTTGTCCAACTCCAATGTTCATGTCATATATATCAGAAGTCACCTAGTCTAGAGAAACCAGTATTTTCCGGTTATCTAAATATGACATAATCCAATTGAGTATATTTCCTCTTATTCCCAGAGAAGACAATTTTAATTTTAGGAAATTTGAATTTACGCAGTCGAAGGCAGAAGTTAAGTCAAAAAACATTCCAGCAACTTTTTTGCCTTTATCGAGGTAACTATATATTTTTTTAATACATTCCAAGCTAGCTAGTTCTGTCGATTTGTCCGACCTATATCCATACTGACAGTCGGTCAAAAGTTCCATTTTTTCTAAATAACTATAAAGTCTTGTAGTTACAGATTTTTCTGAAATTTTAGAGACATAACTCAAGATTATTATTGGTCGGTAGTTTTCTAATAAGTTTTGATCGTCTTTTTTGTGAAGTGGCACTAATTTACCTAATTTTAAAATGTTGGGAAATTGTCCGAGTTCGAACGACTTATTAATTTATATTGCAATTGTATTGGCTAATGTATATTTACAGAATTTTAAAAGACGTAGAGGTATCTCATCAACGCCTACGCTATTTTTATTATTCATTTTGTTAATAATTTCTACAACCTCTATTTCAGTAACCGGTTCTATAAAGATTGAATTAGAGCTAATCTGTTTTGGTAGTGTACACATATTTGACCGATTGTTGTTAAAGTGTTTTTGCTCTCTTTTGTTTCTTTAAGGAATCTTCCATTTTTGTTTGATGTTCAATACTTCGGTTTTGTTCCTGCTGCATGGGTTCTCGTAATAATTTCCATTTAGTCCGTATCTTTTGAAGTTTACACAAAATGTATAAGACCAAACATTAGAAATGATGGAGTTTTCCAGTACTGCTTTGTTCCGTTGTTCTATAAGTAAGTATGTAGGTAGCAGACTTAGATATGGTATTATGTTTTGGGGAGGCACGAATAACATATATAAAATATTTATATTGCAGAAAAAAGTCTTCGAAATATCTTTAATATAAAACAAACGGATAGCTGTAAGCCAGTATTTAAAGAAAACAACATACTTACCTTAATTGGTCATTATATTTTTGAAGCTGTGATGTTTGTGGCTGGAAATGCTTCTTTGTTTTTTGATCACGATAGGAATCACTCACATGATACCAGAAATAAAAATGATCTATTAAATATTAAAACTAGTTTTGCATATATACAGAAAAATATACCTTTCTCTATAATTAAAGTATATAACAAACTTCCAGAAGCATTTAAGAATATCCCACTAAGAAGTCTAAAAGTAAAACTGAAAACTATGCTTACACAGAAGGCATATTATACTATGGATGAGTACTTATTACTTATTTGTTCTGTATTGATTTTGTGTTGATTCTGTTTGTTCATAATAGTTGTTTGTATATGCGGATTTGTATTGTTTGCACTGTGTGACATTGTGTTTATAGATCCCTATTGGGTGTTTTCTGTTGTAATATGTATTATGTATTTTATTTTGTATTTTGTATTTTGACATGTTCTACAACCTTTGGTTTTGTTATATATGAACTAATAAAGACGTATCTATCTATCTATCTATCTATCTAAACAAAAATCTTTGTATTATAGTGACAATTGAAATTTCTTTATTCTTAAAATCCTCTATAACAGCACTAACTCTTGTTTTAAATAGTTTAACCGCTGCTTCCGCTGCACCGTTACTTTGTGGGTTGTAAGGTGGGGACAACAGGTGTTTAACTCCGTTTTTCCTAAAGAAAGTTTGCAAGTGTTTTGATGAAAACTGGGGGCCATTATCTGACACCACCTCTTTTGGGATGCCCAGGCGTGCAAATATTTTCCTCAATTTTTTTTCTGTCTCCACCGAGGAAGTATTTTTCATCTTGCAAACCTCTATCCATTTTGAAAATGAGTCTATTACGATCAGATACATTTTTCCCTTAAACGGTTCCAAAAAATCGATATGAACTCTTTCAAAGACTTGTGATGTTACTGGCCACGACGTTAATTCATGTTTTGACTGATTAGGCTTTGTTTTGAGACAAGCATGGCAGCTTTTTATTAGGTTTTCTATATCAGAATCTATGTTTGGCCAGTAAATGAAAGATCTGGCCAACTTTTTAGCTGCTACCATGCCAATATGAGTAGCATGTAGCTCGTACAGTAATTCCTTTCTTAACGATTTCGGAACTACTACTCTATGGCCCCAAATTAAAATGTCATTATCTACTTCTAGTTCATACCTACGTACCAAATATGGTTTTATTTCTTCACTGTAAAGTAAAGTAAGTTTATTGATGTTATGACATACATAAGTCAAATTTGTTTACAAAACGAATTGCTTAAGTTAAAATTATAAAAGTAAAGGGTTAAAATAGTTAAAACATTATAACATAGATTTACACATTAAAATCACTAAAATCATTACTAAAATAATCATCAGTGGAGTAAAAACATTTTCCAATTAAATAATTTTTCATCACTATTTTGAATTTTGTGAGCGGCAATGCCTTCACGTTGGGAGGCAAAAGATTTAACATTCTCGGTCCATAGTAATTTATTCCTGATCTAGTTTTTGTTAATCTATGGTAATCAACATATATATTTGTTCTATGACGTGTCTCATAATCATGTAGTTTCATATGAGAAAGATAGTTAGCTAAGTTAGACTTTACATGTATTAGACATTGCAGAATGTATATAGAAGGCACTGTTAGAATGCGCATCTGAATAAAACTGTTAACGCACACATCCCTATAACTTAGACCACTGATCACTCTGACAGCCTTTCTTTGAAGTGCAAAAACTCCGCTTACTGAGGAGGCATGTCCCCAAGCCAGTATTGTATATGATATTTTGGTTTGAATTAGGGCATGAAATGCAGTGATTAGAATACAATAGAATAGAAGTTAAAATTATAAAAGTAAAGGGTTAAAATAGTTAAAACATTATAACATAGATTTACACATTAAAATCACTAAAATCATTACTAAAATAATCATCAGTGGAGTAAAAACATTTTCCAATTAAATAATTTTTCATCACTATTTTGAATTTTGTGAGCGGCAATGCCTTCACGTTGGGAGGCAAAAGATTTAACATTCTCGGTCCATAGTAATTTATTCCTGATCTAGTTTTTGTTAATCTATGGTAATCAACATATATATTTGTTCTATGACGTGTCTCATAATCATGTAGTTTCATATGAGAAAGATAGTTAGCTAAGTTAGACTTTACATGTATTAGACATTGCAGAATGTATATAGAAGGCACTGTTAGAATGCGCATCTGAATAAAACTGTTAACGCACACATCCCTATAACTTAGACCACTGATCACTCTGACAGCCTTTCTTTGAAGTGCAAAAACTCCGCTTACTGAGGAGGCATGTCCCCAAGCCAGTATTGTATATGATATTTTGGTTTGAATTAGGGCATGAAATGCAGTGATTAGAATAGAATTTGATAGTTTTTTTGATAAGTTACGAAGAAGATAAATTGTAGATGATAATTTATTACAAACTTGATCGGTATGATAATACCAAGTTAATTTGTAGTCTAAATATATTCCCAGAAACTTTATACATTCAGGATTATTTACTGAGGACATATCACGTAGGGAGAAATATACTGTTTCAGTTTTATCATTGTTTAAACTAAGTCTGTTAACATGAAACCAATCCGTGACCTTTGATTGTGCATCCGCTAGTTCCACTTGTAATATATTTATATCATTTATTATTTTTATTCACTACAGTAGTATCCATTGAACTTAATTCTGGGAATTACGCCAAATTCTAAAAAATAAATTGAAATGAGAAAATTGCCAAAATATGTCAAGATAAAAGGGTAGTATCAAAGGCAAACCTCAACAGTTTGCCCCAGAAAACCACTGTATAGTTCTAAATGAATATAAATACAATATTGTTATCTAAAATTCGTATCAGTGGTTTTCTAGTATTTTACACTAGAAAATATAACAAAATGTATATTATATAATATATAGATATACAGTCGAACTTGGATATAACGAACACGGGACATAACGAACACTCGGTTATAACGAACGAATCGAAAAGTCCCGTCCGAAGTCCCTATTAAGCGCATGTATTTTTGTTCGGTTATAACGAACTCGGATATAACGAACACTCGGTTATAACATACCGCATTCTTGGCCCGGCGGACCTCTAAACTCGGTTATAACGAACTAGCGAGTGGTTTGTTGACTCAATGTCGAACGAACGGCGCGCGACGAATTTGCAAACAAGTCTCGGCAAGTTACCTACAATTAATCTTTTGTTTGAGTGGGTGCTAAATTGCGTATTGAATTTGCATTTGAACAATGGCTAATGTTGACAAAGCAAATAGAAAATTTATTTCTTTGTCGGATAAGTCAAATATAATTCGCAAGCTGGAAAATGGCTGTGCAAATGCACAAATTTGCCGTGATCACGGACTCTCTAAGTTGAAGCTGTTTTTTTGTCGATCTTTTATAACGAACGTTCGCATATAACGAACAGTTTTACGGGTCCCTTGGAGGTTCGCTATAGCCGAGTTCGACTGTATATATATTTATATGATATGTAAAAAACAATTATAAAACAATAACTTATCTTAACAGAACGTTTCGAACCAAAGTCTAGGTCCTTTTTCAACTGTGATTACAAAAAATGGACTTGTCAAAAAAGATCACTTTGACACCTTGTAACTTCAAATTTAGCTCCAAAAGAAACCATAAATCCGAGTTACACATAACCAGCTGTCATGGTGACAGTTGGGTAAGCTCCGGCTAAAAACAGGGGAGACGGGTCGAGGTCCCTCTTATTTAATTTAAATAAAAAGTATTTATATATCCTGGGCGCCAGGTAAATTTACCAAAACAGTTACCCAAATACGCAGCAATTTGCACAACTCCAAAACTTACCAAAAGAGCTGTACAGAAATAACGACAACTAGTTTTTTTTCTATGTTTATTACAAATATTCAGTGTACAATGCAAGAGTAGTAGTTGCCTAATTATATACTATATATACTCAGTCTAAATGAGTGATTAGGGTAAACAACCCCAATTGAAATATTAATAAACTCCCTAAATATCTATTTATATATGATACAAAAAAAATATAACCCGTGACTCAGTTAGGGGAAGAGAGCGCAAAAAAAAAAAGGAAAACGTTGCAATTGATCGCCTAAAATGTATGGTGTTATCGTAGGCTTTAAATAAATGTAGTGGCGGGGCTTAAGCTTAAGCGCAACCGTATTGGTACTTGACTATTCGCAGTACACCCTGTATAATTAAATAAGATAATATCAAACGCAATTAATACTTTTCACCAAGCTCCTAACTAGGTCACTATTACAACTAATAAAATATGACTTAACTTTAACGCTTGAGATGTGTTACATGTGACACCTCCTGTATATATGTATTAAAGCAAAATTAGTATTTATTAATTTTAAGGTCCTTAAGAATTATCGTTATTTTCCAGAATTTTATTTTAATTTTATCCTTATAGAAAACTATTTTATTTTTATGTTTTTCAAGAATTATACTTTTAATTTTCTGGTAGTGTTAAGGAATTATAGTTTGATTTTATTTAAAAAGAATGACCTTTTAGTTTTATCCTTAATTATTATAAACGTTAGAAGCAATAGCCTAAGATAAAATAAGATAGTTAATAAGTTATCACTTGCGTGAATCCTTGGCTACCAACAGCTACGGTGGAGGAATGTCCTGGATGTTCGGATACCTTGAGAAGGACAGCCTAGATCACCCCACACAATCAGTTGGATAACGTAGATAAAACCGCAGTACCTCCAAGTGAACTAAACGAATCGCCACGGACCTCTTGTCACAGCAGCGTACAGGACCAGCGTAGACCTCTTGCCCCCAACAGCGTACAGGAAAAGTGTACCGTTCCACAAAACAATAGGCTCCACAGCGACAAGTAATGACTGGTGGATGAAAGATTATCACCCCAAAATAAAACCCTATAACATATATAGAAAGACAAATTACCACTTAAATCTAACGATAAACAAAGACACATACCTTGAGAAGGGTTTTTGGGTCGATCACTGATAACAGTTGGATGGAAAACTCACGAAAATCGTGACAACACGTGGTCGACGTTAAATGGCAAATTACTCCTCGAACGAGATATATTTTCATTAAATACTCAGGAATATCCAATAATCTATTCCTCTCACAATGAAAATAATAAATAGAATCGCACAAAAGCTAATCCCTGAACGGATGAATAAAAATTCGTAAATCTTTAGTGCGACCCTTACCACTAGCACGTCGAAAAAAGGATGTGAAATTTCAGAAATTTGTCAGCTCTTATCAGCTTCCCTCATAAGAATTCAAAAATTCCTATAATGAAAAAAGCCGCCTTAGCGAATATCGAAACCAAAACAGAGAACCTACTGCAAATATTCTACGAGAGTTCAGTAAGAGTCCAACCAACTCCACACAGATGTCGCCACTCGTCAAATTAGTCAATCAATATTATAATAATAATAATAATAATAATAATAACTTTATTCACAAGTATATGTACATACAAGCAAAAAGGTACAAATTCGGCACAGATTGCCGGTCTTCCATTTGCCCTGAAAATCCCCTTAAAAAAGAACCCCTAAAAATTAAATAGTAAATAGTAAATACTAAATACTAAAAATAAAACCAAGAACCAGGTATATAAGCACATTTACATGACTTCACTAAAAAGCATGTACGAAATACCCAGCTCGAGTAGGATAGGTTGCCTCGCAGTAAACATAGGAAATATAAGAGATCTAGGTGGTGTGGTCAGTATGATTTATTCATTTTGTTTAATAATTAACATTGTTTTTATGGCATTTCTGAATTTATTATAAGACAAGTGCTTGATCTCATTCCCAAGGTTATTCCATAACGAAGCAGCTATAAAACTAAATGATTTCTGAAAAATTGAAGTTCTATGTGGGTTTATTACAAAATTATCAATATATCTAGTGTTATGGAGATGGGCTTGGGTAACCAACTTTTGACGTAAATAATTTGGTTCACTTGTGCTTAATATTCTCCAGATAAAAATATACATATGTTGCAATCTACGATATTCCATATTTAATATTTTATATTCATTTAGATATGGTGATATGTGGTTACGATATGGAATATTATAAGTGAAGCGCATACAAGAGTTCTGGACTTTCTGAATTGTATTTCTCATTAGAATTGACATAGTATTTCCATATACAACATCACCGTAATCAAATAAGGACAATATTAAAGCATTACAAAATTTTAGTTTAATATCTGAGGTTAAAATGTTCTTTAGATTATATAATTTTCTCAATCGAAAATTTGAAATCTTAACTTTATTGGCAATGTGTTTTACGAATTTCAGTGCGCAATCTATGCAAATTCCCAGATTTTCAGCGTCATTAACAATAGGAATACTTTGGTTATTAATACAAAATTAAAATTAATTGAATTCATTTTCTTTCTCATTAAAGGGGTACCTATTAAAATTGATTGGGATTTTGTGGCATTTAATTTTAAGTTGTGATTGCATGCATATGTATATACGCTGTGTAAATCCTGATTTATCATCATTTCCGCTGTTTTAAATTCTGATAGATGAAAAGAATAATAAACCTGTGAGTCATCTGCATATTGGTGTAGTGAACAATTTTTTAAATTTTTTGACATATCGGAGACATATATGGAGAATAATAATGGACCCAAAATAGACCCTTGAGGAACACCACTGTTTAATGTTTTAAACTGTGAGGAATTTTTATTAATAGTTACACATTGTTTTCTTTCTGTGATATAACTGGACATAAGCTGTGTTGCATTATATGAAAAACCAAAATAATGTAGTTTAGCTAACAACATTTGATGATCTAGCATATCAAACGCTTTTGAGAAGTCCAACAGCACTAGGCATGTACATTTTCCATCATCCAATTTTATAATAAAGTCATCTAACAGATAAGTTAAGGCAGTTGTTGTGCTATGATTTTTTCTGAAACCTGATTGATATATCGAATACAGATTGTTTTTACTTAGATATGCATTTACTTGGTTATGAATATGTCTTTCGATAATTTTTGAAACAGCACAAAGCAAACTAATGTGTCTCAAGTCAGTGACTTCAACGGGGTTATTAATTTTTGCTACAGGTTTTACTACTGCGTGTTTCCACAATGTCGGAAATTCATTTTGTGATAATATACAATTGATAATGTGTGTAACAGCAGGTAGACAATATGGAATGAACATTTTAATATCAACTATTGAAAGACCATCTACCCCCGATGCATGAGTTTTTATTGACCTTATTATTTGGAGGACATCTTTTTCTTCTATATTCTTAAAGGACAGTGACTCTGTAATATTTGAATGAAGATTATTTTGATAAAAATTAAGTGTGTTGTTACATATTGTAGATTGAGCATCTGTCAGTGAGATAAAATAATTATTCACTGTATGTGGATTTTGCAAGTTTACTGGCAATTCATAATTAGGTGACTTTGTTAAATTTAGTTTTTTTGCTGTACCCCAAAATTTCTTGCAATCATTTTTTATAGAGTTAAAAAATGCAATTTTTTCTCGACGTATAGCCGATTTAGTATAATTCCGTAAATCTTTATAATAATTATGATTTTCCTCTGTTTTATTTTGTTGATACTTTTTCCGCGCTTTCTCTCTTAACTTTATGAGTGTTTTGATAGTGTCTGTTATCCAGGGAGTAAATGGTCGTTCAATAATTTTCTTCCCCACCACCGGAGCATGAACGTCTAGTAGATCTAGAAATATTTTGTTTAAAAAATAGATTTTTTCATTTACATTATTACTTTGGTAAATAGGAAGCCAATTAATATTTTCGCAATCAAAGTTAAATTGTTCAAGATTTATATTTCTGTAATTCCTGTATTCTATATATTTTTCATGTTTCACAGATTTGGGTATATTTATTTTTGCAAAAATTAATTTGTGATTCGTAATTATAGAGTTGTTAAATTTATAATAATATTGCCTATTAATGCTATTTAAATGTAAATAAAGTATTAATAATCCAAGAGGTTCTGAAAATCTATTTATTCCATAATTTATCTAAAGTTATAACAGTCCGTCCCAGTTAGTAATATGCGCCGAACAGTTGGCTACCCTGCTTCAAATCTCCCACTTTAGCTTTCTATTCGCAGATTTCTATCTTCTATGCCAGCAGTGACAGATGACAATTTGACTGTCAGATTTAAAAAAAAAACATAATTGTTGATATAATATAAAATAATTATTGCACTTGGAACAAAAAGAACTAAGTTGCATATGCACTTAAAAGGATTATTACTTTAAAATGAGGTGCTAACATAACATTGAATTACATTTTCTTTAGATATATAAAAGTTTTATACTGAGTGGATAGAGATAATCTTTACTAAGGAAAAGCCTGAATTATATTTTGAAACAAGACAAAAGTTGGAATACTTTATTTACCAAGAAATTGAAGTTAAATAAAATTACGATCTGTACGTTATAGGCAACATTACTATGGAATGCACTACACTCATCCTAGCCTTTACTTAGGACAAACGGAGTACAAAAAAGTGACCATCACCAGACAAGGTCATTCTGGATACTAATTAAACAACTGAACTAGCTTGACGAGAGGTGTGTGTCCTAGATATTTAAATTTTGCAATTGAACCTCGTAAGCTCCAACCTCACCTCTCAAGGTACACCAACCAGGGACATTCACAACTATTACTAAAACATAGATTATTTACAATTAGGTACGAGTGCTTATATTTCGTCTCAGAAGCAGTGGTGAGATTTTATACCGTCACAGTTCCTCCCTTTCTTTAAGAAAATTTAGTCAGATAAATTTTCTACCGCGCTAGCGGACTTCAAGTCTTTGGCGTTCCAGATACCTGCGAATTTATTATCCATGTCAACTAGTTCATAGGTCCAAGGCGATACACGCTTTTTAATACGGAAAGGACCTACATATCTAGGGGCCAGTTTACTAGTATAAAACTTTGCAGCATTGGAGAGAGTGAAGTTTTTCTTCCAGACCAATTGATCTGGACAGAACTCTTCACTGCGCCTGCGTAAGTTGTACGTTTTCTCACTTTTCTTAGATGCATTATCGAGCCTGTGCCTCACATCCTCAAACAGCTTTTTAAATCCTTCCTGCCTTGAGTTTTCTTCTGGCCTAGAAACATTGTCAATACCAAGGTGCATATTACGTGTAAAATCTTCCCCGCATAATACCATACGTCTACCGAAATTAATAAAATATGGACTTTCTTTTGTAGATTCGTGCTTCGCAGTTCGAGTTGCACATGCGACCTTTGCGAAATTGATATCCCACTTCCTATGGTTATCTGAGACGTACATAGCCAACACAGTTTTTAACGTCCTGTTTTGTCGCTCAGTTGGGTTAGCTTGAGGGTGATAATTAGCATTGAATCTTATTTTTACCTGATACTCATCAGCTAATTTCTTGAATTGTTTCGACCGATATTGGGGTCCATTGTCGCAGATCAATAATCGTGGTGCACCAAATACAAGAAATACTTCTTCCTCAATTTTCCTAGTCACAATCTCGGCAGATGCCGACCTCAACGGAAAGACTAGCGAAAATTTACTGAAGCTATCCATCACGACTAAAATATACTGATTCCCACGCATGGATCTAGGCAGTGGACCCAATAAATCTGTCGAAATCATTTCCCACGGACGACTAACCTGAGGTTGAGCGGTCATCAAACCTTTTGGCCCTCTCTGGTCTGCTTTATAAGCCGTACAGGTATGACAATTTCGGACAAAGTGCGCAACATCGGACCTGAGTTTTGGCCAGTAGTACTTCTCGCAAATTCGATGGTATGTTTTATATACACCACCGTGTCCAGCGAGAGCAGGTTCATGTGCTGCGGATATAATTCCTTTCCTGTGACATTTCGGGACCACCTGCTTCCAGCATTCTGACGGTACTGACAGTTCCACATAGCTTGGACGTACATATTTGTAAAGCACCCCGTCACCTACTCTCCAATTAGGAAATTTCAATGGGGCTTTACTAATCCTAGCTACCATACTCTGGTACCACTTGTCAGCTGATGCAGAACTCTCCGTGTCTACGGAATCTAAAATTGGTACGGACCTGGGGTGTCAGGAACGACATGTTCCTTGCCCTTACGATGAACAATCTTAAAATTGTACTGCTGAAGCCTGACAGCCCATCGAGCCAACCTGCCAGTTGGATCTTTTAGATTCTGTAGCAACACTAGTGAATAATGATCGGTGACTACAGTAAATGGAACCATTTCGATATAGGGTCTTAATTTCTCCACCGAATATAATACCGAGAGGCATTCACGCTCTGTGGTTGAGAAGTTTCCCTCCTGCTTGGTTAGGGATCTACTCAAGTAGCAGATTACCCGTTCTCCCTCTGGATGTGGTTGGGTTAGCACACAACCAAGGCCATATCCCGATGCGTCAGTCTGGATAACAAAAGGTAAGCTATAGTCAGGACAGCTCAACACTGGGGCTGAAATAAGCAGTTCCTTAATGCGTTTAAACGCGTCATCACATTCGGGAGTCCAGCAAAACTTCCGAGATTTCTTCAATAACGAAGTTATTGGAGACATCGTGGACGCAAAATCTGGGATGAATCTCCTATACCACGAGAACGTGCCAACGATTCTCCTAACTTCTGTAACTGAAGTTGGGACAGGCAGTTCGAGCATGGCTTTAACCTTGTCAGGGTCCACGTGAAGTCCGTTTCGATCGACAACGTACCCTAAGTATTTCATTTCGGGTCTGCAAAACTGACATTTATCGAAGCTAACTGTCAGTTTCGCTTCCCGCAGCCTACGAAATACTTCGTCCAAAATACGAATATGATCCTCGAATGTCTGAGTGACTACTACCACGTCATCTAAATACACAAAGACATGTGGTTCGAGATCAGGTCCAAGTACATTGTTGATTAAACGCTGCCACGTGGCAGGGGCATTGTGCAGGCCAAACGGCATGCGCCGAAACTGAAAAAGACCTCTGCCAGGCAATGTAAAAGCAGTGTACGGCCTCGAAGTCTCTGCCACCGGCACTTGCCAGTAGGCGGACTTTATGTCTAATGAGGATAAATAGTGAGCATCTCTAAGTTTATCCAACACGTGAGAGACATATGGAATAGGATAACTGTCCCTTTCCTTGACGGCATTTAATTTTCTGAAGTCAACACAGAAACGATAATCTCCGTCCTTCTTTTTCGCGAGAAGTATTGGAGACGACCACGCACTGGTTGATTTCTCGATAATACCGTCCTTTAACATGGATTCTAACTCACGATCAATGATTTGTTGCACGACTGGAGACACTGGGTAGTACCGCTGCTTAATGGGGGGCGCATTGGTTACTATGACATGCTCTGCCTTGTTCGTGCAGCCCAAATGCTTACTCATTAAAGCAACATTCCTATCCACAATTGCCTTTAATCGTGCATCTTCCAAGTTAGAAAGGACCGTCTGACTTCTAAGGTGGTCCACAATGTCAAGACTAACCGGTTGTGCTGAGAAATGCCATTCATCGTGTCTGAGGTCAGGAACGATTCCCATGGCTTTCCAGAAATTCGCCCCTAATATTAACGTATGTGGGACATCTAAAACTACTAGAACCTTAATTAACTTCAATCGCCCTCGAACGCTAATAGGTAGCTCACACGTACCGATACTCTCACACGACTGACCATTCGCTACTGTACATTTAACATTTTCAGACACGTCTAATTTAATATCCCACTGTCGCAGTAATTGCCAACCTTTATACCCTAAAATCGTCGCAGATGCCCCAGAATCAAGTAACCCCAATAACGCTCGCCCAAATATATCGACTTTTAGATAAGGCCGTTCATCATTTACCGCATGATCTAAAATAAAATCTAAAACAGGTTTAAAATTATGGGTCGAGGGAAAAGAACTAACACACCTACCTCGACCTCCTAAGTGCATCTTGCCCCGTTTCCCTGCTTCGAACAGTTTGGACAACTCCTAACTGTGTAACCCTCACAGTTACATTTGAAGCAATGTTTCCCGCCGGGCATGGCACATCCTATAGCCCGGTGACCAGGCTGCTTACATCTGAAGCATACGATTTCCTTGGTGTTTCCTCCTACCTGCGTAGGAGTAACGGCTAAGGAACTAAAGTCTTCAGTGACTTCCATAAAGGCCAAATCTTTTTCAACGACCTGCCCACGCCGCGAAGAAGGTTCGACATAACTGTTCATTATGTCCCTCCTTGCTTCCATACGCCTACAAACATCGCGTAGTTCATTCATCGTCGTTGGCAAAGGGTCCCTGAGGCGATCCTGATAATACGGGTGAATGTTTTTCAGAACTATAGACAGTTTGGCTGGTTCTGAGATAGGGCATCCCAAACGACTAAAATACCCCGACATTACTGCAAGGTAAACGCCTATAGTTTCCGAGGGATGCTGCGTCCTCTTCTGCAACTCTTCGAATAATGCCTCATTGTGATTAGCCGATAAGTACTCAGCTTTAAATTCTTCCACAAGCGCATCCCAGTTACCCACTCTCGTACGGCAGTCCTTATAAAATTGGTACGCCTTGTCCATAAACAAATCAATGCCAGCATCCAAAAGAGTTTCTTTGGTAACGTTTCTGGACAACCGAAGTTCTTCTACTCTCTCAAAGAATGCATTAATTGACATGCCTCTAACGTCCCCAGAGAATTTTCTAAGATCCCACTTGTGCGGTGGTATCATCTTACCAACTGCTCCAGTGCAACCGTCTGACCTAGGTTGAGCAACGTCCTCCAGAGCTGATGACCTTGATGCGTCCCGAATTCCTTCTTGAAATGTACTTGCACCAATTTGACTCTAATAAGTTTAGTCGAGCTGGCAAAACCTGATACGGTTTCTTCTCAAACTCATCGATTTTCACGTGAAACTTGTCCATCAAAGTTAATGCAAGTGCCAACAGTTCGGACCTTTTCGCCTGTAACTCAGCATCATCCCCCGTAGCCATGTTGTCCAACCTTCCATAAACGTGCGAAAATTTGGTTTGCAACTTCTGAGCTTCGCTGCTATTTCGTGCATTGTTGAAACGTTCGATCAGCTGACCCATATCGTCCAAATTTTTCTGAACAGCTTCCATATCTTGGTCAAAACTGTATGGGTATTTTGGGTACCTCAAACTGTCTCCCTCTCGCTCCATTTTTAATGCCGCAGATAAACGCCGTCGCATATCCTCGCAATTTCCCAGTCCAACACCTCGTATTGACAATTCATACTCAAGCTCGTTCTTATCCAACCTGTTGATATGCTTTTTCCTCGCCATAGTTTTTGTTTAAAATTATAATACAATAAATACCACACTACTTAAGAGAGCGAAATATAGCCCCAAAAAAAATATACCAATAAACCATGTACTTTTAGCACAAAATTTGTACCTCTACTATATATTTCTAGATTAAGCCACCCCGTATACTGTATAAGCCAGAGTCTAAAGTGTAACAATCAAGAATAGGATTTGTATTTTTTTTTTCTTATTATTTTTGTTAAAGGCTGAATATATATATGTACTACTACCACCACTCGTGCACGTAATCTAGTTTAACCTAATTTTTTTCTAATCAGGGCCCCTCGTTGGGCGCCAAGAATGTAACTTCAAATTTAGCTCCAAAATAAACCATAAATCCGAGTTACACATAACCAGCTGTCATGGTGACAGTTGGGTAAGCTCCGGCTAAAAACAGGGGAGACGGGTCGAGGTCCCTCTTATTTAATTTAAATAAAAAGTATTTATATATCCTGGGCGCCAGGTAAATTTACCAAAACAGTTACCCAAATACGCAGCAATTTGCACAACTCCAAAACTTACCAAAAGAGCTGTACAGAAATAACGACAACTAGTTTTTTTTCTATGTTTATTACAAATATTCAGTGTACAATGCAAGAGTAGTAGTTGCCTAATTATATACTATATATATACTCAGTCTAAATGAGTGATTAGGGTAAACAACCCCAATTGAAATATTAATAAACTCCCTAAATATCTATTTATATGATACAAAAAAAATATAACCCGTGACTCAGTTAGGGGAAGAGAGCGCAAAAAAAAAGGAAAACGTTGCAATTGATCGCCTAAAATGTATGGTGTTATCGTAGGCTTTAAATAAATGTAGTGGCGGGGCTTAAGCTTAAGCGCAACCGTATTGGTACTTGACTATTCGCAGTACACCCTGTATAATTAAATAAGATAATATCAAACGCAATTAATACTTTTCACCAAGCTCCTAACTAGGTCACTATTACAACTAATAAAATATGACTTAACTTAGTATTATTAATTTTAAGGTCCTTAAGAATTATCGTTATTTTCCAGAATTTTATTTTAATTTTATCCTTATAGAAAACTATTTTATTTTTATGTTTTTCAAGAATTATACTTTTAAGTTTCTGGTAGTGTTAAGGAATTATAGTTTGATTTTATTTAAAAAGAATGACCTTTTAGTTTTATCCTTAATTATTATAAACGTTAGAAGCAATAGCCTAAGATAAAATAAGATAGTTAATAAGTTATCACACTTGCGTGAATCCTTGGCTACCAACAGCTACGGTGGAGGAATGTCCTGGATGTTCGGATACCTTGAGAAGGACAGCCTAGATCACCCCACACAATCAGTTGGATAACGTAGATAAAACCGCAGTACCTCCAAGTGAACTAAACGAATCGCCACGGACCTCTTGTCACAGCAGCGTACAGGACCAGCGTAGACCTCTTGCCCCCAACAGCGTACACGAAAAGTGTACCGTTCCACAAAACAATAGGCTCCACAGAGAAAAGTAATGACTGGTGGATGAAAGATTATCACCCCAAAAAAAAACCCTATAACATATATAGAAAGACAAATTACCACTTAAATCTAACGATAAACAAAGACACATACCTTGAGAAGGGTTTTTGGGTTGATCACTGATAACAGTTGGATGGAAAACTCACGAAAATCGTGACAACACGTGGTCGACGTTAAATGGCAAAAACATACCGGGATTACAAAAATATGGACATGGAAAATTTTTATCTGGATGCTGATAGAATAAATTGGAATGATATTTATATGACACAAGGTATTGATGACAAATTGAAGCTGTTTAATGAAAAAATTCTACAAATTTATGATGAAAATGCTCCACTTAAAAGTATAAAAATAAGATCAAGAAAGCACTTACCTTGGGTTACATATAATATTAAGTGCTTAATTAGAGAAAGAGAAAAAGCGAAAAAGAATTATCTAAATAAACGGACTAATGAATCACGTGCATTCTATCAAAATATGAGAAAGGAAGTGAAGAAGGCAATAAACAGGGAAAAAGCTGCATATATAAAGCAAAAGTTGAATCAACACCAGAATAATAATACTAACATCTGGTTAGAAGCAAAAAAGCTAGGAGTTGGAAAAAATGTTAAAAATGTTGAGTTACCGCATGAATTAAATGACCCTCAAGTAATAAGTGACTATTTTCAAAGTTGTGTTATAAAACCTGAAATTAATCAGGAAATAATAGCTTATTACAGCAACAAAAATGATATACCAACATTTAATCTACATAATGTGAATTCAGAATATATAAAGAGAGCACTTAATAGAATTAAATCCAAAGCTGTGGGTATAGACGGTATATCTGTGTATATGCTGCAACTGCTACTGCCATATTGTTTACTTCCCTTAACACACATAATTAATGTATCAATAGAACTGGGAATCATACCTAATGAATGGAAAACTGCAATAATACAACCAATACCTAAGTCAGACTCTGTGAAAGAGGGTAAGGATTTACGCCCGATTAATATTCTACCAATTGGATCAAAAATATTAGAAAGAATTGTATATGATCAACTATATGATCATTTAAACACACACAGCTTGTTTCCACTCCGGCAGGCTGGATTTAGGAAAGGCTTTAGCACTGTTACAACATTGTCTAGTGTAGTAGATGATATAATAACATCAAAAGATAAAAGTATGGCTACTGTACTTGTTCTAATTGACATGTCAAAAGCATTTGATTCGGTGGATTTTGACCTACTGGTAGCAAAGCTACAATCGTACGGAGTTAGGGAAAGCTCTCTGTCTTGGTTCATAAATTATCTCAGAGGTAGAACAGTTATTACTAGGATTCAAAAACAAAATGTGAATGTTCTCTCTCAGCCATGCATAGTTGAATCAGGGGTACCACAAGGCTCAATTTTGGGACCATTATTGTTTAACATTTTCACTTTAGATGCACCAGAGGTACTAGGACGTTGTAAATTGTATATGTATGCTGATGACTTCCAGGTACTCATTAGTTTCTCATATGAAGAAACAAAAATGGCTTTTGACGCTTTAAATGAGGAAATTGATAAATTAGTGAACTATATAACAAAAAATGGTCTCAAAGTGAATGCGTCTAAATCACAATTAATTGCATTTGGACCGAAAAACTTTAGAAGTGAAATAAAGTCAAACTATAAACTCAAAATCAAAGATGAACCTCTTGAGTATAGTGTAAGTGTAAAAAATCTTGGACTGATAATGGACGAAAATATAAATTTTGAACTGCATGTGCAAAATAAATTTAAAGTGGCATTTCTTAGACTTAAAACTCTATATCAATATAAAAATATTGTACCTAAGAATGTAAAAATTCTATTTGTTGATTCGTTGATTCTTTCGCTATTTAACTATTGTGACTGTGTGTATTATCCGTGTTTAACAGAAAAAATGAAGAAAAGAATACAAAGAGTGCAAAATGCTGGAACTAGGTACTGTTTGCAATTGCCTAGAAGTGAGCATACTAGTCGTCATATACAAGACATAAATTGGTTAAGGATGGATGAAAGACAAAAAATGCATTTAATGTGTTTTGTTTTCAAGATTATAACTGATAAAATTCCTGAATTTTTATACAACAAGTTAAAATATCGGCATGAAGTGCATGATCGCATAACGAGAAATAGAAGTAAATTTGACATTCCTCAACATATTACCACAATGTTTCAATCTAGTTTCTCATATATTGCGCCTAAAATAGCTAATGCTATACCAGGGGACTGTTTTAATATGAATATATCACAATTTAGAAACTATGCCAAACATGAAAAACTGTACCTATTAGTGTAAAATTTCTTAGTAATATCGCCTTTTAGTTAATTTATACAATAATATGTCGTATAATCATATATTTGTTATTATTTTGAATTGTGTATAAGGGTGAAGTTGAAAAATGTCTTACTTGGACAATACTTTCACCTTTTATGTGCTGTAAACATTATACTCTATACTTAATTTTTTTTTTTATTATTTCCTGTGGTACATAAATTTTATTTATTTGCTTTATTGTATGCACATAATAAACTACATTATTATTATTATTATTATTATTAAATTACTCCTCGAACGAGATATATTTTCATTAAATACTCAGGAATATCCAATAATCTATTCCTCTCACAATGAAAATAATAAATAGAATCGCACAAAAGCTAATCCCTGAACGGATGAATAAAAATTCGTAAATCTTTAGAGCGACCCTTACCACTAGCACGTCGAAAAAAGGATGTGAAATTTCAGAAATTTGTCAGCTCTTATCAGCTTCCCTCATAAGAATTCAAAAATCCTATAATGAAAAAAGCCGCCTAAAGCAGCGTTTTCCTCCACGGTCGTCTACGACTGGCAACCGCGACTAAGTAGCTACGACTTCTCCAGTGCTGAGGCGTTTTCCTCCAGTGAGAATTTACTTGGCTTGGCGACACAATGATTTGAAAAAATGAATATGGATAGATGGAAAACGATTCTATTATTGTTATTAAATTACCAAGATGAGGAAATTTTACAACTTTGCTTACGTCTTGCTTCTTTCCAAATAGATTCCTTTATATTTTGCAATTTATAACTTTTGTGTTTAGGATTATAAATCTTTGGATGACTGGATATTAAATGAATAAGTTGTTCGTCTTCTGCATGTGAAAATACATCCATGTTTTATTAATACTTGTCGGCATAACACGCGTATCGCGGTCTGTTTAACATGAAATTCGCAGCGAAAGAGTCGTTTGTCTGCTCCCGGAGCAGTCAGGCGACCAGTCGTCGAGCGAATGGCGAATGAAGTCCAGTAGCAACGACATAGCAGCCCGTAGGAAAACAAACACATTTAAAAAGCATTGCAGAAGTCATTGCGAATCGGTCGTAGCTACTTAGTCGCGGTCGCCAGTCGTAGGCGACCGTGGAGGAAAACGCTGCTTTAGCGAATATCGAAACCAAAACAGAGAACCTACTGCAAATATCCTACGAGAGTTCAGTAAGAGTCCAACCAACTCCACACAGATGTCGCCACTCGTCAAATTAGTCAATCAATATTATAGAGTTGTTAAATTTATAATAATATTGCCTATTAATGCTATTTAAATGTAAATAAAGTATTAATAATCCAAGAGTTTCTGAAAATCTATTTATTCCATAATTTATCTAAAGTTATAACAGTCCGTCCCAGTTAGTAATATGCTCCGAACAGTTGGCTACCCTGCTTCAAATCTCCCACTTTAGCTTTCTATTCGCAGATTTCTATCTTCTATGCCAACAGTGACAGATGACAATTTGACTGTCAGATTTAAAAAAAAAACATAATTGTTGATATAATATAAACAATAATTATTGCACTTGGAACAAAAAGAACTAAGTTGCATATGCACTTAAAAGGATTATTACCGTACCCAGGTACGTAAAATACAACATTCATGCTCTGCTTGATTTAATAAAAATACTTTAAAATGAGGTGCTAACATAACATTGAATTACATTTTCTTTAGATATATAAAAGTTTTATACTGAGTGGATAGAGATAATCTTTACTAAGGAAAAGCCTGAATTATATTTTGAAACAAGACAAAAGTTGGAATACTTTATTTACCAAGAAATTGAAGTTAAATAAAATTACGATCTGTACGTTATAGGCAACATTACTATGGAATGCACTACACTCATCCTAGCCTTTACTTAGGACAAACGGAGTACAAAAAAGTGACCATCACCAGACAAGGTCATTCTGGATACTAATTAAACAACTGAACTAGCTTGACGAGAGGTGTGTGTCCTAGATATTTAAATTTTGCAATTGAACCTCGTCAGCTCCAACCTCACCTCTCAAGGTACACCAACCAGGGACATTCACAACTATTACTAAAACATAGATTATTTACAATTAGGTACGAGTGCTTATATTTCGTCTCAGAAGCAGTGGTGAGATTTTATACCGTCACAACCTGACACTGATTATTAATTAATGCATAGATCACTAGATAAAGAATTCTAATTTATTTTGATATTTCCGTCACATACTTCTTTTTGGAGAATCGGTAGCCAGACTTCGTCTAGCAAAACTGAACTAGTAGAGACATAGTCGGTACTATTTAGTTGAATACAGGCACTCTCTTTAAGTTTTCGTTTATTACAATGTGTCTCCGTTTGAATTATTTTTGCCTGTGTCCAACTAAATCTGTGCATGTTGTGCCAGTGTAGATTTATCAACTTGGTAATTTTTAACGTTCTTTTTGTGTTCACCTATATATAACTTTTCACACTCGCATGGAATGCTATAAATACAATTTTTAGATTTTTGAACACTGTTAAAAGGTTTGGTTTTTGTTAAGAATGATCTGATGGTATTGCAAGTTTTAAAGGTGGTTCTTATATTGAACTTATTACCAAGTCGTCTAAGTCTATCAGAAAAACCAAAAATATATGGAATGGTCATTGTGGTTACCAGTTGTTCTCTCAAAATTATCTGTTGCTGATTTTGTCTATTCTCAATTTCAAGAAATGATTTCTCAACAAAATCCTGTGGATAATTATTTTCTTCTAAGATAGTTTTTATAAACAGTTTTTCATTATCAAAAATTTCATTTGTTGAAGAGATTATTTTAGCTCTTTCATACAAACATTTAATTACACCTTTTTTAACATTTAGGTGGTGGTTGGAGTTAAAATTCAATTACCTATTTGTATGAGTCTTTTTTCTATATACATTAGTTTCCAAAATATCTGTCTTTAATACATCTAAAAAAAGGCAATTTATTATCATTCTCAATCTCTAAAGTGAATTTAATAGTTGTTTCTTTATTAATAAGATAAAATAGTAAAAATAAATTTTACTATTTACGTCAAAGTTTGTTAGTCCTAATCCTCTAATGTCTTTAAAAGACATAAAAACTCTTTTTAGAGCTTATTTGCAAAAATCTACATTTATCTGATGAAAAACCAGTACTACGAATGTAGAAAGCAAATAATTTAATATTGCAATAAGCCCCACCAGACGGATTAACCAAAAAAGGACTCCTTCTGTTATCAGGCAGCGCACGTCACCATCCCATTGACCGGTTTCTGGCTTATTAGCCTTCATCAGCATGGTACAGGTAACGCACTCTTATTAAGTGTTCTGTCATTTTCCAGTCTTTCTCTAACTACAGATAAAGTTTTATCAACTGGGACATTTGTAAATAAACTAACCACATCAAAGCTTACTAATAAATCATGAGAGTCAATGACAACATCATTCAATTTTTCAAGAAAATGAGATGTATTTTTGACAAAAGAATCAAAGTTACGCTGAATTATGCGGTGTATATACAGAAAATATTTTTTAATACACAGGATGTTCCATTTCACCTGGACGCTATACAACTTCGTTATTTTAAATCGAACACCCTGTATATCTGTGTATTTTTGGATTCCTGACTTAATTTTAAGTTGATTTTATGTATCATACATTGTGCCCAAAACATACCGTTTCCGAGATATTCAAGTTTTTTTGAGAAATTTCACGATTACAGCGCTCTGAACATTGCTAGATAGCTTCTAAGCCATAAGAGCTAGAAACTTGCGGTTTGCATAGTTCGATTTACCACGAATTACGCTATCATTTCCATTATTAGAAAAATATGGTAAGTAGTATAAAGTGGTAAATATCGGTACCTGCATTTGACAATCTTTCAACAGGAATAACTTCTTTTTTTCAAATGGAATGACCCATATTTTTTTCCACCGTTGGATTCAAAATTAAATTCTCTTTCGATTGATATAAGGTTGTCCATATTTATCTTTAACAGTGGTAACATCGAATGCAAAAAACGGAATCGCACTAGCACAGTAGTTACAGATGAAAACGAATATCTAGTATTGGGATGCATACAGGAAAACTCTCAACTTAGTGTGCGACAAATTAGTCAAACGACGGATATTAGTACAACATCAGTACATAGGATTTTAAAGAAACACAAATATCATCCTTACCACATCCAATTACACCAGGAGTTACTCGAAGGAGACTTTCAACGGAGGCAGGCATTTTGTCAGTGGGCACTTGAGAGAGGAAGAAATTTTTTTTAAACAGGTCATGTTTTCGGATGAGTCAACTTTCCACAAAAATGGCTTTGTTAACCGCCATAATTGTCATTATTATGACACGGTAAGTCCGCACCAATTCCAGACAACCGGTAGCCAATACAGGTGGTCCTTGAACGTGTGGACGGGAATTTTAGGAGGCCACATCATTGGACCATTCTTTTTTAATCGACACTTGACAGGAAGAATTTATTTGGACTTTCTGCGAAACACTTTGGATGATTTGTTGGGCGACATTCCTTTAGCAACCCTTCGAAGGATGTGGTTACAACAGGATTGTGCTCCACCTCATTAAAAGACTGAGGACATTTCGAACACTTAATGTAAAATTGCAGTTTAAGTTCACGTACCCTTTTTTATTGCGTTTAGAATTTTCTATCATGTTGCCTTTTGTTTTCGTTGTTGGTAGTGGTTTAGTTTTGTTTGTTAGATCACTTTTTAAACATGCCAGTAATATTGTTACTGGCATGTTTTATAAATTTTAAATTCACGCGATGTCATTGTTGGTGACCGGATTTTTACCGGGAAAAACGAAAACAATTCACAATACAATTTGTTTGTCGAGATGAACGTACATAACATTGAAACGATGCTTTAAGCGATATTGGCAAAACCTACTTTACGCTGTAGGCAGCTCGTTTTTCAAACTTTAGAAAGAATTGCATTTTTCTCGAAAACTGTTAAAGATAAATATGGACAACCTTATATCAATCGAAAGAGAATTTGATTTTGAATCCAACGGCGGAAAAAAATATGGGTCATTCCATTTGAAAAAAAGAAGTTATTCCTGTTGTAAGATTGTCAAATGCAGGTACCGATATTTACCACTTTATACTACTTACCATATTTTTCTAATAGTGGAAATGATAGCGTAATTCGTGGTAAATCGAACTATGCAAACCGCAAGTTTCTAGCTCTTATGGCTTAGAAGCTATCTAGCAATATTCAGAGCGCTGTAATCGTGAAATTTCTCAAAAAAACTTGTTTATCTCGGAAACGGTATGTTTTGGGCACAATGTATGATACATAAAATCAACTTAAAATTAAGTCAGGAATCCAAAAATACACAGATATACAGGGTGTTCGATTTAAAATAACGAAGTTGTATAGCGTCCAGGTGAAATGGAACATCCTGTGTATTAAAAAATATTTTCTGTATATACACCGCATAATTCAGCGTAACTTTTATTTGAAACATTTTTCTCTTAAATTTATAATAAGAGAGCTATGGAAGAATCCGACTTAAGTGGAACACCCTGTATGCACATTTCCGTTTACCTATAAATGTATTTCATGCCGATGAAAAGTTATTTCAGAGTTAGAAGTTGTTAATGCATTTTTAAAAACAAAAAGAATAATAAAAAAGATATTTACCATTTTCTGCTTTGAAAAAAGTACAATTTAATTACAATTATCAATCTATTTATATATGTATAAACATAATTGGTCCTTCGCCGGATTTAACTGCAATTTTCCAAGTTTGAAACATTTGGATGCAACGATTTAACAATATTACAATTGGAGTGAATCTATTAATCTTTGGAATAAGATTTCAGTAAGTCCAATCATTCTTATTCTTTACTATATCTATTAATTCTATTGTTATCTAATTAAATTTATACTTGAATTGAGTACGGATTGCATTTAGCTGTTGCCTATTCAATTACAAATTATATTGAATATAATTTGTCACAATTTGACAGCTATTTCCAATTTAATAAGCTATAATTTATTATTGTTAGCTGAAAATTTACCCTTCTTTTTCACACCGTTGATTTTATAACAATGTCTGAAAGTTTCAGATTACTCGTCCGTTCACGAGGTACAGTAAAACAAACATTAACAAATTGTGAAAAATATATACAATCTATTGAACAGACGATAATAATAAACCAGAAATATCTGACTTACATATTAGATATGAAAACTGTTCTCTTCTTTTGAATGAATTTAATTATGTTCAAGGTAAGATCGAATCCACTTGTGAGGACGACCAACTCTGTGAACAATAACTTAACTTGTGCTGAAAATTCTGCTATAGCTGTCAACGCTATTGACAATTTAGAACAACAATTATCATCTCAACTTCAAAGCGTTAAACTACCAATTATCAATTTACCAGTGTTCACAGGTGCATACGATCATTGGTTATTTAAAGATACTTTCAATTCCTTAATACATGCAAATGCGTCTATTGGCACGATACAAAAATTTCATTACCTAATATCTTCACTTAAGGGTGATGCAGCTAGAGTAATACATTCTTTAGAATTTTCAATGGCTAATTATAAAACTGCATGGGATCTTTTGTGTCAGAGGTTTGACAATACTAGATTATTAATTCATAATCATGTCAAATCTATTTTTGGTATTGAATCAATTTCTAAGGAATCTTCAATTCAATTGCGCCAACTCATTGACAATGTATCGAAACATTTACGTGCCCTTACGACATTAAACCAACCGACAAATCAATGGGACACACTCATTATACAGGGTGTCTTCTAAAAAACGGCCAAAGCCATAACTCAGTGAAAATTTAATTATTTTATTTTTTAATTGGGGAATATACCGGGTGCCACACCATAGTGGCTCACCCCTATATTTCCTTTATTTTTTAACTTCATTCATTTGAAATTTGGGGGCATAAACTACCGTTTAAAATGTATTTCTGCACATTCCAAAATTCGTTATACGGTAGGTAAACTTCAAAGGAAAAATATAATTTTTCTTTTCGTTTCACTAACAACTGTTTGCGAAGCCTCCAAAGTTGAACATATCACTTTTTAAGTAATGAGAGATAAGTGCATCCCTCTGGTGGTCAGTTGCTACTACCAGTCGAGACATCGAAGATGTCTCTGTGACCGATAGCGGCTTGCCAAGCAAGCACCAAGAGCGGCGACCTCTAGCTCTGATGGACTAAAACGTGCATAATAAATAGGATTATAGGAAACAACTACTGGACGGGCAAAGGCCCCTACTCCCATTGAATTATACCTATAAATCCAAATTGGTAGCCAAATTTGTTATTTGTCTTTTCTCCACCAGACACAGACCGGTTTCGAACTCTTTATGTTATCATCAGTGTGCCACAGGTAGCTGAAAAGACAAATAACAAAGGCAAACCAAACTAGTCTATGGCAGACCCAGCACAAGTAAGTAATGAGAGATAAGTGCATCCCTCTGGTGGTCAGTTGCTACTACCAGTCGAGACATCGAAGATGTCTCTGTGACCGATAGCGGCTTGCCAAGCAAGCACCAAGAGCGGCGACCTCTAGCCCTGATGGACTAAAACGTGCATAATAAATAGGATTATAGGAAACAACTACTGGACGGGCAAAGACCCCTACTCCCGACTGGTAGTAGCAACTGACCACCAGAGGGATGCACTTATCTCTCATTACTTACTTGTGCTGGGTCTGCCATAGACTAGTTTGGTTTGCCTTTGTTATTTGTCTTTTTAGCTACCTGTGGCACACTGATGAGAACATAAAGAGTTCGAAACCGGTCTGTGTCTGGTGGAGAAAAGACAAATAACAAATTTGGCTACCAATTTGGATTTATAGGTATAATTCAATGGGAGTAGGGGCCTTTGCCCGTCCAGTAGTTGTTTCCTATAATCCTATTTATTATGAACGTTTTAGTCCATCAGGGCTAGAGGTCGCCGCTCTTGGTGCTTGCTTGGCAAGCCGCTATCGGTCACAGAGACATCTTCGATGTCTCGACTGGTAGTAGCAACTGACCACCAGAGGGATGCACTTATCTCTCATTACTTACTTGTGCTGGGTCTGCCATAGACTAGTTTGGTTTGCCTTTGTTATTTGTCTTTTCAGCTACCTGTGGCACACTGATGAGAACATAAAGAGTTCGAAACCGGTCTGTGTCTGGTGGAGAAAAGACAAATAACAAATTTGGCTACCAATTTGGATTTATTGGTATAATTCAATGGGAGTAGGGGCCTTTGCCCGTCCAGTAGTTGTTTCCTATAATCCTATTTATTATATCACTTTTTAATCGAAAACTTTTTTTTTTCAAACGGGAAGGTGGTGGCTCATAGTGTTTGAAAACTTATAATTTTTTTTCTGATTTCATTGATATCTATTTCATATCTGTGCTATTTATTTTCAATTTTATTTCATTCGTTTGGAATTCCAAAGCACTCTGGATGGATTTCTGAAAATGCTTGAAAAAATTGAACATCGGCTCAAAAATTTGCGAAACTTACATGGTGTATGCAGAATGTTGCCCTGCATCCAAGTATGTAAAAATATACAGGGTGTTCCATTTGAAAATCGAAAGTTGAAGTAATTTCCGGATAAACCGGAAGTGGTACCATAGTGTTTGTAATGTGCACAAATACATTTTAAACGGTAGTTTATGCCCCCCAAATTTCAAATGGATAAGTTAAAAAATAAAGGAAATATAGGGGTGAGCCAGTATCCTGTGGCACCCGGTGTATTGGCCCACGAAACGCTCTTTTCAGCATATAAAATATGGAGGTACTACTTCCGGTTTTACCGGAAGTGACTTCATTGTCATTTTTTTAAATAGCACCCCATACATTTTTTTCGAAATCTCTACTAAGCGTAAAATTTCCTTTCCGATGATGTGTCACAAGTCAATATTTCCTCACCAATAACCTCCTAACAACTTAATTCTTCCCGAGGTAAGGCAAGTTGCTATTAAATTATCAGTTATGCCATGGAAAGAGATTTTTATTGTTATCATAAAACAAAACAAAGTGCAAAAAAACTGTGAAACTAATGTTAAATGTCGATTTGTTGACATTTGTGTTTGTTTTTGTTCTTCACGGCACAATTGATAATTTAATAGCAATTTGTCTTACCTCGAGAAGAATTAAGATTAAGATTAGGGGGTTGTTGGTGGGAAAATATTGAAATATTGACTTGTGACACATCATCGGAAAGGAAATTTTACGCTTAGTAGAGATTTCGAAAAAAATGTATAGGGTGCTATTTAAAAAAATGACAATGAAGTCACTTCCGGTAAAACCGGAAGTATTACCTCCATATTTTATATGCTGAAACGAGCGTCTCGTGGACCAATATTTATTCCCCAATTAAAAAAAAATAATAATTAAATTTTCACTGAGTTATGGCTTTGGCCGTTTTTTAGAAGACAGCCTGTATATATTATTACAAGTAAAATTGACAAATTTACCCTTAGAGAATGGGAAGAGTTTAAAATCAAATCTCAATTACCCACATTGGATGAATTATTCGTATTTTTGAGATCCAAAGCTGATCTATTAGAAACATTGCAAATTGGCAACAAAACTCATTCTCAAAATTCAAAATTAAACTTGCATAAAAACAATTATGCAAATTTCTCTGTCAACAATATTAAATGCAATTTTTGTAAGGGTCCTCATTTAATTTACAATTGTGAAATTTTTTATAAATTGAATAGGTATTCCAAACAGATATGAAAGGGTAATAAAACTAAAGCTCTGTGTTAACTGCTTAAGAACAGGTCACAGTGTAGCTAAATGTCAATTTGGTTCATGCAGAAAATGCAAAGAAAAACATAACACTCTTTTACATAAAGAAGAGCCTATCACAATTTCAAACAATTTCGAAAATGATACTCAGGTTAATATGTGTTCAAGTCATAATTCATTAAATACGCAAGTTCTATTGTCTACTGTAATAGTTAGAGCAAAAGACTTTCAAGGCAATTTTCATAATTGCAGAGCTTTGTTAGACAGTGGTGCACAATCCAATTTTCTCAGAACGATTTTCTGCAAAATTGAATTTACCACTGCTATCCACTAATATTGCTATTATAGGCATCAATCAAGTTGTCTCCAACTTAAAGGAGAGATGTGATGTTGCAATATCTTATAACAATTTTGTGACAACTCTCTCATGTTTTATCGTTCCTACTATCTCAAGTGAGTCGCCTCATCAAAGACTGGATATTTTCACTTGGAAGTTTCCCCAGGATATTTTATTAGCAGATCCTGATTTTCATGAACCTGGAGAGGTTGACATGTTAATAGGAGCTGGCTTATTTTGGGATTTATTGATTGACGGCCAAATAAATCTGGGAAAACGTATGCCTATGCTTAAAAATAGCAAATTAGGTTGGATTATTTCAGGAAAACTGCCTATTACTACAGTAAAGTCGTATTGCAGTTTTTCTAAAACATTGTACTATCATGAAGATGAACAATTAAAAAAATTTTGGGAACTTGAACAAGTTCCTTCTTGCTCTCTTATGTCAGAGGACGATTTACAATGTGGGGAGTTTTTAAAAAAAACTACTTCTTATACTGATACAGGTCGATTTGTTGTCAGATTTCCATTTAAATACCCTGTTCATTTACTTGGTGATTCAAAAGCTACAGCAATTAAACTTTTTTATTCTTTGGAACGTAAATTTGCTTCTGATCCTAATTTTAAAATTCAATATAAACAATTTATCGATGAATACCAATTTTTGGATCACATGCCTAAGTTAAAGTCTTCTGAGGTCTCAAACGATATTTCTAGTTCTTACTGTTTACTTCATCATGGTGTACATAAAGAATCTAGTTTGACGACTAAATTAAGAGTCGTCTTTGATTCATGTCCATCAACAACAGGATGGTCTGTTAATGACTTACAGTTAGTAGGCCCTAAAATCCAAAACTATGTTTTTTCTATTTTGTTGCGATTCCGTAAACATACGTTTGTTGTATCTGCTGATATTACCAAAATGTATCGTAATATTCTTATGAGCCCCAATGATAGATCATTGCAAAGAATAATATGGCGAGATAATCCTCAAGATGATATTTCTATTTTTCAATTAAATACTGTCACTTATGGCACTACTGCTGCACCATTCTTGGCTATTCGATGTTTAAACGAATTAGCAATAAAAAATAAAAATAAATTCCCATTATCATCCCATATTATTTTAAATGTTTCTATGTGGATGATCTATTAAGCGGCTCTGACAATTTGAAAGAATTAAACACAATTTGCCTGGAAATTTCTTCTATTTTAAAAGCAGGCAGTTTTATTCTTCGCAAGTGGATTTCAAATAATATTAATGTTTTGAAAAATATTGATGAATCATCTGATCCAATGGGAATTTTAAATTTGAGCGAAAACGAATGTTCAAAAACATTAGGTATTCAATAGATAAATCTTTCAGATGTTTTTAAAATATCAAATTTCAAATTTTGAGCCAGCAGAAGCAATATCCAAGCGTAAAATCTTGTCAGATATAGCGCAGGTTTTTGATCCATTGGGACTAGTGAGTCCATATACAATTTTATCCAAAATTATTATTCAAAGATTGTGGTCTTTAAAATTGGACTGGGATGAAAACATCCCAGAAGAATGGCGTTTAAAATGGTTTCAGTTCAGATCACAGTTAACTCAATTAAATCATTTACAAGTACCACGTCGTGCAATTGGTAAAAATTGTCATTTTTTGGATATTCACTGCTATTGTGACGCATCTTTAAATGCATATTCAACTTGTATTTACGTACGTAGTCAGAGCCACTCTGGAAAATTTGTGGTAAATTTATTATGTGCTAAAACCAAAGTAGCACCATTAAAATCTATTTCTATTCCACGATTGGAGCTCTGTGCTGCTCTATTAGGTGCTCAATTAATGAAACAAGTAATTAACGCTCTATCGATGACATCAAAATGCTATTTCTGGTCAGATTCACAAATCATTCTTTGTTGGATTAATACAGAGCCAAAATTACTCCAAACGTTTGTTGGCAATAGAGTATCGAAAATTCAAAGTTTAACCAAAGAGAATGACTGGCATTATGTTAATACCAAACATAATCCAGCTGATCTGGCCTCTCGCGGAGTTTTACCCGATAAATTATTATCCTCCACCGTATGGTGGCATGGTCCAGAATTTTTAAATTCTGTTGAAACCGAATGGCCTATAAAATCTATTTCCAGTTACGATGAAATTGATATCCCGGAATTAAAGAAAAAATGTCAAATAATTCCTGTTATCAATGAGGAACACAATTTTAATCTATTCAATCGTTTTTCTTGTGCAGATAAATTAAAACGGGTAACATCCTATTGTTTCCGATTCATTCACAATTGTAGATTAAAGAAAGATTGCCGAAAATCAGGTCCATTATCTATTCATGAATTGGAACATTTATGGTTGCAATTAATCAAAATTGCACAAGAATGTTTTCATGAGGAAATATCCATTTTAAAAAGAGATCAATTGCCAGATAAAAAGACAAGATTATCACCTCTATCTCCATTTATCGATAAAGATGGATTATTACGTGTTGGTGGACGTCTTCAATTATCTTCTGTAAACTCTAATGTTAAACATCCATTATTATTATCGTCCAAGCACAATTTGACAAAACTTATTTTTAATTATGAGCATAAAAGATTGCTCCATGCAGGACCCCAATTATTATTAGCGACTGTACGTCAAAAGTATTGGCCTGTCAGTGGAAGAAATTTGGCTAAAACTACGGTAAAGAACTGCATTATTTGTTTCAAGTTCAAACCTATTCCAGCAGTCGTCCCTATAGGGAATTTACCTGAAAGGAGAGTATCACAATCTCTTCCATTCCAAGTCACAGGTATAGATAACGCTGGTGCGTTTTCTTTAAAAGATCGAAAGGGCAGGGGTGCAAAAATTACAAAGTGCTACATATGCGTGTTTGTATGTTTCAGTACAAAATCCGTACACTTAGAGTTAGTAACAAATTTAAATACCGAATCATTTTTGGCTTGTTTGAGGCGATTTACTTCTACTCTGATAATGGTACTACTTTCCTAGGAGCACATAATGAATTACATTCATTAGGAGAATTTCTATTTAACAATCAAACCAATATCGTTGATCAAACATCACGAAATAATATTTCTTGGCATTTTATCCCTCCATATAGTCTTAATTTTGGTGGGCTATGGGAAGTGGCTGTAAAAAGCACCAAATATCATTTAAAGCACATCATGGTAAATGCAATCCTTACTTATGAAGAGTTCTATACTTTAATAACCCAAATTGAAGGTATTCTTAATTCAAGACCTCTATTTGCTATGTCATCTGACCCTAATGATCTGTCTCCTATTACTCCCTCTCATTTCCTGATTGAACAAATCTTAACAACCCCACCGGATCCTGATTTGCAAGATGTTGTAACAAACAAATTATCACGTTTCCAGTATGTGCAACAGCTCATGCAACAATTTTGGACTAGATGGAGAAATGAGTACATTTCTCAACTTCACCATCAATACAAATGGAGAGGTGTTCCTACCATTCTGAAAGTTGGAGTTTTGGTGCTTGTCAAGAATGAAAAGTTACCACCCTGTCGATGGCTGCTGGGTAGAATTCAAAATTTGTATCCAGGTAAAGATGGATTGTGCAGAGTGGCTGAGATCAACACTTCGAAAGGTCTAATGAAGCGGTCTGTTAGACATTTGTATCCTCTTCCAGTTCAGGATGATCTCCAATAGATATGCTAGTTGTTTTCTCTGGAACAATGTGTCAAGAATACAACCGAAGAAGACATGAATTTATATATTAGATAATGTAAATTACCTACTTGTTTATTTTTTGAAGGATCCCTTCAAAAGGCGGGAGCTATGTTAATGCATTTTTAAAACTATTTGTTATGAAAATTAATTAATGAAGGCTTTGACTTGTAATATAAAAATTAAGTTCAAATATCCATAACAACATGTAAACAAAAAGAATAATAAAAAAAATATTTACCATTTTCTGCTTTGAAAAAAGTACAATCTAATTACAATTATCAATCTATTTATATATGTATAAACAGAAGTTTTTCAACATACTTACAGTTGTAGATAAAGGACTAAAAAAAGTAGAAGGTACTTTAGAAATTAAAATTACTCCCAGTTTATATTTAATTACTAGTTTTTGAAGCCCATAAAATTCTCAAATTAAATATATCTGTAAAAACTACATAGAGGACATACAACGTACAAAACTACTTTCCCCTTCTAAGTGCTGTTGTTTCGGATCATCTCCCAAATGCCAGCCAAAGTCATATTATGCAACCCTCACAACAAAACAAACCTGATAGCATTTCATTGGTTCAATTTATATCTGTAAACAAAAAGGGTATAAAAATGGATGGATTTGCATGCGCCAATGGTTGCGCAGAGCGTTCATAATCAGTCTAATTCTTTTAGGTCTGTGCTAAGTATCTAATAGCATTCCATCAATTAAGTATACATTTACAATACTAGCCCGCTTTTTTAGTAAACGCTACAACCTTACATTTGGATGCATAAGGCCGACCCTAGACGCTACTGTGCACTTGTACGGTATGCTTGCGCAAGTGAATCGTTACCAGCAGAACTGAGCGTGTAGAAGAATAGTTTGCGCAGTTATGCAGTTCAAAAACAATTGGCGCAAGTGACTTGTGCACAAACTATTCTTCTACACGCTTAGTTCTGCCGGTAACGATTCACTTGCGCAAGCATACCCGTACAAGTGCACAGTAGCGTCTAGGGTCGGCCTTTAGGTAATTTATTATTTATGCACCAACTTTGAACCGCATCAATATCATCTTGCAGAAATATGCCATCAACAGAACAAGTTATCTTCCTATACATATATCTTAAGATCATCCGCAAATAACAATCTATGACTGTTGCTACGGGTTTTTAAAGCTAAATTAAATATAATTAACAAAGGTATGCTTAGAACATTGCTGCAGTCCTTGACCAAGAAAGAAGGTATTAGATCGAGACCAGAGGTCTTTGTTTTTTAGTTTAGCAGTTGCTTTTTGAATTTCACTATCAAAATGAATGGAAATACTATTTAGAGCAGTCACAATGAATGAATGAATGAATGAACTTTATTGAATTAGGAAACCTAATATACATGTAAAGAAGATAAGATAAAAAAAAGATACAAAATAATATTATAATATTAAGATATATACATTCTTAACCTAACAAATTAGATACTTTAAAACTTACATAATATTAAGGGTATTTAGTTATTACTCTTAATAAATTCTTTAAGTTTGATTTTGAAACTATTTAAAGTTATAGAATCTTTTATAGACTCAGGTAATTCGTTAAATTTATGGAAACCTTTAAAATACAATGTATTCATAGTACTTCGGCAGTTAGTTCTTGAAATATGAATATTGTTTAAACCTCGTGTATTATGTTTATGAACATCTTTGTTGAAAGTAATGAATTGCTGAAAATATTCTGGAGCCATGCGATTTACTATTTTATAAACAAAAATCATAGTAAAATAGTACAATCTGTTTTCCACTGAAAACCAATTAAGAGATTTCAACATTGACCTTATTGGAGTAAGACGACTTGTCTATAGAATTACTCTCATCCCACGATTTTGAAGTTTTTGTAACATATTTAATTTATTAAGATTAAATAAGTGTAAAATAGATGCACAATAATCAAAATGTGGCTGAATAATAGTATTATAAATCGTGATTTTAGTTTCGGTTGATAAATGTTGGGATATTTGGCTAAAGAAATAAAGTTTTTTTGATATTTTTTTATAGATATAGTCAAAGTGACTGTCAAAGTTCAAAAAACTATCTAGTTGAAATCCCAGATATTTTAATGTAGAGACAATTTTAATTTGTTCTCCGTTAATATTCAAATTTATATTGTCAATATCAAGAAAACCATATTTATATTTTGTGGTAAATATCATTGCCTTTGTTTTTGCTACATTTAATTTTAGTTTGTTGGTGCTTAAATATGTATTCATAGTTACTAAGATATCGTTCATTTTTTGGGTAGCTCTTTCCAGGTTAACATCACTGCAAGCTATTAAAGTGTCATCAGCAAAGAGGTTAATGAATTCACATTCTACAAATAATTGTATATCATTTATATATAATAAAAATAGGAGGGGGCCTAAGACACTACCCTGTGGAATCCCAACATTATTATCTAATTCAGTTGATATATTATCCTTAAAACGGACCCTCTGTTTGCGATTTAGTAAATAGTCACTGATCCAATCAAGCACCTTCCCAACAATACCATAATTTTATTGTTCTAACAAAAATATAGTAATAACGTATTTTTTGTTATCTAAGCTATCTTTAAAGTTGCCTAATGTAAATTGTAAAGCTGTTTCGCATGAATATATTTTACAAAAACCGGACTGCTTATTTATTAATATTGAATTCACAGAAACGTGGCGCAATAATTGTTCATATACAGCTTAAAGAGAATGCATAACATTCTATGTAGGCACATCCTATAATGTATACAAAAATAAATAAATAATATGTCAATATACATTTTACGTAAACATTAACATTACTAAAACACAACATTATACATAAAAAAGGAAAACTATGTTAACATAATTTTTTTTCAATATAAAAAATAATTCAAAATAGCTACTAAACAACAAAAAAAAAAAAAAACAGAAAACATATTTATATCTTATACCTCTTATAAATTATTATCATCACAGGTACTAATAATGATTTCTTTAATTTCTTTCTTAAACCTTGTATTATTTAGTGGTTTCACATATGATGGCAATTTATTATAATACTTTACTCCCCTTAAGTATATGCTATTCTGACCATAAGTTGTAAAAGTTTGTGGTATACTTATATCAGTGTTGCGTCGGTTGTTATGATCATGTATTTGGTTTCTATACACAAACTGAACATTAGTATGCCGTGAGTTATTAAGAGCTTGATGGATGAATATGCAAGTTTGATAAATGTAAATACTATTTAAAGATAATATACTGTAGTTCCCATATAGATCATTTGTATGGTACCTATCGGGTAACATGTAAATACTCTTTATAGCCCTATTTTGCAGTACTTTTAAAGGTCGCAATATGTTTTCATAAGTAGGATACCATACAATTGATAAATATTGCAGGTGAGAGTGAATCAATGAATAGTATATGGATCTTAAATATTTATTTGGAACACAATTAGTCGTTTTAAGATCCCTGTGACAGGTGAAATTTTGCTTCTCAGATAATTTATATGTTCAACCCATTATATTTTTTTCATCTATCCACAGCCCTAAGTACTTAATTTTATTAGAATAATTTAACAACTCATTATTATCAAAGGTAATAGGTTCATTATCAAAAATTTGTCTTTTATTTATAATCATATATGATGATTTTAAAATATTTAATGTCAGTTTATGTTCTTGCAGCCAAATATTTATCACATTCATATCCTGTTCTATGAACTGCTTAATTTCATCCATTTCCTCCGAAAAGTAAACAATAGTAGTATCATCAGCATATAACTTGATTCTCCCTTTTAGGTTTAAATTAGCTATAGAGTTTACATATACCAAGAACAAAGTTGGCCCCAAAATTGATCCTTGTGGTACACCACAAGGGTTATTTTTTATACTGCTCTTGTACTCCTCTAACTGTACGCATTGACGCCTATCTTGTAAATAGTTTGTAAACCATGCGAGACATTTATTTTTTATACCTATCAAATTAAGCTTTTTTATGAGTATTTCATGATTCACTGTGTCAAAAGCTTTACATAAGTCAAGCGACACAAGTGCGCATTTGAGACCTTTATCGATGTTAACCTGTATTTCAGAAATTAAATCTACCACAGCTGAACTTGTGTCACTTGATTTACGAAAGCCATATTGAAATGGAAAAAGAAATTTTATATAATTTAAATGTTCAATTAACCTATCATTTACAATTCTTTCAATAATTTTTGAAATAATTGGCAATACTGACACAGGACGATAGTTGTTGCAACTCTCTTTATCCCCTCCTTTAAACAACGGAATCACTCTGGCATCTTTAATACCATCCGGAACTTCTCCACTACTTAACGACTGGTTGATCACTTTACTCAGAACATCTGATAACTCACTTTGACATGCTTTAACAGTTTTAACATCAATATCATCAATTCCACTGGCTTTTGTTGAATCCAGATCACTAATTATTTTGAGAATTTCCATTGGAGTTGTTTCTCTAAAACACATTTTCCTTTCGCTTGTTGTTTCATGGTCGAGATTTAGAGGAGAATTTGGTATCTTATTAGCAAGATTTTGTCCAACATTTACAAAAAAGTCATTCATTTGTTCGCCAATGAGTATTTTATTTGTCGTAATACTACCATCTGTTAACCTAATAGAGTTCACGATATTTTGTAATTTATCACTATTGTTTGTTAACACTGAATTTATTACTTTCCAGGTCTTTTTTTTATTACCATCAATATTGTTAAACTCGGTTTCATAGAATTTCTTTTTTGCACTTTTTATTTCTTGTACTACCCGTTTTTTGACATTATCAAGTCGCACTTTCATATAATCAATTTCTGGATATTGTTTCGCCTTTCTGTAGTAGTATCTCTAGCCTTAATAGCATTAAATACCAAACTGTTAAACCAAGGCTTGGAGTTCTTCCGAAACCTATTTTTACACTCTGTAAAGATTGTGTTCTTTTTAAAGCATTGTATAATTAAATTATAATGATTACTTACAATATTCGATTCAGAATAGTTTTCATTCAGTGTTTTTAGGTCATTTTTTATAGCTTCAACATTAACTTTCTTCTTCATATAAACTGAACGTTTATTTTTGCCAATAGTACTATCAAAACTCAATAATTGAAGTTCATGGTCACTTAATAATAATGGATAAATAAGTATTTACATTGATGCAATTTGTCATGACATGGCCTATTAGTGTAGGTACGTGAATTATTTGTTATTCTTGTCGGGACGGATGCATTGCATATTTTAAAATTGTTGGATAACCATACTTCTTGATAATTTTTTACAGTTTGCGTATTATTAAAAATGTCCACATTCATGTCTCCAAGTATAAACGTTTCAGTCCTATTAAGACTCTCAAGTTCTTCATCTAGCAGTTCCATAAAATCATTGAATCTTTGAGTAGGTGGATTGTATATAACCCCAATGCACTTGTTATTATTCTTCAGATGTATTAAAATAAATGATATATTTGTTTCTATTTTCTTAACAATACTGAAATTCAAACTATTTTTTATAAACAGGGCTGCACCTCCACCCTGTTTTTTTCTAGTAGCATAAACTGCTTTGTATCCTGGTAGATTGTAAAATATTTCCAATGCTTTCAACAAAATACTCAATAAAACTGTGTGCAATCTCCATGCTGTCATTAAGAACTTTTAGCCCATCACCAGTTCCAAAACTGATACGATTTGGAATGTCTTGACTGTTATTGTTGACTAGTTTTTTTAAGGTTTTCCACATTTCTTTAGGATTGTTTTTAAACCTGTCTACTTCATCATAATAATACTGTTTCTTTTTTAGTTTTAAGAGATTAACTACACCATTTCTATGTTCCTTAAAATTACATCAGATAAGTTAGGAAAATCTCTCATATGTAAAGATACACTTTGAAAAAAAAATACGAAAGGCATTTACAATATTCTGAGGGCAATCAAAGTAGTTTCCTTCATATTCTGTTCTACCTGGAATTCTAGATTGGACCTTTTCGAGTGAATGTATAAAATATAAAAAAAGTATAAAACTGGCATCGGTTGATTTCTTGTCTTTTAAAGCTGTTGACATATAACCACTCCAATTAATTAGTTCTTCCACGACTATACAATAATGCATATCGTACGCGTTTGATAATTTGCCAATAATAGTAATCATTATCCTTTACAGGGATTTATGAACTCATTACCACCGACTACTGACCAACCATTGGCCTCTAGTCAATCAGAAACTCACAATTTTTATAATCACCGGGTTTAAATTTTCATGTCACACAAAGTAGGCTAAGCGACGAGGACATTTTAAAATTAAATAAAGTTCTTCTGGCAGTTCTGACAAGTTTTCGCGCGTTTGTCTGTAATTTGACGTGTTATAATTATTTATTCAAAATATTTTCCCGAAACATAGTAGTCTGGAAAAACCATAGTATTCTAGTCGCTAGTTATGGCCATTACTCATTCGGTTTACGCAAACTATCCCACTAGGTAATGCCTTCATGACTCGCTCATTGAATAATATATACTATTAAAATCTTTCAATAATGGCCCAATTACCCACAATACATTTTGACAACATTTTTTATCGCACTTACCTACTGATAAAATGTCTTCCATAACAAATTTTTGTAATTTATTTATAATATAGGTTTTTTGTAATACATACTTTATAGTATAGATAGGAACATTGCCATAGTGGCCCATAACAGCGCAATTCTTTACTCGTGAAATTTTTCAATTGTTTTAACTTTTGGAGTGAATTTGAAAGGTTATTATTATTTTCGAATTCTCGATAATGGATAGTTCCTCCCTTAGCCTCCGAATGTATATAGCCACTCCCCATATATTGTAGGTATAGTGACTGTAGATTCCAGAGTCGTGTGACCTAGGTAGATGGATACTCTGCCGACTTTGGGCAGGCCAAAGTGGTCTTTTATGTCGAGAGCAGCGCCAGCATAGGCTGTTATTTTATTTTATTAGACTATTATTTTTATAATTTTTTTGTTATCATTTTTCTTTCAATATTATTATAATTATTAACTCACGCACCCTCTGAAAACTTATCTGGGAAATAACATTTGTTGTGGTTAATTGCGTCGTCATTGAAATGCACATCCTACCTTTTTAATTCTGATTCTAACGATCCTAATATATTTATTTATTTATTTATTTATTTATTTATTTATTTATTTATTTATTTATTTATTTATTTATTTATTTATTTATTTATTTATTTATTTATTTTCAACAGGTTAGAACCCAGTAACAGAGAGAAAGCTTAAAAAAAACATAACAAAATATTACACTACATACAATGTACAATACTACAAGTTTATAACCTAAGACTAACAGACAATAACTTACATATTAGTAAAAAAGTACTTTACAACTTGTTTCCTGAACATATTTTGGCTATCATTAATTATATCACAGTTATTGAATAGATCATTTCGTAGATTGTTATATAAGATACACATTCTTATAATGGGCGACTTAATATATCTATTAGTACGTGGGCAGTCTTAAGTAAAAAGACTGGAGGAACGTGTTCTGATATCAGGTACTTTAAAGTTAATTTGCGCAAGCAGTGAACTATCATCAATTTTATTATGTAGTAATTTATGAAGTAACAATAGTATAGTGACCTTCCTTCTTGCTTCTAGAGTGAGGTATTCATAATCTCTACATGTGTAAGTAGGGGATATTGATGGGGTATTCACCATGATCCTTAAAGTGTAAATATTTTAGGAATTTGTGTTGGCACCTTTCAATAGCATATATATATTTATTGTAATAAGGATCATAAATAACAGTGCAGTAGTCAAATTTACATCTCACATAGGTATTATACAGTAATTTAATGGTATATGTATTATGGATTTCTCTACTATTTCGTATAATGAAACCTAGCATTTTTAATGCACTATTGGTTAATTTATCAATATGTATTCTGAAACTTAATTTGTTGTCAAACATGATACCAAGATCCTTAAATGTAGTTACCTGCTTGAGATTTATGTCACCTATTTTATAACTAAAATTTAGTGCCTGATTCTGTTGCCCAGAATAAACCATGCACATGCATTTGTCTACATTAAGTGGAAGTGAATTAAGACGGGACCAATTATATAATGAGTTAAGATCATTTTGTAACATTTGAGAATCCGTAATGTCATTTATGGATTTGAATAATTTAGCATCATCAGCAAATATCAATATATGTGAATTTTTTATTACACTTGGTAGATTGTTAATAAATAAAATAAACAATAGAGGACCGAGGTTCGACCCCTGGGGTATTCCAGATGTTGGAATATATGCACTTGATGTATAATTATTATGTACTACATATTGTTCTCTATTGGCAAGATAGGATTTAATTATTAAAATAATTTTAGAAGGAATATTGCATTCTGTCAATTTCTCAATTATAAATTCGTGGCTAACCGAGTCAAACGCTTTTGCGAAATCGGTATATACCACATGAACATCCATTTTTTTTTCCAGAGAGTTTGAAATATACTGAGAAAAATTTACGAGGTTAGTAGTTGTAGATCTATTCATGAATCCATGCTGGTATGTTGAGATACTAGTTTTAATATTAGGATAAATGAATGAATATAGTATAGATTCGAAAACCTTACCAAAGTTAGGTAATATACTTATAGCTCTATAATTAATTATCAAACTACGATCACCTTTTTTATGGATAGGGCATACTTTAGTATATTTCCAGCTTACTGGAAATTTCGATGTTCTTAAACAAAGGTTGAAAATATATGTAAGTGGTGCAACAAGTATATATTTACAATCTTTTATAATAAATGCTGGTATTTTATCTAACCCTATAGTATGCTTATTTTTAAGCTTATTTGTGGCTTCTAAAACTTCATTTTCTGTGATGATAATATTATCACCAAGATGTTGGTAATCATCTACTAAGGTGTTCAATACACTAGCTGAATCTGAATAGACGCTCTTAAAATAATCAGCAAATCCTTCCACAATTTGTTGACTATCGGTCAATTGATTATTATCATAAATCATATTACAAGGAATACGTGAATTACCTTTCTTACTGTTAATGTATGCAAAGAAGTTATTTGGATTAGTCTTAATTTGGTTTTCAATTTTATGCAAATAATTTTGATAGCAGACTTGAATATCTGCTTTTAATTTATTACGAAGATAGGAGTAATCAAGACCACACTGTTGAATGTTATATTTTCTGAAAAGTTTTCTATTGCGTTCTTTAGATTTTATATCTGAAATTATTTCATGGGTGAACCATGGAGGATATTTGGACTTTTTTAAGCATGTTTTAGGAACACATACATCAAATATTTCATACATTTTTCTGTTGAGGAAATTAACTGCATTATCAGGATCACTATAAATATCAATGTCATTCCATTTAGTTTCCACCATAAGTTGATAAAGCAGCGGAAAGTTAGCCTTTTTAAAGTTGTATTCATATGATTTATTTAATTTAGTTTTTTGAATGTTGAGGGAAAGTTTACAATTTATTATTAGGGGTGGATGAAGATTGTCGATGATTGTTAAGGGCATATTAGCTAATTCAACAGAGCAGTCTAGATTGGTAAATACCACATCTAAGATCCTACCATGAAAATTTATTATAGAATTTTTTTGTAATAGACCAGTAAACGAAACAAAATTACTACATAATCTTTTTGTGTTAGAATTAGAATCATCATTTAACTCAGGTATATTTAAGTCTTCCATTATTATACAACTATTATTAATTGTTACAATTTGTTCTTCAACAATATTGAAGAACTCCTCATATTTATCTGAATGCATACTTGGGGGAATATAAAAAACACATAGGGAACATTTAGTATTACCCATCTCAACAGTGCAACATATTTCAATTATTAATTAATTATATGTTTTTATATAATAAAATTGTTCTATCTCCGTTATTTTTAGAGCTACAATATAATTCAAAAAACAGTTATGTTTGGTTTTTTATGGCCTACAACTTTTATTTAACAAATATTTTCATAAAACCCACAGTTTTCTCTTTAATTGCATAAATAAAAGTTTTCAAAACAAACTTTTTCATTTGAAGTAAATTTTTTATCACTTAGACTGAGTTTAGTAAAATGCATAAAATATATATTATAGCCATATTCTTTGGTTACAATTGCTTCTTTAGAAAATTAAAATCGGTTAATAAATAAGGCAAGGAAAAAATATTTCCTACGATTGCGCGCGCATGCCATTTTATTAACATGGCGGCTAACGCTCAAATCGGATTCTTCGGGACTTTTAGTATGTTATTATACATAACAAAAACTACATTTTTTGAAAAATTCAGCTCGGTGGTCAAAATGTCTAGGTCAAAACAGATTGTGCCGCGACTATAATTAATTGCTCATTATTAACCAGAAAAGTTCCAGAGTCTTTAAAAGTATCTACAATTATTATGTTAACGAGAAGTTGTCAAAAATATTAAACCTGAAAAATTTAGACCAATTAATATATTACCAGCATTTGAAAAGATTTTAGAGAAAGTTGTCTACTTGCAAATTTTAGAATGTCTCAAATAACCAATTAATCTGTGATTATCAATCTAGATTTAGGGAAAATCATAGCTATGAAAGTGCCCTACAGTGTGTCATAAATGATTGGAAAGAAGCACTCGATGAAGGTAAAGTAACTGCTATTATTTTTCTAGATCCAAAACGAGTATTCGAAACGATTGACAGATTCAATCTATTTGAAAAGCTAAAATCATTAGGTTTTAATGGAATAGTTTTAAATTGGTTGAAAGTATGAGCAATAAAAGACAAAAAGTTAAATATGAAGAGTATGTATCTAATGAGTCCCATATTATTGTTGGAATACCACAAGGTAGCATACTAGGACCCCTATTATTTGTTTTATATTTAAATGATATATATTTAATTTTTGAAAATACAAATTACCATGTATTTTCTTACTGAATTTCCACAGAGCAGTTCTACATGATTTGACCAGTTTACATGGGAATCGATTGTAACTCCTAGAAATTTAGTACACTTTGTATATTCAATATCAACATTTTCTATATTTATTTATCTTGGATAGTCAGCTTTATTCCTACTGTACCTAAATAAGATACTGTTTGGTTTTGTTGTGTTTAACAGTAATGAATTTTGAGCAAACCATTTGCACATTTTGCTAGTCGTCTCTTGAGCCTTAATCTGAATCTCATCATAATTTTTATCAAAAATTAGCATATTAGTGTCATCGGCATAGTTTGTTAGTATTACCGAACGATCATTTAAATAGATTCGTAGATCATTTACATATAGTAGAAATAATATTGGACCAAGTACATTGCCCTGTGGCACTCCTACGGTTGTATATTCATGCATAGCTTGAGCGATACCCTAATGCAATTTTCACAATAATAACCTTCTGACTTCTAGAATAGAATAGAATGTTTTTATTTAGCACTTTACTATTTATCACAAAGAGTACATTTCTACATAACCTACAAAAAATATTATACAGGGTGTCTCAGATTTTACTCGGAAAAATTTAATAGATGATAGATCTAGCAAAAATAAAAAGAAAAGTTCATATAAACTTGTACGTTTTAAAGCTTCGTTTCGTAGTTAAAATACAATTTTTCAGTCTCTTGAATTTTTTATCTATCTTGCTTACTAGAAAAAAAATTAAATTTGTTTATCCGCTTGCGCATGGATAAATAAATAAAAAATTCTAAAGACAAATAAATTGTATTTTGAATTACTCGATCTATACATCAAATTAAGCTCCTTATTTATTACTAAAAACGTGAAAAGTTTTATCAAATTTGGCCAAATATTTGAAAAAATCTGGTTTTTTAAAATTTAACACTCTGTATCTCGAAAACAAAGCTTTAAAACATACAAAGTTTATATGAACTTTTCTTTTTATCTTTGTGAGAATTTAATACACGATAGCGTGTATTAAATTCTCCTGAGTAAAACCTGAGACACCCTGTACATACATTGAAGACTGGGCCAAAATGTAATAGTATGTTCCTTGAGTAAAAATAAATCATTTTAGCCGCACATACCTTGGTACCATTTTGCTTCCTTAAAAAGTTATGAACTGTTAAAAACTATTTTTTTATTTAAATTTTTTGTTATAATATGTCTATTACTATTAAGGTTGCGATTTACTCCTCTGATATAAACCGCGATTTCTTTAGGAGTAAATTTTGCAGAAACTAATACACGGATTTTGAAAATTAATGTATCTAATTTTGCAGAAAAAAGTGTAAATGGCCGTGAGGTATTGAAATTACCATTCTTATCTATAATTGAGAAGGAAAAAATAAGACTGTACCTATTGGCAATACGTAGGCAACTCATTCAATCGCTTGTATTTACAATTTTGTATTTTTTTTGTAAAAAGAAATTAGCTTACGGCCGAGTACAAAGTGTTACTTAAAAGCTCACCAAATATTGTCGCTCAAATTAACGTATCTTTCGTGAAATTGACCCTCAAAGGAGAATTTTCACATTTTTAGGTCAAGTAGTCATTTGCATTGCTGAAATAGCGCCCGAGAATAGGCAAATTACAGAACAATATTGCATTACAACTTGGTCTTACACTCTGGAGATGTCAGATGTCAGAATGTGCGAATTAACCTTAGACACCCAGTAGGGTATCTGTATGAAGAGGAACAAATAAAACTTATCTATCTATCTATCTATCTAGGCAACCATACAAAGCATATTAGAGTATTAAATCCTAGCCTTAACGTGATTTCATCCAAATTTGGCATATGGGGGTTTTTTGGGCCGCTGAGTAAAGTCGTGTTAACAATAATTGTGGCGAATAACATAGAGGGCGCTACGAACGCCTAATTTTTTCTTTTGTTTTAGTCATTAATTTTTTGAGCATCAACTTTTTAAAAAAGTAATGTTTGTTTTTAATGCAGCATTAAATTCTACGTAAAAAAGGAATACTTATTTTATTTCGGTATAATGCTAATTTTTTCTTTTGTTTTAGTCATTAATTTTTTGAGCATCAACTTTTTAAAAAAGTAATATTTGTTTATAATGCAGTATTAAATTCTACGTAAAAAGGAATACTTATTTTGTCCGTGTCGGTAAAATGCACCGTTTTCGAGAAAAATGCATTTAAACCTGTGGCACAACGAAGAGAATTATGTAAAATTTAAATTATGAATCTACTAGGTACATGACTAAAACTGACAGTAAAATAATTCAGTATAATAGATAAAACGCAGTGTTTAAGAAGAGAGATTTTATTAATTTAACAAATTAAGCAATTTAAAAAAATTTAAATAAAAAAATTGTTAACTTTTTAAGGAAGCAAAATGGGTACTATGTTCGGCTAAAATGATTTATTTTTATTCAAGGAACCTACTGTTACAGTTTGGCACATTCTATAATGGACAATTTAAATATTACTTAATTCTTTTCATTGTGCTATAGGAAGTTTAATCGCATTTTACTCGAAAACGCCGCATTTTACCGACATAAAATGAGTATTCTTTTTTGATGTAGACTAAAATTGAATGCTGTATTAAAAACAAATATTACTAGAGAATTGAATAATGCCGTAGACCCCGAAAAAGAAACATGATGCAGCTACGGACACGTGTTTCGGAGTTATTGCTCCTCATCAGCGTAGCGTAGCTTAAACAATGGATCTGTGTAATAAGATCAGAACAATAACTAAAGGTTAGAAAGCACAGTACACAGTACTCAAATTCGTGCTTTCGTGCATCATGGTCCACGATTGCAGCCTCAAATGACAGCAGTCAGCACATAGAGCTCTATGGGTACTGTTCTATTTCTACCTAGGCAAATATAAACAAAAGAGTGACGTTTAATAGGGTTAAATAATACCAGAGAATTGAATAATGGTCTAGACCCCGAAAAAGAAACATGATGCAGCTACGGACACGTGTTTCGGAGTTATTGCTCCTCATCAGCGTAGCAATGAATCTGTGTAATAAGATTTTACCCTATTAAAGGTCACTCTTTTGTTTACAAATATTACTTTTTTAAAATGTTGATGCATTCTGGAATACACTACAATGTGCTTAAAATTTGCAAAAATTTTTGAAATCCCCTTAAATAGGGTCTTCTGAACACGAATATCTGGTTTTTTCCCCCGGAGACGAAGGGTTTTTCCAAAAAAAATTTTTTTTAGCGAATTTGGCGAATTTCAACCAACATTTTTTTATTATTTTCACACTTTAAATACGACTTTTGACACAAAATACGTTTACAAAATTATCCTATAAAGTGTCCTGAACACAATGTCACACATATTTTATGCAAAAAAGCATATTTTACTAGAAAAATTGAATTTTATACACAGCACACATGACATAAATAAAGATCGTCCCTGTTTGCGACTACGTATGAAACTGACAGATTCTGGCTGTGTCTAAAAACACGCCTAAGCTAACAAAACACTGAATTGTATTAAGATTATTAGGTTAGTCTTGAAAAGGAAAAAAGGTCGCATTCGTATGTCTATTGTCTAGCAGTGAAATATTAGTCATTTTAGCTCATTTAGTCAATAACAAATTTTAACGAATTAAATTGATTGGTTAAAAAATGTTATCGTCCGGCAAGGACCAACGAGGAGGTATGAGCATTACCCTTGCCAGGAAGGGATGTTTTGGTTAGGTTAGGTTAGGTTAGGATAGGTTAGGTTAGGTTAGGATAGGTTAGGATAGGATAGGTTAGGTTAGGTAAGGTAGGACATATATATATATTAGTCATTTTAGCTCATTTAGTCAATAACAGATTTTAACGAATTAAATTGATTGGTTAAAAAATGTTATCGTCCGGCAAGGACCAACGAGGAGGTATGAGCATTACCCTTGCCAGGAAGGGATGTTTTGGTTAGGTTAGGTTAGGTTAGGTTAGGTTAGGATAGGTTAGGTTAGGATAGGTTAGGTTAGGATAGGTTAGATTAGGTTCGGTTAGGTTAGGTAAGGTAGGACATATATAAAAATAAATTATTACATGCACACTGCATACTCCACACTGCATACTCCACACATGCATACTGCATACTCCACACGTGCATACTGCATACTCCACACGTACAAGTAAATAATTAAATATATTTGTACCTAATTATTAAAAAAATAATAAAAATTCCTTAAAATAAAATTAATAAAAATTCCTTAAAATAAAATTAATAAAAATTCCATAACAAAAAATAAAATAAAACAAAAACTCTAACGTACAATAAAATTTAATACAAATTCTATAACATAAAATTCACATGTTCCGCGATCCATATATTACAGAAGCCGTCTAATCGGAACTACTCGAGTCATCACCAGAATTGGAACATGCTGGAGGGTAGACTTGTCCCATACACTTAGAGAAGTGGTGATACCTGTCTCTGTGGTCAGGATATCTCTTCCTGAACTGGCATTCGGCTAAATATCCATCAAAATGTTGTTCTCGACGGCCATATCGAGGAATACCAGCTCGCACGTCCCTCCAACAACGTTCAATATTTTGGGTATGAGCCCCAGTGTCTGGATCGACAAAATTTTTAGAGTGGTTAACCGTTTCATGCTGAAAACCTTCGTCTGTCAAACAGTCGTAAGCTTTCCAGCAATCAGAAATGATAGTGGTACCCGGTAGTATCCACTTCTTAATTACTTCGAGCAGAGTGTCCTTCGTTCGATTCTTACCGGAACAAAGAAACACTTTTTTGAACCCCGTTCAAAACCTCCAAAAATCCATTGTCCGTCAATTATTCTAGCCCTATTATATTTCCTTTTACCCATTTTAGCCTCATCAATTTCTACAACCATGCCAGGCCCTCCGATAGCTTCAGATTCATTAACAACACTCACAAGACACACCTCTCTACAAAAACTTGACCAATCCACTACCGTTCTAGAAGCTAACTCCAATTCATGCTCTAACAACACTTGCCTCGGATGATTAACGAACAACCATACACTAACAAACCGGCAAATTGTATCCATGGGCAATTTAGAATTTTCGAAAAAGGTGCCCTTTTTGGCTCCGACACTGTACGGGCACGTAACCTTGACTTTCTTGCGACTTGACAACGTTTTTACTACAAAGTTTGTGCATCTAAATCTGAAATGTGGCTTTGTATACAATTTGCATGGTTTATTACACTCTGGACATACTACATTACATTCAGGGAACACTCCAAGCTCTTGCAGAAACACAATTAACTTTTGCTCATCTTCAATTATTCGATTTAACTGGAAATGCGAAATTTTTCATGAATCATACATCCCGAACACGTACGTACACAGATACAAATTAAATAAACACATACTAGCAAGCAGATGCAAATAAATTATTGAAAATACCTCTCACCTCTTCGACGTTTCAGCTGCTACTGTTTGTTTTAACAACCGTTAAAACAATGAAATACTAAGGGCGCGTAAATCAACATTTTACTGCGGTAAATTAGTAGAACCAATCAGAATGCAGAATGTTTCAAACCAACCAATACAGATGGCGAATCGGAATTTTGGTTACGCCCTAAAGCATTTGCGTTCGCTTCACGCATGACGTCACTCATACAGTGTAATAGCCACATAGGACTGCCCATATGCGCCGTGCTTTTAGACACAGAGGGAATCGGAATCTGTCATTTTACATTTCGCAAGCACGGATGATCTTTGTTTATGTCTTGTGTGCTGTATAAAATTCAATTTTTTTAGTAAAACATGCATTTTTGCATAAAAATATGTGTGACAGTGTGTTCAAGACACTTTAAAGGATAATTTTGTGAACGTAATTTGTGTCAAAAAGTCGTATTTACAGTGTGTAAAATAATAGAAATGTTGGTAAAAATTCGCCAAAAAAAAATTTTTTTTGGAAAAACCCTTCGTTTCCGGGGGAAAAAAATTAGATATTCGTGTTCAGAAGACCCTATTTAAAGGGATTTCAAAAATTTTTGCAAATTTTAAGCACATTGTAGTGTATTCCATAATTACCGATTAATGACCAAAACATAAGAAAAAAATTTGGCGTTCGCAGCGCCCTCTACGTTATTCGCCACAATTGTTAACACTACTTTTCTCAGCGGCCCAAAAAACCCCCATATACCAAATTTGGACGAAATCGCGTTAATAGTAATAGATAACAAAAAATTTAAATAAAAAAATTGCTTTTAACGGTCCATGACTTTTTAAGGAAGCAAAATGGTACTAAGGTATGTTCAGCCAAAATGCTTTATTTTTACCTACCTAGGAACCTACTGCTACAGTTTGGCCCATTCTTTAACTTATACTTAAACCCCCACATCATATACAGGGTGTTTCATGAGGAACTGTACATAGTCCAATGGTAGATAGGGCCCATCAAGGTTAGTAACAAACCAATATTTAAAATCATTTTAGCCAAATATTTAGGGTTGTACAGGGTGATTTATGAATTTTTACCAAAATTTGCTTTCGTTGCCTTTTAGAAACTAATTGTCTGATTCAATTTATTTTCGGTACACATTAAGTACGATCAAATACTAACAGTTCGCCATAATTACAAAACCAAAATTCCAGGTCCGTATTAGGAGAAATTTAATTTTATCTGTGCCCCCTAAAAAGTTCACCCTGTATATGTTTTTTTTAAATCTTATTACTGAAGTTTGAAAGTACATAAACTACCAACAAAAGTGGAATACTTCGTTTTCTTGTCACACTTACAACAGATACAAAATAAACACATTAAATTTAAACATTATCTTGTTAAAATTCAAACTTTCAGTAATTCAATGCTATTTGTCAAAGTTCCTATCAGTTTAAGTTTCTAAGTAATTATAACTATTATTAGTTAAAAATAGTATGAAATACCAACAGTTAGTCGCAATCAGACAAGACTCCAGGACCGTATTAGGAAAAATCATCATCTCGTCGATTCCTCCTAAAATCTTCACCCTGTATATCTTATTCTTTACTTTACTTGCTATAATTTAAAAGTACATAAAGTATCAACAAGTAGTGTAGTGTGATCCACACTTTTCAATAATAATTATGAACGTCCAACTAACGACACATAAGTTGTGTAGTAATTAAAGGGTAATCTAGTACATTCTGTTCTAATTTGTAATGTAGAATATTTTCATGTTCAGTTCTAGTTTTAAGAAATGAACTTTTTTTATTTAGTGTGCAGCTAAAGACATTTGTGTAGGATTTCTGCGAAAGTTTGTCAATTCTTTCTAAAGTAGGAATATAATGGACTTTTTATCTACTGACACTGTTAACAAAAGGAGTAGTCGGCTTTGGCAATAGTTTGACAGGTATAATTGTTGATGAGGTATAACTTTTGTTTCTACGTTACTAATGCCATTAGTCCAACTTGAGAGCAGCAATTAATAGACCGAATTGAACAGTATTGTAACGTAATAAGAAACTACCCGGACGTTATACGAAAATCTGTGGGACATTTAGTATTTAGACAAATAAAATGTCGTGAAGAGGGGGGTTTACATTTTGAAAATAAGTTATAGATTTTTACTTTTTATTATGTTAATATGTATTATTTTGTTTTGTTATGTTGTTTTGTATTCATGTTGCATTTTTTATTTTGCTTGTTCTGTTCTGTTACTATTATATTGTTTTAAAATTCAATGAGTATTATTTACAGACAGAATAGCTGCTCTAACTGAAACCAATTTATTGAAAATGTCAATTTTATCGAGATAAATGTTGTTGGTTGGTTTAAAACCTGTTGAAAGTGTAATAAGAAAACGGATCACACTACTTGTTGATACTTTATGTACTTTTAAATTATAGCAAGTAAAGTTAAGAATAAGATATACAGGGTGAAAATTTTAGGAGGAATCGACGAGATGATGATTTTTCCTAATACGGTCCTGGAGTCTTGTCTGATTGTGACTAACTGTTGGTATTTCATACTATTTTTAACTAATAATAGTTATAATTACTTAGAAACTTAAACTGATAGGAACTTTGACAAATAGCATTGAATTACTGAAAGTTTGAATTTTAACAAGATAATGTTTAAATTTAATGTGTTTATTTTGTATCTGTTGTAAGTGTGACAAGAAAACGAAATATTCCACTTTTGTTGGTAGTTTATGTACTTTCAAACTACAGTAATAAGATTTAGAAAAAATATATACAGGGTGAACTTTTTAGGGGGCACAGATAAAATGAAATTTTTCCTAATACGGACCTGGAATTTTGGTTTTGTGATTATGGCGAACTGTTGGTATTTGATAGTACTTAATGTGTACCGAAAATAAATTGAATCGGACAATTAGTTTCTAAAAGGCAACGAAAGCAAATTTTGGTAAAAATTCATAAATCACCCTGTACAACCCTAAATACTTGGCTAAAATAATTTTAAATAGTGGTTTGTTACTAACCTTGATGGGCCCTATCTACCATTGGACTATGTACAGTTCCTCATGAAACACCCTGTATAACTATTTTTCAGAATTTTTTTAAAAGAAATTATGCTTTTAGCATCTCTTGCCTCTTGACTGAGGCTGTTATATTTATTAATTCCCTTAAAAAAGCAAATGAATTCTGCCCAGCGGTGGTCCGAACTTTTTGCAAAATAAAATTTTGTCGCCCTCTTGTATTATAACCATGAATGTAATTAAATATTTCCGGTATATTTTGCAAATATTCAGGTTCTACCCCCAGCCTAATTTTATGAATAAAAACCAACACATTAAATTCTAAAATCTTTTGCACACTCATTCAACCCAAGGTAGCCAACATGTGTATCTACTACAACCTAATATTATGCGCATAGTTTGATTTTGCAATTTTTGTATACGACCTATACATCCTTGGTTAGTTAGATATAAAACAGTACTGCAATAACAAAAATGAAGTAATATTATGGTGTTATACACTACTCTTCGAGTAACTACTAACCCTCCTTAGACCTCCTATTTTTTGGCAATTTTTTTACATAGATAATCAATGTATTTAATAAATTTAAATTTTAACCGGTTTGTGATAAATAAATCCCTATATGACTTTATGCCAGTATCATCCCTTTTGTTCTTGCAATTTTAATTTTAATTTATTTACTTCCACCCAATCACTCACCTTTTCTAATATTTGGTTTATTTTGACAACTAAACATACTATGCATGTATCTAATACACATATTACAGTGTCATCGGCAATACTTGGTAATTTGTATTTTCAAAAATTACGTATTTATCATTTAAGTATAAATATAAATATAAAACAAATATATGTATAATAATCCTAGTATGCTACCTTTAGTCCAAGCAATGGGGGTTTTCTATTCGCAAAAGGTCGGAAAGAAATGAAATTTGGTGGGATGGTAGACATAGGTCCCCTGATAGTACACCTCAGTTTGCGACCTCGGGGGGTTGCCGCTCGAGGGGTGGGGGGATAAAAACTCTGCGTCGCGACGCTTTTCGGGAAATAGCGCCGTTGTGGTAAGTGCTATCGAAAAAAAGTTCAAATAAAACATGTAGAGAATAAAATTGTGCACAATTTTGGTGTTTACATTTTTTGTCTGCGACCAATAGTATTCGCTCTACGGCGCGCCAAAGTTGGGGGTTGATTTGCAATTTTCAACAAAATCAGAATTTCATCGCGGATTAAGACGAAGATCGCTATCAAACAATTCTGTAATATTATTTTTCTGAAAGAGTAATGTTTTCTGAGTCTGCAGATGCCCGATTTGATATATTTAGTCGTGTATAATAAAATATATGATTTTTTGAAGCACGCCCCTACATACTCCGATATGGGTATTTTTTAATTATCATTATCTACGGTCAATATGTTCTTATTATTGTTAACCTAGGCGCCAAATTTATTATTTTTGCGCATGCATGATTCAAGGAAATTTTTCACACCACCCTTGAGGTAGAGTTGATCGGTGCGTTTTTTTTAATGTGGTATCCCCAAGAGGCCTAATCCACGGTCGATATAGGGGTCTATTTCACTTTGAGGCGCTTGCGACGTTGTAAAACTGATTTGCCTTCGTTGTCATCATCCTCAGACATCAATTCCGAGCCATAATCGGCTACTCGGCGTTGTCTGTTTGGTCCTCATCGTCCTGTATCTGATCGGGAACGTTTTCGGCATCTTCTGCATCGTCGTCGTGTAACCCAATCTGGTCGGAAATGTTTTCGCAGGACGTCCCAGTACAGTGTAAACACACAGAACCGAACATTTTAATCCTGCTTTACGGCAACCGCAAGCAGGTCCACAACCTTTCTGGCATCTGCACGAGATGCTCTTAAGTAAAACCTCTGGAGCTGGTTCCTTTGCGATTCGTATTGCATCCAGTCCTGTGGTTGTTCTTCGCCATCCATGATCTTCTGCGGGTTTCTGAACTCCCCGCCAGCTCTGTACTTGACCATAAGTACACAGTTAATGATGATGGCACGCATCGGATGTTGGTGGCAGCGCCGCGAGATTGAATGAATTTTTGGAGACGGCCCTTACAAAGTTGGTATACCGCAGAGACTTCAACTTACGATGTTCGCTTCCTGCACCATACTGCCTCAACATAAACAGTTCGCCAGCGGCAACGACTTCCGTTAATTCTGCATTAGGGTCGTCAAATCCCTGAATCGCGTCTGTTAATGTTGGGTTTTTTACTAAAGTTTTGAGGAATCGAATCTTGCCTTGATTGAACAACGCCGATGTAGTGTCGCATCCATTGAAGGCATGCACAAATAAGATACTTTTCGCAATAGCATCGCTATATTACAAACTCTGAGGCGGATAGAACACATCTTCCTTGTTCCCTTTACCTGGCCTGCACAAATAAACATTTGGGATCTCTCTGGCTTTAGCAGTCAACAACACAAGCAAATCTACGTCTTCTCCAATTACGAATACTGAGGTAAAAGAGGGAGTAAGTTTGATAGCAGTCTGCACAATTAATGAATCCGTGTCTTCGACCGCTTGCTTAACCGTGTAATTATGTGCTTTTAAGTTTGTCTGCAGCAATGTGATGGGACGAATATGGCGGAAGTGGTAAAATTTACCTAATATTTAAAAGCCGCTGGGATTTTTTTTAAATGGCGAATTAAATGGCTTTTCTTTTTATCTGGAAGCCTTATTTTCTAAAAACATTTTCACGCATAGATCAAGGAAATCGGTTGAGAACTTACAAAGATGTAGTTCATAACGTAATCATGTGTCCCATAACAACAGTATTAAATTAATTCTTAACAGAGTTACCTATACACTTAGCGTCATGGTTACAAAACAAAAACAAATGAACATTGATACTTAACTGTCACTTCGGCTGTTTTTAAAGAGTGTTTTGTGGTACCTAGTTTTGTCAAATGAAGACAAGATTTTCATTAAGGATTTATTGATTCGCGGCTATAAAGTTTCGCAAATAATACAACAATTTCCAGACAATAACTTTAAAAAAAGTACTATTTACGACTTTGCACGAAAGTTTCAAGAAACTGGAACGATTTAAAGACGTCGAAGAAGTGGTAGGCCGAGATCAGTAAGAGTAGAAGTAAGTATTTATTGTAACATTGTGTAATTAGTGTCAACGTAGAGAAAATATAGAGTAACTTAATTCTAATATTTTTGAATATTTTTTAGGAGAACATTAAACAGGTCGCCAATTTGGCAATTAGCCCTGTAAGGACACCGCATTCCAGTTTTAGTAGTCAAATTGCTCAACTAACTGAAACGTCTAGCCGCGAATCAATAAATTCTTAATGAAAATCTTGTTTTCATTTGACAACACCATTTTAACAAAACTAGGTACCACAAAACACTTTTTAAAAACAGCCGAAATGACAGTTAAGTATCAATGTTCATTTGTTTTGTAACCATGACGATAAGTGTATCGGTAACTCTGTTAAGAATTAATTTAATACTGTTGTTATGGGGCACATGATTACGTTATCAACTACATCTTTGTAAGTTTTTAACCGATTTTCATGTTCTATGCGTGAAAATGTTTTTAGAAGATAAGGCTTCCAGATTAAAAGAAAGGCCATTTAATTCGCCATTTAAAAAAAAATCCCAGCGGCTTTTAAATATTAGATAAATTTGACCACTTCTGCCATATTGGATTTATGATTCATGTCAATTTCTGCCATTCAATATTGTAGTGGAAGGCTTTGCATTTTAGATGATCCAAAAAAAATGAAAATCGGTAAGGAAACAAAAAAGTTATAAAGGAAAATAAAAATTTCTGTTTTTACCATTCCTGCCGAGACGTTGATAACACGCCTCTACATTTTTTGGTACAGCTCCATAGTTCTTCGACCGATTTTTTAAAACTACCCATCAAAATATTGCCACAAGACCAGTCATGATGATGAAACAAACCGTTTGTAAATTCGGCATTTCAACAAAATTCCAGCAGTTATTAAAAATTGCTCAAGTTTAAATACGTTTGCCTTGACATTTATGATCATAATATCAGCTTCTGACAGAGAATCGTTTAGCTGAAAGCTTTAGCTGTCGAACGAATCCAAAAAGTTGAAAATCGCTGGAAAAATAAAAAAGTTATAAGGTAAAATGAAAATTCCGGTTTTTTTTGGACCACCCGATATATCTAATTTTTGAAAATACAAATTACTATGTATTTGCCGATGACACTATAATATGTGTATTAGATACATGCATAGTATGTTTAGTTGTCAAAATAAACCAAATATTAGAAAAGGTGAGTGATTGGGTGGAAGTAAATAAATTAAAATTGCAAGAACAAAAGGGATGATACTGGCAAAAAGTCATATAGGGATTTATTTATCACAAACCGGTTAAAATTTAAATTTAATAAATACATTGATTATCTATGTAAAAAAATTGCCAAAAAATAGGAGGTCTAAGGAGGGTTAGTAGTTACTCGAAGAGTAGTGTATAACACCATAATATTACTTCATTTTTGTTATTGCAGTACTGTTTTATATCTAACTAACCAAGGATGTATAGGTCGTATACAAAAATTGCAAAATCAATCTATGCGCATAATATTAGGTCGTAGTAGATACACATGTTGGCTACCTTGGGTTGAATGAGTGTACAAAAGATTTTAGAATTTAATGTGTTGGTTTTTATTCATAAAATTAGGCTGGGGGACCTGGGTGTAGAACCTGAATATTTGCAAAATATACCGGAAATATTTAATAACATTCATGGTTATAATGTTACGGTTTTATGTAATGCTGGTACTTTTAATCATTTTACCATTTTATACGGAGAGTAAATAAATATTATGTGTAGCTTTGCTTATTTATTTGCCAACTAAAAGACAGTTATATATTGTATACTTGATTGCTAATATGTCGTAACATATTGATTCTTGACCTTCGAGAAGTCTGAACCTGAAATCAAATTAAACATATTTACTTAAATGTCAGCTTCACTTGGGTTAACAATTGGTAGTTATTCGTATGTTTACTAAGGTGCTGGATTTCAAAAGGTGGTAGCTACCTGTTAAGTATATCACACATACGAGTAGTATTCTTCTACGCCATCGGTGGGTGTATGCAGTCCATATTATTGCCGTTTTGTCTTTCGTTACATAATCTTGGCATTGCTGGGTATCTAATATTATATCCTTGGTTATTCCAGTTAAGTTATTTCTGTATTTGGCATGAGTTTACTAGATGTTTTGTGAGTTGACTTAACCTAAAAAGGAGAGAATAGTTTGTAATCTTGTTGTACCAGCTCGCATATCATAATTTAGTTTAACTCGTGTTAAAAGGAGTAATTTAATCCAGGAATATGACTACTTACCATATGATTTGTTTCCATATTATCATGTTATAATATTAGGTTGGGTTTCCTATTGATGCATTATGTAAATAAATCATCGACAGAACTGTCGGACTGTCATTTGCTGCTTAGGCCTGTTTTCGCCACACCACGTATTACTGCGATGGTTAAGACGTTACGGTTTTACCGACATTCAAGTTAGTAATAGCCACATAGTACTTTTGTTGTGGGATACTATTCTTCGAATAATGTTGTTTATTGTCTATTGGGGACTACCAGCATACTTGATCGACTTCTGTATTCCTATCTCTGAAAATTCCGTGGGTAAATGTATTAACCGTACTCTCGGTTACTTCGGCTCAAGGAGAGTCTGGTGAAAATTTGCTAATTCCGTACCGAATTCTGTATGCGAAGTGACGTTGAAATACCGTTTTTTTTTTAACTTCGCTTGAAAAATTAATGGTGGTGTGAGAAGCATGTTGGTGAATTTTGGCGGTGAGAAATTGCATATTTTCCTTATAATTTTGGATCCTTAGTGGATCTATTGATGGGAATTGCATAATTAGTTTGATGCTTTATTGGTACAGGGTTATGCAACGAAAAGGCCCACCCTTATATTTTCTTTATTTTTCGACTTAGGAAAAAATTTTCAAATAAAAGTTGTAGTGAATCAAATGAACTCATTTAAAACCCCTGCAAAGAATATACAGGGTGTTCCATAAAAGCGGGACAAACCTAACTTACATTTTTTTAAATGGAACACCCTATATTTTTTTACATTTTTCAAATCTGTGTTTTTTTGTGATTTCAAATATATATACCGGGTGCCACAGGATACTGGCTCACACCTATATTTCCTTTATTTTTTAACTTATCTATTTGAAATTTGGGGGGCATAAACTACCGTTTAAAATGTATTTTTGCATATAACAAACACTATGGTACCACTTCCGGTTTGTCCGGAAATTACCTCAACTTTCGATTTTCAAATGGAACACCCTGTATATTTTTACATATTTGGATGCAGGACAAAATTTTGCATACACCATGTAAGATTCGCGAATTTTTGAGCCGATGTTCAATTTTTTCAAGCATCTTAAGAAATAAGTCTAGAGTGCTTTGAAATTCCAAAATTGGTTATACGGTAGGTAAACTTTTTTACTTTTTATCACTTTTTTATCGAAAACTTTTTTTTTTCAAATGGGAAGGTGGTGGCTCATAGAGTTTGAAAAATTATAATTTTCTTTCTGATTCCATTGATATCTATTTCATATCTGTGCTATTTATTTTCAATTTTATTTCATTCGTTAAAAAGTATAAAAGCCACTTTCAAGATAACTTTTATTGAACCTTAACATAGTTACCTTTGCACTACGAATTGACACATAAAACAAAAGAATGGTGACATTTGTAAACAGTTTATTGCATTGATTAAAAAATAATAAAGATGCGCAACTGTCAAGGTTTCGAGATTTTAGTGTTGTATTTTTTTACCAATAGCTTCATGATTGTCTTCAATTTTAAGGGCTATACAGCCACATTACAAATACCTTCTCGTAGTACTAAAAATTGATGGTAATCATGAAGTTATTGGCAAAGAAATACAATACTAAAATCTCGAAACCTTGACAGTTACTGTTGCACCTCTTTATTATTTTTTACTCAATGGTTTATTGTTAGCAAAAATTATATTTTTCCTTTGAAGTTTACCTACCGTATAACGAATTTTGGAATTCCAAAGTACTCTAGACGGATTTCTTAAAATGTTTGAAAAAATTGAACATCGGCTCAAAAATTCGCGAAACTTACATGGTGTATGCAGAATGTGGCCCTGCATCCAAATATGTAAAAATATACAGAGTGTTCCATTTGAAAATCGAAAGTTGAGGTAATTTCCGGATAAATCGGAAGTGGTACCATAGTGTTTGTAATGTGCAGAAATACATTTTAAACGGTAGTTTATGCCCCCCAAATTTCAAATGGAAAAGTTAAAAAATAAAGGAAATATAGGGGTGAGCCAGTATCCTGTGGCACCCGGTATATGTTGTATTTTATATTTTACTGTTTTTTATTTATTGCAAATTTCGTGAACAATATTATTTATACCACCAGCATCTGCATGCGTATCAATCAGGTTAGCCATGGATGAAAAGTTTGCTTTTTGAATTTATTCAATTATTCTGTAAGGCATAAGTGTCAAATTAATTGTTTTTCATTCATGGCTACCCTGATTGATAACCACGCAGATTGCAGATGCTGCTGGTATAAATAATATTGTTCACGAAATTTGCAATAAATAAAAAACAGTAAAAGATAAGATACAACATATATTATATATTTCAAATCACAAAAAAACACAGATTTGAAAAATGTAAAAAATATAGGGTGTCCCATTTAAAAAAATGTAAGTTAGGTTTGTCCCGCTTTTATGGAACACCCTGTATATTCTTTGCAGGGGTTTTAAATGAGTTCATTTGACAACTTTTATTTGAAACATTTTTTCCTAACTCGAAAAATAAATAAAATATAAGGGTGGGCCTTTTCGTTGGATAACCCTGTATATTTTGGATGCTACAAACTTATCGAGAGTTTGAATTCGGATTTTTTATCACTGCAACTACGTGGAGTGGACCACCATCTGCAATTACTTTGCAACGTTTACTTTGAGCCCACACTACATCTAAGGGCTCCTACGAGTAATCCTACGAGTACTCCTACTAGCATTCCTACGGCTAGTCCTAGGACTACTATTGTGACTAGTTCTACCACTAGTTTCACCCAGTAATTTTCTGATGCAATCTTGTTCCTGTACTATCTTCTCTGTGTAATTTGTCTTAACTGGATGCTGTTTTGTACCTGAGAACTCTTGTCGTTGGAAGCGAAGGAGACATATGGAGATTCTATAAATATATGGCGTTTGGCTGTCTGGATCATAATTTGGATCACGTTGTCTAGGGAATATCTGTATAACTACTATAACTGCACGAACATACTCGTTGTCACTGGAATTCAAACACTGCGAAGAAGAGTAATAATAATAATAATAATAATAATAATTTATTTATTTTCCCATTTGGATCAATTACATTGATATTGGATGTGTCGATTTCTAAAACTATCACTACCAAACACTAACATAAAAAAGGTAAAAAATACAAAGACATTGACATTTACTTACTAACTAGTGTAAATTTAAAAAGATGAGTAAATGATAAAGACACAAAATAGACAGTTATGGTAAAGACAATAATTTGTTTTAAAAATCACAATGATCACAGTCATATCATAAGATTAAAAAGTACACAAATATTATTAGGCACTGAATTGATGATTTTTGATTAAAGTAATGAACTTATTGTTGTTAAGCGTTTAAAAACTCATTAATTGAGCAAAAACAACTTTCAACAAGGTATTTTTTTAATTTTTTTTTTAAATGTTTTATAGAATGACACTGTTTAATATCATCAGAGAGCTTGTTATAGAACAGAGCACCTTGATAATATGGGTTGTTCTTATACAGCTCACGCCTGTGGGCATCATATTGCAGATTATTTCTGCCTCTCGTATCATGACTATGATTATTTCTATGTTGTGTAAAGTTATTGAAGTTTGTTTTTAAGAAGTAAAGGATGTTATATATGTACAGACTAGGCAGGGTTAGTAAGTTATATTTTCTAAAACTGTCCTTACAACTAACATTAAACCCTAACCCCAGCATGTTTCGAATAGCACGTTTCTGCATTTTAAATATTCTGTTGGCCTCAGATGATTTTCCCCATAATACAATACCATACATCATGATGGACTCAAAGTTTGCATGATAATATGTCACAACAATGTTTATACTGACGATGTCTCTCAACTGTTTTAATGCATAGCATATACTAGACAGTTTTTGACTTAATGTGTCTATATGTGCATCCCATTTTAGATGTTCATCCAAAATTACACCCAATAACTTAAAAGTAGAGGTTTGCTCTATAGTGCTTTTATTGATCCTTACCAACGCACTTTGATGTGATTTAAGACTGGAAGAATAGATGGCCATGTTTACTGTTTTATGTTGGTTCATCACTAAATGTTGATCACAAAGATAATTATAGATGTCATTGAGTTTATTGTTGACGTCCATTACAAGATTTGTAAAATTATTACAGTTGCTGGTAAGTAAAGTGATATCGTCAGCATAAGTTGTTATAGTTCCAGATTGAATTGTCTCATAGAGGTCGTTGATAAAGATTATGAAAAGCGCAGGCCCTAAAATTGATCCTTGTGGAAGACCATTTTTATTATGCATTGTTTCAGATCTTTCGCATTTAAATACTACATATTGATGTCTCTGCAATAGATAAGATTTAAACCATTGCAAACAGACTCCTCTAATACCAAGTCGCTCAAGTTTGCTCAATAGGAAACTATGATCGACACAATCAAATGCCTTTGAGAGGTCTATGTAACTAGCGAGTACTTCATTACCTTCATCTAGATTTTTATATATTTCACTGATAATTGTGATTAGTGCTGTTGTTGTTGACTTACCCTTAGTGAAACCATGTTGATTATTGGATATTGTTTTGCTGTTATTTAAGAAATTCAACAAACGGGTTAACATAGCTTTCTCTATTATTTTGGAAATCACTGATTGCAAAGCTATAGGTCTGTAATTATCAATTAAGTCCTTTTCACCTTTCTTGTAGACAGGTATAACTTTACTTATTTTGAGAATATCAGGAAAAATACCATGTTTGAAGCTATTATTTATTATGTAGGTTAATACACCTCTGCAATTTGTACTTTAGCGGCTTTTATAAGCTTTGTTGGTATATCATCAGGTCCAGTAGAGTTGCTCGTTTTTAGTGAATCTATAATGTTTATGTTCTCAGTCACCGAGACTGGATTCAAAAATATTGATTCAGCACAGAAAGTTTTAGGAACATTTTGATTATCATGACTGATTTATTAAAAGTGGAGTGTCAATGAAATATTTCAAAAAGGATTCAGCTATTTGTTTTGGATCTGAAATAATGGCATTGTTGATGCTGAGTGATTGTATATCATTAAATTTTTTGTTATTACGATTTGTATTATTTCGTATGATGCTCCACATGGTCTTGGATTTGTTAGGTGCATTCGAGATGATTTCATCATTCTGCATTTTTTTTGCTGTACGTATAACTCTTCTGTAAACTCGTTTGTAGTTATTATAATAATTTATATCCAATAGATTTTGTTTGTAAAGATAAAAGAGATTCTTAAGATTTGTTGAAGAAGTCTTGATACCTGAAGTTACCCATGACTTTGTTTTTTTTGTATTATTAGAGTTATAATTTTTGAGGGGAAAGGAAATATTTATGTAATGCTGCAAAATGTTATTAAAAATAAGATATTGATTATTGACATCATACTGATTAACATTATACACGTCTATCCAAGTCTCGTTGGAGAGTTGATTAATAAAATCAAGTGAATTTTGTTGGGAGTAAAATCTATGTTTGTTTGTTGCATTACAAGTGTCTGAGGCTGCAATTTTATCAAGAGTCTCAACATCCCTATGTCTACTGTGCATCGTTGCACTGGGAGAACACAGATAAGACCTGTTGCATGCTTTGTATATGTTTTAATTTTAGTTTGGTTGACATAACATATACATTTTCTATTTATATTTTAAAACAGATAATTGTGAACATAAGGGTCACGTGATCACGTTCTCCGTATGTACCTAGGTACAAATTTAAACATACTTCTATTATATTTGTGTACATAATTATTACGTTCTAGGCAACTTGCCTTGTTTGTGATTTTGATAAATTTTAGTAAATGTTGGTAGATTTGGTATATATTTAATTTTTTTGTTATCATTAAAAGTATAATAGTGTTTGGACACCCTTGACAACCTGGGGAGCTTTCTAGCAAGGTTGCAGATTATTTTGCTAGAGGCGCCTATATCATAATATCTTTTTTTTTTCGGTAAAAGTAATGAGTGTACCCCAACTCGCCGACTGTAACTGAGCTAGTCTTTCGGCACTTTTGTTACGGACTATTTCTGCGGTCCAAACACCCGAATATTTTTGGAACTCTATAATTAAAGAGATTTTTTTTTTAATTGTTTTTTTAATTCTCAAAGCCTGTATCAATAATACAAGCAAGAGGGCGACAAAATTTTATTTTGCAAAAAGTTCGGACCACCGCTGGGCAGAATTCATTTGCCTTTTTAAGGGAATTAATAAATATAACAGCCTCAGTCAAGAGGCAAAAGATCATAATTTCTTTTAAAAAAATTCTGAAAAATAGTTATATATGATGTGGAGGTTTAAGTAAAGCTAAAGAATGGGCCAAACTGTAGCAGTAGGTTCCTAGGTAGGTAAAAATAAATCATTTTGGCTGAACATACCTTAGTAGGCCAGTCATTTATATAAGTAAATATGGACCTTGTAAAATTTGAAAGCGATCTTGCAGACTGACTGGCATTCTTTGTATATATCAAATAATATCGATGAAAAAGTAAGTATTTTTAATGGCACTATACTGAATGTTTTCGATAGGCACTGTCCATGTAAACTGGTTAGAGTGAATAAACCTAGTACCCCCTGGTTAACATATAACTTAAAACTAATGATTAAAACAAAGAACCGGGCATTTCGTAGATATCAGTTAACTCGTTTAGATGCTCATAGACAATATTACATAGAGTTGAAAAATATTGTTGCTACTGCAATAAAACGGGAAAAACTGGAATATTATACATATGAGTTAAACCAGTGTGAGAAAAATTCAAAGGAGATGTGGAAAAAAGAATTTAGAGATAAAACGAAGTCAAACTGATTTTTTATAGATAACCATATTAGAAAGAAAATAAATGATTCAACTAATTTATCAATAGCACATGTCAACATACGCTCACTTGTACCATCCTTCATGGACATAAAAGAAATTATCACTCAAAAACACTTCCATATCCTAGGAATAAGTGAAACATGGCTACCAACTGATTACCCAAGTGACCTGATTAAAATAGAAGAATACACGGTGGCCAGAAAAGATAGAATGTCAAGAGGTGGAGGGATCGCAGTATTTATATCGTCAAAATTGAATTTCAGAGTGTTAGATGTTGACTTTATTGATTTTGTCAAAGATAGTAATGTAGAACAGTTGTGGTTAAGCGTCAGCTTTAAAAACACTAAAATACTTGTAGGTACTGTATATAAACCTCCATCAGTTCATTATAATAAACTAAAATGTATAGAATATGTTCTAGCTACTCTTGCTATGCAATTTGATTTCACTATCATTTTGGGAGACATAAATATTGATTTTATTAAGAATGAACAAGATGCAGTTTTTTTTACAAATATTATTAATACCTTCAATATGTCACAAATAATTGATGAGCCCACAAGAGTAACTAGAACATCCTGTAGTCTAATAGATGTAATTTGTGTAGACTCTAAATTAAATATAACAGCAAAAGGCACCTATGAAATGTATAATGTAACTGATCACAGACTTACATATTGCAACATTAAAATTGATGCACCTCGACATACGGTTAAACAAATCTCATATAGAAACTTTAGAGACCTAGATATTGATAAGTTTAATTTTGACATGCAACAAATAAACTGGGGCAGAATATCTGAAATTCATGACATTAACTCACGGGTCCAGGCTTTAAATGTAACATTATCTGACATTTTTGATATACATGCACCAATAAAAAATGTTGTACTAAAACATCCATACAAACCATATATTACTGATACTATCAAAGAAATTATACAATTAAAAAGGAAGGCATTTAATAAATATAAAAGAACCAGAAATTCAGTCGATAGGAATTTCTACCTCGACTTAAAAAACTATTTGTCTTTTGCCATTAACAATGAAAAAAAAGCGTACATGAATTATGAAATTAACAAGATCAGCAACAATGCTAGAACTTTATGGGCAAAATTTAACCAGTGGGGCTTTAACCCAAATACCAGAAATGATATACCTAGCAACCTAAAAAATGTTAATAATATTAATGAACATTGTGTGTGGAACCTTTTAACTTAACTTGTGACAGTAAACAGTGATAAAGTTTTCATCAAATTAAAAGAAAATTAAAGAAAATAAATTACTGAAATTAACACATACAAGTAATTAATAGCAAGTACATCATATGAGTTATATATCGCACTAAAAAACTAAGCAGGTTAGTAGTAATCCTACAATTTCTATAATAATAACATCGTTATCTACCAGCTGATAACGCTTAAAAGACTTAAACGTATAGAGTCTACCACACACTACAACGCTAAAGTAATACGATTCAAATTATGAGTGAATTTAGTCAGTCTCAGAAATCTTATATGGACGCACTGTTTAATAAAATTTCTAGTACTTTTAATGAAAAGACCTTAGAATTAAAAGAAGATCTAAAAAGGCAAGTAGATGAAATTAGAAGAGACCTTAACAAAGTTGTTAGTTCCTACAAAGAAGAGATTACCAAACTAGAATCGCATAACCACCAGTTGCAAAATCATGTCATCCAACTAGAAAGGAAAGTCCGAAAAAACAATTTAGTGATATTTGGAATAAATAATTTGGGAGAGAATATTTGTGAGGCCATATTAAAAGTTTTTCGAGAAACACTTGAGGTAGAAATATCTGACAATGATATAAATGATGTCTATAAGTTAGGTAATCAAGATAGCAGTCCCATTCTGATAGAATTTACCTCCTATAGAAAAAAGCAATTAGTGTTGAAAAACGCAAAGAAATTGAAAGGTAAAAATATATCCATCACTAACGACTTGTGCTCATCAGATAGAGTCAATAACAAAAAATTAGCTACACACATGAGAGAAGCTAAAAAAAGAGGATTCGTATCCTACATAAAGGGCAATAAGTTAGTTGTTGGTGAAGAAATTTATACTGTGGATCAATTAGAAAACACTGATAACTTCTTCCAGTGTGCAAATACTCAGAACAGTGAACAAATACCCCAGAAAGCTGACAGTGCACCATCAACTCCGAATCCCCTAAGAAGAGAGAAACGCCTGCTAAAAGAACTCGAATCAGATGAAAAATTAGATGAGCAACAAGAATACAAAAAACCTAAAGCAACTGAAAAGACAATTAAAAACAAAACCGCTACCACCGTCAAAACTCGATCAAATTCGATTTCAAATAATAATTAGTGAATATAACACATAATAACATTATTTTATTGTAGAGTTAGATTTAAGACATTATTTTATATGAACTAATAAAGAAATGGATAATTATGTAAGAGATTTTAAAATACCTTTTATTGAAACCAAAATAGCTGAAAGCATATTAGATTGTAGAGAGATTTTAAAAAATGAAACGGAGACAAATTTCACGCTTATGCACAACAACATTAGAAGTATTGCAAAAAATTTCGAAGAACTAAATCTTTTAATTGACAATTTTGACTATTGCTTTGATTGTTTAATACTAACAGAAACATTTAAATTGTACAATATAAATATTTTTAATATACCAGGTTATGATTTGTTATATAATCAGGGAGATTTTAATAAAAATGATGGTGTTGTAATATACGTTAAGAGCGATTTAAATTATATATACGAGGTCATTAATATTGGAGATATTAGAGCCATTAAATTAAAATTCATAATTAACAACCAAAGAATACAAGTGGTTGCCTTGTACAGATCACCCTCCTTATGCCCTCTAACCTTCACTAACCATCTTGAACAATTTCTGATAAATACAGAAGAAAAATGTGATATTAACTTATTAGTCGGGGACATTAATATAAATATTTTGGATAATAAGGAGGACTACTGCCAACAATATTTAAATATATTGAGCGAATTTGGGTACGTATCAGCAATAAATAAATTTACTAGAGTTCAAGGAGAAACAAAAACTTGCATTGATCACATATTTATAAAAACAAATATTTCCTACGATCTTTTTACTCCTGTTGTTTTAGAAACACAAATAACTGACCACTATCCAGTGCTACTAAAATATTCCCCATTGGCACCTGAAACAGAACATTATAATTATACAAAAACAATTGAATTTAAAAATTATATTAACTATAAGAAATTGAAAAGCGTCTTAAGTTCTGAAAATTATTGCGATATATATGATGCGGAAAATATACATAATGCGGTTGATTTGTTTATTAATACGTTACAAATACATATAAATAGATGCACAAATAAAATAAGGATAAAAAGAAATGAGATTAAACGAAATAATTGGATTACAAATGGTTTAATAAAATCGATAAATAAAAAAAATGATATGCACAAGAAATTAAAAAACAATCCTGAAAATAATGATCTTTTAAATCAGTATAGAACTTATCGAAATAAACTGACTGAGTTAATAAAAAAAACAAAAACAGACTACTACAAGAACTTAATCACTGAAAGTAAAAACTGCCCCGCAAAAATGTGGCAATGCGTGAAAGATATACAGGGTCAAAATAATAAGGTAAATATTACAAGCATAAAAAACTCGAATGGAGAAATTATTTTAAACAAAAATGAAATTGCAAATCACTATAACATATTTTTCAGTGAGGTAGGTAAAAATCTAGCAAATAAAATTAAACGAAAAAAATATTATAACCTTCCGAAATCTCACCTAGCCAATTCATTTGTAATTAAAAATACCGATGTGCATGAAGTAAAAAAAATAATTACTGATCTAAAATTAAAAAAAGCACCTGGAGTCGATAAGCTGAAGGCTGAAACTTTAAAAGAAATTTCAGACTACATTGTGAAGCCCCTAACATATTTAATAAATAAATCATTAGAATGCGGTATCTTTCCCGATGCCTTTAAAGTAGCCATGATTAAACCAATATATAAATCAGGGGACAAACAAGATGTATCAAACTATAGACCAATCTCTCTTATATCTAACCTAGCTAAAATCTATGAGAAAATATTAAAAGTTAGAATATGCTCCTTCTTGAAAAAATATAAAATTATGTCGGACAAGCAATACGGATTCATGGAGGCTAGATCAACAAATGACGCAATAGTGGACTTAACCTCTAAAATATATAACGCTTTGGACTCTAATGAGCCCTCACTATGTGTTTTCGTTGATCTAGCCAAAGCCTTCGACACGGTAAGTCACCCTGATTTATTAGATACCCTGGAAAACATTGGTTTTCGAGGAATGTTCCATAATTTAATAAAAAGCTACCTAACTAATCGGAAACAGTTTGTCAGCATAGATAATTGTCATAGTAATATAAGGAATGTCTGTTACGGGGTTCCACAAGTAATTAATAGCAAGTACATCATATGAGTTATATATCGCACTAAAAAACTAAGCAGGTTAGTAGTAATCCTACAATTTCTATAATAATAACATCGTTATCTACCAGCTGATAACGCTTAAAAGACTTAAACGTATAGAGTCTACCACACACTACAACGCTAAAGTAATACGATTCAAATTATGAGTGAATTTAGTCAGTCTCAGAAATCTTATATGGACGCACTGTTTAATAAAATTTCTAGTACTTTTAATGAAAAGACCTTAGAATTAAAAGAAGATCTAAAAAGGCAAGTAGATGAAATTAGAAGAGACCTTAACAAAGTTGTTAGTTCCTACAAAGAAGAGATTACCAAACTAGAATCGCATAACCACCAGTTGCAAAATCATGTCATCCAACTAGAAAGGAAAGTCCGAAAAAACAATTTAGTGATATTTGGAATAAATAATTTGGGAGAGAATATTTGTGAGGCCATATTAAAAGTTTTTCGAGAAACACTTGAGGTAGAAATATCTGACAATGATATAAATGATGTCTATAAGTTAGGTAATCAAGATAGCAGTCCCATTCTGATAGAATTTACCTCCTATAGAAAAAAGCAATTAGTGTTGAAAAACGCAAAGAAATTGAAAGGTAAAAATATATCCATCACTAACGACTTGTGCTCATCAGATAGAGTCAATAACAAAAAATTAGCTACACACATGAGAGAAGCTAAAAAAAGAGGATTCGTATCCTACATAAAGGGCAATAAGTTAGTTGTTGGTGAAGAAATTTATACTGTGGATCAATTAGAAAACACTGATAACTTCTTCCAGTGTGCAAATACTCAGAACAGTGAACAAATACCCCAGAAAGCTGACAGTGCACCATCAACTCCGAATCCCCTAAGAAGAGAGAAACGCCTGCTAAAAGAACTCGAATCAGATGAAAAATTAGATGAGCAACAAGAATACAAAAAACCTAAAGCAACTGAAAAGACAATTAAAAACAAAACCGCTACCACCGTCAAAACTCGATCAAATTCGATTTCAAATAATAATTAGTGAATATAACACATAATAACATTATTTTATTGTAGAGTTAGATTTAAGACATTATTTTATATGAACTAATAAAGAAATGGATAATTATGTAAGAGATTTTAAAATACCTTTTATTGAAACCAAAATAGCTGAAAGCATATTAGATTGTAGAGAGATTTTAAAAAATGAAACGGAGACAAATTTCACGCTTATGCACAACAACATTAGAAGTATTGCAAAAAATTTCGAAGAACTAAATCTTTTAATTGACAATTTTGACTATTGCTTTGATTGTTTAATACTAACAGAAACATTTAAATTGTACAATATAAATATTTTTAATATACCAGGTTATGATTTGTTATATAATCAGGGAGATTTTAATAAAAATGATGGTGTTGTAATATACGTTAAGAGCGATTTAAATTATATATACGAGGTCATTAATATTGGAGATATTAGAGCCATTAAATTAAAATTCATAATTAACAACCAAAGAATACAAGTGGTTGCCTTGTACAGATCACCCTCCTTATGCCCTCTAACCTTCACTAACCATCTTGAACAATTTCTGATAAATACAGAAGAAAAATGTGATATTAACTTATTAGTCGGGGACATTAATATAAATATTTTGGATAATAAGGAGGACTACTGCCAACAATATTTAAATATATTGAGCGAATTTGGGTACGTATCAGCAATAAATAAATTTACTAGAGTTCAAGGAGAAACAAAAACTTGCATTGATCACATATTTATAAAAACAAATATTTCCTACGATCTTTTTACTCCTGTTGTTTTAGAAACACAAATAACTGACCACTATCCAGTGCTACTAAAATATTCCCCATTGGCACCTGAAACAGAACATTATAATTATACAAAAACAATTGAATTTAAAAATTATATTAACTATAAGAAATTGAAAAGCGTCTTAAGTTCTGAAAATTATTGCGATATATATGATGCGGAAAATATACATAATGCGGTTGATTTGTTTATTAATACGTTACAAATACATATAAATAGATGCACAAATAAAATAAGGATAAAAAGAAATGAGATTAAACGAAATAATTGGATTACAAATGGTTTAATAAAATCGATAAATAAAAAAAATGATATGCACAAGAAATTAAAAAACAATCCTGAAAATAATGATCTTTTAAATCAGTATAGAACTTATCGAAATAAACTGACTGAGTTAATAAAAAAAACAAAAACAGACTACTACAAGAACTTAATCACTGAAAGTAAAAACTGCCCCGCAAAAATGTGGCAATGCGTGAAAGATATACAGGGTCAAAATAATAAGGTAAATATTACAAGCATAAAAAACTCGAATGGAGAAATTATTTTAAACAAAAATGAAATTGCAAATCACTATAACATATTTTTCAGTGAGGTAGGTAAAAATCTAGCAAATAAAATTAAACGAAAAAAATATTATAACCTTCCGAAATCTCACCTAGCCAATTCATTTGTAATTAAAAATACCGATGTGCATGAAGTAAAAAAAATAATTACTGATCTAAAATTAAAAAAAGCACCTGGAGTCGATAAGCTGAAGGCTGAAACTTTAAAAGAAATTTCAGACTACATTGTGAAGCCCCTAACATATTTAATAAATAAATCATTAGAATGCGGTATCTTTCCCGATGCCTTTAAAGTAGCCATGATTAAACCAATATATAAATCAGGGGACAAACAAGATGTATCAAACTATAGACCAATCTCTCTTATATCTAACCTAGCTAAAATCTATGAGAAAATATTAAAAGTTAGAATATGCTCCTTCTTGAAAAAATATAAAATTATGTCGGACAAGCAATACGGATTCATGGAGGCTAGATCAACAAATGACGCAATAGTGGACTTAACCTCTAAAATATATAACGCTTTGGACTCTAATGAGCCCTCACTATGTGTTTTCGTTGATCTAGCCAAAGCCTTCGACACGGTAAGTCACCCTGATTTATTAGATACCCTGGAAAACATTGGTTTTCGAGGAATGTTCCATAATTTAATAAAAAGCTACCTAACTAATCGGAAACAGTTTGTCAGCATAGATAATTGTCATAGTAATATAAGGAATGTCTGTTACGGGGTTCCACAAGGTACAGTACTGGGACCAATCTTATTTTGTATCTATGTTAACGACTTATTTAAAATGCCAATTGATGCTGAAATAATAAGCTATGCTGATGATACGGCTATTTTCTTTAAAGATAGTACATGGGAATCGTTGAAATGTAAGGTTGAGAGAGATTTCAAAACTGTAGTCGAATTCTTTAACAGTAAAGTTTTAACAATAAATTTTGATAAGACGCATTACTTACCGTTTTCCAGCTATAGCTATGGTCTCCCAAAGTATAATACTCTTAACATAGAGCAAGAAAATTTTAAAATCGCAATATTATCTACCAAAACTATGAAGTATCTGGGCATCACCATTGACTCTCACCTAAAATGGGATGTACATGTCAATAACATAGTAAAAAAATTAAGAAGTCTACTGCCTAAATTCAAATATTTTAAGCAAATTTGTAACGAGAAACACCTTAAAATAATGTACCATGCATTGGCCGAATCCCATATTACATATGGGATCATAGGTTGGGGAGGAGTAACAAATTGCTTTTTGAAAAACTTAGAAACCATACAAAAGTGGATTTTAAAAGTGATATACGACAAAAGATTGGATTATCCATCCAATGATCTATACTTGGACAGTCGTGTATTTGATCCTCGGCAGCTTTTCTGTGAAAAGATCTTAATTGAATCTCATAAAGATAGAAATAATATGAAAAGAAAAGAACATAAATACGAAATTAGACATAAAGAAAAAGTAATTCAAGTTCCAAAAATGCGCAAAACAATTGGTCAAAGATCTTATCAATATATTGGTCCAAAAATATATAATTCATTACCTGATTGTGTGACAAATGTGACCTCTCACATTTTGTTTAAAAAAAAAAATTAGAGATTGGATAAACCAACAACAGCGGTATAAAATCCACCAGTTAGTTGATATTAAAAACAATTAAGGCTGGTTATAATTGCATGTAAGCTCTAAATACATCCATATACATCTCAAATTTAATAAACAATCTTGTCTGCTGGAAGCTAATAAAAAAAAAAAAAATAAAAAAAAAATAAAAAATTATTATTCATTTATATTTACTAATTGTCTTATATATACATAATTTTTTATAATTACTACTACACTACATTATACTAAATACACTACACTACACTAAATATAAATTAATTTTCTTATACTTAAATTGTTCGTAAAATATTTTTCTCTTACCTTCAAAAGAGTATATTATATTATATTATATTATTAATATGTAACGTTTTATATTATATTATACACTTCTCGTTGTTAATGTTTGCTAATAAGGATTAGTCACTCCCACGAAAAAGGTTTACCTTCTGTGGGTTCTTCTAATGTTTATTTTACTATATATATATTTTTATTGTAAATATTGTATAATTGTTTGTTGTCCAATATTATACTACTATCATTATTGTTATCTTTAGATTTTAAATAAACATTATTATTATTATTATTATTATTATTATTATTATTTTATTAATGTTAATACTTTGGCTTCCGACATCAAACCAAGTGTATTTGATCATTATAAAACCAACAAATTTGATATTAATGCTCAATTCAATTTTAAATTAGTGTCACAAAGTGACGTACAAAGATCTTTTAGGAAACTGAACTCCAAAGCTAAGGGAATTGACAATATTGACTATATAATGTTAGAATGGAGTTTGCCATTTATTGCTGATACTATAAAAGATATCTTTAATCACTCGTTTACTTCGGGCGATTTTCCAACCATTTGGAAAGCTGCTATTGTGAGACCAATTCCTAAAATACCAAATGCACAATCCTTTAATGACTTGAGGCCCATCAGTATACTCCCAACTTTATCAAAAATGTGTGAAATTTTAGTACGAGAAATGTTAGTAGATCATATTAATGATAACAACATACTCCCTCAAATACAATCAGGTTTTAGGAAAAATTTTAGTACGTCTACTGCTCTACACAAGGTAACAACTGATATTACACGTGGCATTGATGAGTCAAAAGTAACATGTCTGGTGCTACTTGACTATAGTAAAGCTTTTGATCTCCTCAATCAAGACCTACTAATTAACAAGCTAAGCTATTACGGTCTCTCAGAATTAGCATGTATTTGGTTCTCAAATTATTTAAAAAATAGAACGCAACTATACTCGGGCCAAAAAGAGTAGGCAGTAGAGCAAAAAACTTACCGGCAATTCTTCAAAGGATTTAGCTGTTATGGAATACAGAAGCGGCAGCTCGTTTTACCATATAATCCCATATAATTCAGAGAAATATATCCAGTTTTCTCCGCCTATCAGAGATGAAAACCACAACTAGGTCATTATGTTTAATTGGTATAGTCAACCAAATAAAGTACATGCTTGAACGTGCCGCCCTAGTACCCAATAATTTGTTCGACTATTATAAAGGTCGTCGAGAGGGCTTAGATAGCGCATTCAGTGGCGTCACATATGCTGCAACGCAAAGGATGTGCATTGTTCAACTGCGTTGCTATACCTAATTCGTGGAGATAATGTTGCCAGATGTAAGCATATTATTTAAAATTTAAGACATGGTAACTCATACTCATGCATAATTAACACAATCCGCTTTCATTTGTTCGAATTATGAAATTCGTAAATCCGTACGCCCCTGGCTCTACTGACTACTCTTTTTGGCCCGAGTATAGTTGAAATTGATGGTATTAGATCGAACCCTGCGTACATAACTTACGGAGTCGCACAAGGTAGTATACTTGCTCCTACTCTGTTTTGCATCTATACGGCTAATTTGCCGTCCTTGATTAATTATTGCGATATCCATCTTTATGCTGATGATACCCAAATTATGAAATCGTTTGACCCTAGTGATGCAAGCCTGGCATTAAGTGACTTAAACAACGACTTATACCAAATAGCGAGTTGGTCTAGAGATCATGGGCTCATACTTAATGCAAACAAAAGCTTTTTCATGTTCATTGGAACAAAACAACTTAAACTTAAATGCCAACAGTTCAATTTCACAACAGTTCATATTAATAATATTGAGATACCGCAAAAAGAATCAATGAAAAACCTGGGTGTACTTATTGATTCAGAATTAAACTTTGAAGCACATGTAAATAATAAACTAAGAGTGCTGTACATCAAGCTAAAATCATTATATAGTCTTAAGTTTATTCTCACGGACAAAATTAAATACAAATTGGTTGAAGCTCTGATTTGTCCACAAATTGATTACTGCCTGACTGTCTTACTACAGCTTCTTAACGGTTGAAGTTAAAAATAATATTCAACTCGCTCTAAATTCATGCCTGCGATTTGCTTTTAATTTTAAGAAATATGACCATATTACACAGGCTTATATCAACAATAATATTTTAAAAATTGACTATCGTTATAAAGCACTATTTGGAGCATATCTTTTCAAGATCTTTCACAACAGGGAACCAAGTTACTTATGTAATTATTTAATTCTCAGACGTGAAATACATAACCTGGGACTCAGAGATATTGTTAGGTATGACATCCCCCAGCATAGAACGACAAAATTTGAAAGTTGTTTTGCATATTTAGCAGTTGATTTACTCAATAATCCGGTGTTCTATGAGATGTTGCAAATAAGCTCTGTGCACAGTTTTAAGAAAACTTATAAGCAACTGCTGTTAGTTGAGCATTCAAAAAGTAAAGAATTGTAAAATTATTAATAAACCAAAAGTCATGATATCTGAAAATATTAGTGATCCTAATTTAATCAACCAGCACCTTCTAAATAGCGTACCTAAATTAGCAGTTAGTACTGTAACCCTAGATAAATACTTATTGAATGAGTCGAATCATGATAACTGTTTTGAGTTTCATGCTGTTACACAGGCCAATGTTCAGGGTTTTTACTTAGTATTAAAAGTAACGCAATGGGTGTAGATAAATTATCAGCCAAAATGTTAAAATTATGTATGCCTCATTGCCTCAACCCTCTGACTAATATAATAAACTTCTCTTTAGAAACTGGTACCATTCCTCTTTTGTGGAAAATGGCCTTAGTAACTCCTGTCCCTAAAAAGGACGACCCCTCACTCAATGACCTCAGGCCTATCAGTGTGTTACCTGCTTCATCTAAAATTTAAGAAAAAGCAGTGAAAACACAGGTGAACGAATATATGGACCGCAACAACATCCTTCCCGCTTACCAGTCAGGTTTTCGAAAAGGTTTCAGCTGTAATACAGCTCTCCTGAAGATAACTGACGATATCACAAAAGCCTTTGATGATTCTAAATGTACACCTTTGATCCTTATTGATATGTCCAAAGCATTTGACTCACTGAACATTTAACTCCTCATTGCTAAGTTAACTTTCTATAAACTAAATCCCACTGCAGTTAATTGGTTTTCGAATTTTCTAATTGATCGACAACAAGCTGTAAAAATTCATGATGGAAATAAAATATCAACTTCTAACTTCTCAACGTTAAGTGCAGGCGTTCCCCAAGTGTCCATTCTGGGACCCCTGCTCTTCTCATTATTTACAGCTGATATTGCAGACGCTATCAAACATTGTTCCTGGCATATGTACGCCGATGATTTGCAGCTCTATCTACCTTTTAATCCACAGTCGCAAAACAGTGCCGAGTTGGCAATACAATACATTAACAAAGACCTACAAAATATTAACGACTATGCTACTGACCACTCTTTAATTATTAATCCTTATAAAACTCAGGCTATCATGTTTACACGTACTGCTCTCACAGTAGAGAACCTAGTAATCAAGTTAAAAAATCAGATTGTTAAATGGGAATATCAGGTCAAAAATTTGGGTCTACTCATGGACCAAAAATTAACTTTTAACTGCCAGGTGAATAGTATATGTAAGAAATCATATTTTAAGTTAAAAAGCATCTCAGAGTTTCGCAATTATCTACCTTCCCACACAAAATGTTATCTAGCTGATGCTCTGGTTTTATCTCAGGCGAATTATATGGACTGTGTCTATGGACCATATTTAACGGAATTCAATAAATACCGTCTACAAAAAATACAGAACTCCTGTATTCGTTTTGTACACAACCTGCAAAGAAGAGATCATATTAGTCAGCATATGCAAGATACCAAATAGCTGAACATGGGCCAAAGGCGTTTTTTACACCTGAGTTGTATAATTTATAAGATTGTAAGCACAGAAACTCCTGAATATTTAAGAGAACTAATTGTTAGACGTAAAGACTTGCACAACGTTAATATCAGAAATAAAAATGCCCGACTCATAGGACCGAATTTTACAACGGCTGCTTTAGTTATCAGGCAGCCCATATTTATAACTTACAATCAGGACTAAACCATATGAGTTTTGCGAAGTTTAAACGTTCCACCAAAGATCTCATTATTAGAGAAAATTTGTTACTGTGATAATGTGTCTTTTCTTTTATGTTTTATACTATATTTTATGTCACTATATTGTATTGTTGATTTTGTTGTATAGGTACTTTAAGGTTATGTTAAATGCCAAGCTGCTAAATCTGTAATTTTATTTACTTCTTGATCATTATTATTTTTGTACTATTATTAAGTTTTAAAACTAAGACAGATGGAAGTTAAAATACACTTTGTGGTACCTCTCACCCTTTGTATAAATAATAAATAAATAAACTTTTTTCAATAAATTGTGATGTTACATTCATGATTTAGTGTCCTAGCATTGGTATGTACATAAATATTTGTATGGCGCCTAGGCAGATGCCCGTATGCGCCTGATGTAAAAAATATAATATATATACACTTAATTGTTTATGAATGAAAATTAAATAAGAATAAGAATAGGAGAACTGATACTAATACATACAGATTTATCTAACATTGAAAAAGAAAAAGAAAAAGAAAATGTGAAACTTAAAGTTATATTTAGATTACGTTATAGCAGTTGTGAAAACAAAAGTTCATTTTCGAATATATATCCTTTGGAATCTTTAATAAATCTTTTGAGGTTATTTGTTTCTCTTATATTTTTTGGAAGAGAGTTAAAGATCATTGGGCCTAGATAGTTAAAACAGTTTTTATAAAATTCACTTTTTGGTTTTGGCACTTTTATGAGCATATTTGTAATTGTTCTTGTAGACTGATCGTGATATATATACCTTTTTAAATATTTATTTCTGTAAACATAACAGCACACAGCATGTGTAAAAAGAGATCGTACATTAAATACATTATTTTCTTTGTATAATAGTTGAGTTGGATATAGATGAGGTTTCCTGAATATTATTTTTATAATTTTATTTTGGACAATATTTAATGGTTTCAATGATGTTGTATAAAGTCCACCCCATACTATGATGCCGTAACGTAAAATAGACTCTACTAAAGAGAAATATAGCATTTTAAGCAGATTCTTATTCAAGAACTGTTTCATAAGATAGAATTTATAAATCAGGTATCTAAGTATTTTTGTCAGATATTCTACATGTAGATTCCATTTTAGGTTTTGATCAATTATAATTCCAAGGTATTTAGTACTGTTTACTTCTTTTATTTCATGCGAAAAATTATCTATTTTTATACCTGTATAATCAGGACGGTTTGCTGACGTTTTTGTAAATGCAATATAGTTTGTTTTATTAACATTTAAAGAAAGCTTGTAAAAGTCAAGCCAATTTTTTACATTTTCTAAGCCATCCATAACCTGTCTTTTTACATCTGTCCAGTTGTTATCGCTAAATATAATTACTGTATCGTCTGCGTATGATATTATTTTGCCAGTTGTCCTGATTTGCGTTAGCCCTTTTATATATAAGTTAAAGAGTACTGGACCTAGTACAGTACCTTGAGGTACCCCTATACGTACAATTTCAGGTTCACTGAATGTTTCACGGATTTTGACTTTCTGTATTCTACCAGTAAGATAATGCTCAAAGACCTCTAACACGGTGCCCCTAATTTCATTTTGCTCAAGAACATTCAGGAGTTTTTTATGTGGCACCGTGTCAAAGGCCTTTGCCAAATCTAGGAATACAGCGATACATTTTTTATTTTCATTTATAGTCTCTGCAATGTGTGATGTAAGTTCCTGCATAGCGTCACTTGTACTAAGTCCCTCTGTAAAACCAAATTGATGTTCCGAAAGTAGATTATTAATTTTTAGAAAGGCCATTAACCTGTCTTTTAGACATTTTTCAAAAATCTTAGCTACATTACTGATTAAGCTAATTGGTCTATAATTGCCAATGACCCTTATAAATAGGGGTTATAATTGAGGTTTTAAATTGGTTGGGTACAATTCCAGTTTTAAAGATTAGATTAATAATATACTTTAATGGTTTTAAGATGTAGGTGTGTAGTAATTTTAAATTGTTTACTGTTATGCCATCATAACCAGGAGCACTGTTATTTTTCAAGCTGTTTATGTGTTTTATAAGGTCATTATCTGTAACAGGCTTTAAATACATACATTTGTTTATCTGTGGATATGTTGGAGGTGTAATATTTAATTCTGGAATACTTTGGTAAATTTCAATGCCAATGTTTGAGAAATATTTATTACTATAATTTGCCATATCCTTATCACTTTCAAAGTTTTTGCTATTGTCATTTTTAATTTGTATGTTCTTATTATCTTTTTTTTTGTTCTCATTTATTGCCTCAGAAATAATTTGGTACATTTTTTTTAAATCATTGTTGCATTTCTCGATCTCGGTTTTGTAGTAATTGTTTTTTGTATCAGAAATTATTTTTTTTAGATTATTTCTATATGTTTTGTAATATGTTTCACGCTCTATGCTATAATTTTTTTCTAATTGTCTTTTTAGTTTGTCTCTTGTTTTTATTGAATTTATTATAGAGTTGCATATCCATGGTTTTATTTTATTGTATTGTTTGACATATACTATTTTTGTTGTTTCACATTGTGCAAATAAATTTGAAAACATTTCAATGAATTCTCTAGTTGCAATTTCTGGATTGTCATTAAAAACGGTTTGCCATGTCTCCTTGTTAAATGAATCTATTAATTTGTTATAGTTAATTTTTGTGATCTTTTTTTGTACGTTCTTTGTGTGCATTGCCTGGCTTGTCGCTTTCTGTGAAATGTTAATCATAACAGGATCATGATCTGTCATATCATAATTTATTACATAAGAGTTAAACATTAAGTTTTCAGTTTTTAGGTTATTTCTCAGAAATATGTGATCAAGGCAGGTTTTACTTACTGGTCGCGTTACAGTATTTATATAAGATTTCAGACCAGAAGAGTACATAACTGCAAGATATTCATTAACAAGAGGATTTATTGTATCTAAAAGATTAATATTTATATCACCTATAATAATTTCTATATCTCTTTTCAGTGTTTTACTTATGAATTTTTCAAGGTTGGTAATAAATGACTGTGTAGACGTTTTGGGTGACCTATACAGGGCGTTAATACCATAGGTTATGTTGTTAATTTCAATTAGAATTCTACTTATAGCTACCTCACATATATCCAGTTTGTGTGCTGTTATGTCTGCATTTAGCTCTGTTTTCACAAATATTAAAACGCCATCATTTCTAGTAATGTCGCTTTCATTATAATAAGTAGTAAAACCATTTAAGTTAAAATTTTTTTACAGATTCCAGATGAAAACATTCAGTTAATACAATTAAATCACAATAAAAAATATCAAATGACTCTAAGAATATCAAAAACTCATCAAAATTTTTTTTGGCACTTCTTATGTTAAGATGTAAAATATTCAGTTTTTTCCCTTCTAAGTTAACTTTACTTGATATTACCGCAGCACCAACAACTTCCCCACATATATCATTGTTTATTGTTTCTAAAAGGTTCATTTCTTGAGGTTTAGCCATTAAAGCCATAGTCTATTTTATTTCTTAAAGCTTGTAGATGGTACTGGTATGTTGGGCATGATCGATCATCAGCTGCGTGTTCAATATTATATTTTGTCTTATATTTAGCATTTGCTTCCTCACAGTTTCTGCATTTCTTAAATTGCTTCTTACACTCTTTCTTAGAATGTTGGCCACCACAGTAGGCACATGTAACATTTTTATCACAATTTAAGTTTTTGTGGTATAACCCATTGCAGTTAAAACATTGCAATACTGATATGTCCTCATATACATAGTACCTTTCCCATGAAATATAAATTTTTCTAGTAACCATGATTCTGTTAAATAAATTGGGACTGCATTCAATAAATAAGGTGGAATTATTTGTTTTATTCTTTTTAATGTATGTTATTTTGAATATATCTGTATCTTCAATAAATTTATTTTGTCCTCTTATTGATTGCTCAATTTCCTCTCTTGTCATATCTTTATTAAACTCAGTAATTTTAATTCTCGGATTTCTTAACTTGGTTTCTTCAATTTCATAATTTGTGTCCAGTTTCTGCTTTGCTATTTCTTTCAATTTTTGTATGTCATCCTTTGAATTGCATTTTATTGTAATACTACCTGATGCAGTTGGTCTCATTTTATTTACGCATATGTTGTGTTCTGCTGGATTTATGTTTCTAGTTATGTCATTTTTCGTGGTTTTTCATCAAATGTCTTAATCACAATTTCATCTATCTATTTATATAATTTTCTTTTGTTTAATGTTATTTTTTCCCAGATTAATTACTATTTACTGGAGAGAGCACACAACTACAACTTTCTCACAATTCTCACAAACAAAAAATTTGTATGTAGGTCTTTTTTTTCTTCATGCCCTTTTTCTATGCCACTGAATGGTGGTATCAGATTTAAAATATTATCCAGTCATCGGTAGTCTTAAGTAACACTCGCTCACAAAGATTTAGACTCCTCTGCCTGCTCTGTATAGAGATATAGCTAAATAACTGCCAGTCGACATTATAACACCCTGTATTTTGAAAACGAAGCGTTTTCCGACGAAACTGTATAAAGGTTTTAGGTTTATTTTAACGTTCTCTACAAGCTCTTAAATTAATGGTAGTCAATTTGGAAACACCTTGTATAATCCATATTACAAATAAAATTACGAGGTATATAAGTAATGCAGTTCTTTATTAATATTAATAATATTTATTTATAATTAAACATAAGACAAACAGAATCGACGTTTTAGAAATATCGATAAATTGTTGTCATCTCCACTAGGCTCCGCCCACACAAATTGTCAAAGTGCTTAGTGCAAAATGTCGTCGGTTCCTTTGGTTTGGGTGTTTGTTTTATTTGTCGTACTACAGTCAAGGAAGGGAAAGTGAAGTTTTTGAAGTCCTGTATATCAAAACCATAGAGATAGAATATAATAGGGAGACGGCATCACGTGGCAAAAGTGGTTTCATGTCCGTCATATTGCCCATATTGCTACGACATTTTTGTCAAAAATGTCAAACTGTAGTGTTATTTGTTGTCAGTTTATGTTGAGCAATATTTAGAATTTCATTTTTGTTTTGAGAAATATATGTGTTTTTTGTTAGTTTCTTAAAAACAATTATGGTGTCTTGTGCTGTGCGTAGCTGCTGTAGCAGAGACCGCGTGCATAAAAATATGTCGGGAATAACATTTCATAGGTTAGTATAAACAATAAACAGAACCGTACCTACAAAATTATGGTACATAAATGCTATTATTAATGGTAGTATACTTTATACATGCTACAGCATAGGACAAAGGGCGGCGGTAGACAAATACAAGCATCTTAGAGGGGAAGATAACGCGTATACCTACAAACGAAAGAAACGGGAGAAGGAAAACCAACTTTTAGATCAGCTTGAAAGTCATCAAATCGAGAATGGCACTAGAAAATTCTGTCAGGAATGAAACGCGACAAGAAAGGTTTTTAAACCAAGAACTAATATCTGTAGAGACAAAGGAGGAAACTTAATAAGTAATAAAAAATATATTCTATCTGGATGGACAGAACATTTTCAAGAGCTGCTGGCGGGAGGACCAACCTAAATGAAAGACTGAAACCATTCTCTGAAGCCCACCTCGGAGAATATCAGTCAGGATTCAGACCAGGTCGCTCAACTACCAACCAAATGTTCACTTTGCATGAACGAACTCGGAGTACCAATGAAGCTAACTTGTCTGATTAAAATGACCATGGTTGACACCACGCCCGCAGTTAAACCTCAGAACGACATAATATAGGAACCGTTCGAAATACACAAAGGACTGCGACAGGAAGATGCGCTGGTGTGTCAGTTATTCAATATAGCCCTGGAGAAAATCTTCTGATTGGTACGTACCACTTCGAAGGAGTGTGGCGTTACACATTCACTGATCGTTTTCTCGATTTAATACACTCTTTACGCTTTACGTACGATCTTCCCGTCTTTGTTTCCAATTTGGCTATAATTTTTCTTGGGGTACTGTATATTTATGTATTCTGACACAACGTGTAACATGGGTATGTAAATTAAAGAAAATTTTACTTATTTGCCTTTTGTTTTACTTTTCATATTCACCATCATCCACACACCCAATTAAGAAGCTGTAGGAATTGGTACTATTGAACTAATAGTGCAGTTTGCCTTCAAAGGGACCTATAAGCCCCATAAAACTAGTTCCACTTTATTAAATATCTTGTCTAAAAAGACTTTTGAACCAAAAACTTCACCGACTTTAGTTGATTACGAAAGTTGAAAGTTGACCAACTAAAATCGAATCGTGAGAACGCGCTTAATCCAACTCTGTTAAAGCCGCCATATTGCTACTACATTAAGCTCCGCCCAGTGGTACCGTTATTTCCTTACCTATTTATATCGTATAGCATCTCCTTATATTCTATCTCAATGATCAAAACCTACTCTTCGTACAAAACTGCACTTAGTCTCTAAATGAAGGAAATTTTATCGGATTGAAAAAAGCTGATTATTTTTTTAGTAGGATCCATTATTTACGAGTTATAACCCAAAAACTAAAAAAAGTAAAAAAATATCGTGTTTTTTTCCCCACCACGCAGCGAGAGACTTTCGAAGCTGCAAACTTGGTTTTATGCAGCTGATATGAAGCCTAACAATATATCAAAAATTCATAACTACCGGATTTTTGCGAACTTTGCCTTTATTTTTGTTTAAGATGACTGGCGTATTAGTACCATTTTGCTTCCTTAAAAAGTTATGAACCGTTAAAAGCAATTTTTTAATTTAAATTTTTTGTTATATCTATTACTATTAACGCGATTTCGTCCAAATTTGGTATATGGGGGTTTTTTGGGCCGCTGAGAAAAGTAGTGTTAACAATTGTGGCGAATAACGTAGAGGGCGCTGCGAACGCCAAATTTTTTTCTTATGTTTTGGTCATTAATCTTTTGAGCATCAACATTTAAAAAAAGTAATATTTGTAAACAAAAGAGTGACGTTTAATAGGGTAAAATCTTATTACACAGATCCATTGTTTAAGCTACGCTACGCTGATGAGGAGCAATAACTCCGAAACACGTGTCCGTAGCTGCATTGTTTCTTTTTCGGGGTCTACGGCATTATTCAATTCTCTAGTAATATTTGTTTTTAATACAGCATTCAATTCTAGTCTACTTCAAAAAGGAATACTCATTTTATGTCGGTAAAATGCGCCATTTTCGAGTAAAATGCGTTTAAACTTCCTATAGCACAATGAAAAGAATTATGTAAAATTTAAATTGTCCATTATAGAATGTGCCAAACTGTAACAGTTGCTTAATTTGTTAAATTAATAAAATCTCTCTTCTTAAACACTGCGTTTTATCTATTATACTGAATTATTTTACTGTCAGTTTTAGTCATGTACCTAGTAGATTCATAATTTAAATTTTATTTAATTCTCTTCGTTGTGCTACAGGAAGTTTAAATGCATTTTTCTCGAAAACGGTACATTTTATCGATAAAATAAGTATTCTTTTTTTACGTAGAATTTAATACTGCATTAAAAACAAATATTACTTTTTTAAAAAGTTTATGCTTAAAAAATTAATGACTAAAACAAAAGAAAAAATTAGCATTTTACCGAAATAAAATAAGTAATCCTTTTTTACGTAGAATTTAATGCTGCATAAAAACAAATATTACTTTTTTAAAAAGTTGATGCTCAAAAAATTAATGACTAAAATAAAAGAAAAAATTAGGCGTTCGCAGCGCCCTCTATGTTATTCGCCACAATTATTGTTATTGTTATTGAGGTTTGAATTCTGTTGCATATTTTCCAGACAAAAGGTCAAAATTCCCTGACAATTTCTGATTTTTTACGATTTCCCTGACTTTTCCCTGCCTCATAAAAATTCCCTGACATTTCGCGGTTTTCCCGGTCGCTGGGTACCTACCCTGTATTACTATTAACGCGATTTCATCCAAATTTGGCATATGGGGATTTTTTGGGCCGCTGAGAAAAGTTCTCAGCGGCCCAAAAAATCCCCATATGCCAAATTTGGATGAAATCGCGTTAATAGTAATGTATTACCATTAACGCGATTTCATCCAAATTTGGCATATGGGGATTTTTTGGGCCGCTGAGAAAAGTTCTCAGCGGCCCAAAAAATCCCCATATGCCAAATTTGGATGAAATCGCGTTAATAGTAATACAGGGTACCCAGCGACCGGGAAAACCGTGAAATGTCGGGGAATTTTTATGAGGCAGGGAAAAGTCAGGGAAATCGTAAAAAATCAGAAATTGTCAGGGAATTTTGACCTTTTGTCTGGAAAATATGCAACAGAATTCAAACCTCTTATTTATTATTTTTTTTAATTATTATTATTTAATATGAAGAAATGTTTTACCACAATTAGGGTTTCCAATCCCGGGACGGGATTAGGCTTTCGGTATTTTTCGGGATTAGAAAGTCAAATCCCGGGATTTTCCGGGATCCCGGGATCTAAATAAATGTGTCGAATATCAACATAAAATTAAAGAAGAAACGATTTATTGAGCAAGAATAATAATACATAAAAAAATATATAATAAAATTCTAAAAAAAATTTAAAAATTAACAATCTATTGCTACTTTAATCTATTGATTATCTATTCTATAAATAGAAATAGAAATAGAAATTTATTGGTGTCAGAAATACACAAAAGGTTTACACACGTCAGATAAAATGGTCATTTAAACAATACAAGGTGTAAAAATACATAAGTACATTAACTAAAATTACATAAACACAATTAAAAAACTACATACATACGAACAATTAAAAACTTACGTATTCCATAAATGTAAACATAATTTAAAAACACAGATAGATAAAAATGACATAATGTAATAAAATAATCATGAGGACATATTTGCTACTGCATTTCCTACTTCCTCAAGTGTATAGAAGACATTTGTTATTAAAAATTTTTTTACGACAGATCTGAATTGGTTGAAAGGTAAACGAGTTATTTTATTATCTATTTTATTATAAAATTTAGGGCCATAGTATGCAATTCCTATAAAAATTAATGCCTAAAATTTACTTTGAAAAAATTACCTGAGGTGTGTCTAGGGTGTCGTTCCCTAATCTGGACCGGATCTTTGTACACAGAATACATGTGAGATAAAAAGTAATATATATTTTATGTAATCTGCTCATATTATTAATACTCGGGATTGATTTTTGAAATCCCGGGATTTCCGGGAGTGAAAACCTGCCCGGGATCCCGGGATTGGAAACCCTAACCACAATTTCTTTTTGTAAAACTAAAAAACCGCCCTTGGATCATGGTAAGATCCTATGGCTGGTTAGTTTAGTAGTAAATATGAATAAAATACGATTTTGTCATTTCACTATAGGGTGAGATGGTAGTCCTGTTTATTTAGTTATCTAGTGTCTTTTACTTTTTTGTGGTGGCAATGGTAAATTAGTCACTCAAGTTTCTTCCGTCTTTGAAGTTGAATTACTCGAAAACGATGCATTTAATTGACATATTAAGAGATACAAAAAAGTCGATAAATGGTACAGGCAATAACACAAGCACATCGATTTTGTGAAAAAACAGTGGTGTACTTTTGTTTTCATTTAAAATAATTTTTGACTAGTCCGTACGCACGCCCCTGCATTCTTGATAAAAAAATTGCAGCCATTATCCAATAAAGAATGTAAAACAACCTCTCTATGCTAAATTTCAAAGAGCTATCTTTTGTTAGTAAAGAGTTATGGCCAATTATTCTAAAAAAAATTCCATCTTTAACACCCTGTAGATCTTAAACGAAGCAGAATTCGACCATAGAAAAGACAAATAACAAATTTGGCTACCAATTTGGATTTATAGGTATAATTCAATGGGAGTAGGGGCCTTTGCCCGTCCAGTAGTTGTTTCCTATAATCCTATTTATTATTTATTATAGTTTATAGGACAAAATATCTTTATTTTACGCTGAACTAGCTCCTGGTAAAGTCCTGCTATTATAAACTGGACCACCCTGTATATGAAGTTTATGTATTGTATATTTTGATATTAAAATATTTGCATATTTGGTCTGGAATTTTCTATATAATGTTTCTGGAAAACCTGGAAAAGTCAGGGAATTTTGAAACTCAAGTTGACTGGGTACCCTATAGAGATATTATAACAAAAAATTTAAATAAAAAAATTGTTTTTAACGGTTCATACATTTTTAAGAAAGCAAAATGGTACTAAGGTATGTGCAGCTAAAATGATTTATTTTTACTCAAGGAACATACTATTACATTTTGGCCCATTCTTTAATGGACACCCTGTATATACAGGGTGTCTCAGGTTTTACTCGGGAGAATTTAATACATGATATATCTCACAAAGATAAAAAGAACAGTTCATACAGGGTCCGGCAACAGGATTGAACAGTTTTTAATAGGTCACTGTTAAGAAACAAAGATTATATTTGGACTAATTATTATTACAACTAAACACACAATTCTGGAAATTTCTTATGACACCTTTAGTTTGCAAAGATCACATCCCTAAGATGACCACTGTCTTCTATACATTGTTGCAATCTGTTTCTGAAATTGACCATAACGCGTCTGAGTACATATCCGTTTATCGAATTTATCTCTTCACGAATTCTTTCTTTGAGTTCCAGAAGTGTTTGGTGACGGATAGAGTACACTTTGGACTTTAAGAAACCCCACAGAAAAAATTCGGAACCGTTAGGTCCAGTGATCTTGCGGACCATGCAAAGTCGCCAAACCTTGAAAGTAGGCGATTCGGGAACATACGCTGTAACAAAGCATTGACCCTCTAGCTGAATCTAGCTGTATGCGTGTGGCGCAGTCCTGTTGGTCCATTCTTTGAAGTTCCACAGCCACAAATGTTTCCAACATCTCAACATACCGAAATGAAATTGACTGTAACGGTGTGGCCGTTTTCTTAAAAATAGTAGGGTCAGGATAAATGATTTTACAGCAGAGACCCGTTGATTAACCGGCCAATTTGCCATTGTAACACAAAACCTTCGATAATAAAATACAATTTTATCACTATTTGACGTTTGTCAAATAAGCAGTATTTCGACAGCAACCTTTTCAAAGCCATTGAATCCTGTTGCTGGACCTTGTATAAACTTGTATATTTTAAAGCTTCGTTTTCGAGATACAGGGTGTTAAATTTTAAAAAACCTAATTTTTTCAAATATTTGGCCAAATTTGATAAAACTTTTCACGTTTTTATTAATAAATAAGGAGCTTAATTTGATGTATAAATCGAGTAATTCAAAATACAATTTATTTGTCTTTAGAATTTTTTATTTATTTATCCATGCGCAAGCTGATTTAATTTAATTTAATTTTTTTTCTAGTAAGCAAGATAGATAAAAAATTCAAGAGACCAAAAAATTGTATTTTAACTACGAAATGAAGCTTTAAAACTTACAAGTTTATATGAACTTTTCTTTTTATTTTTGCTAGATCTATCATCTATTAAATTTTTCCGAGTAAAATCTGAGACCCTGTATAATATTTTTTGTAGGTTATGTAGAAATGTACTCTTTGTGTAATGTGTAATGTGCTAAATAAAGACATTCTATTCTATTTTAGAAGTCAGAAGGTTATTATTGTGAAAATTGTATTAGGGTATCGCTCAAGCTATGAATATACAACCACAGGGCAGTGTACTTGGTCCAATATTATTTCTACTATACACTGTTGGCAAGCTTCGACTTTGGAATGCGAAATCTGTAATGCAACTAAGAGAGAAGGTACATAGAGGCAAAGCCTTCAGTTAACAAGAGATGCCTAACCATTCCTACACTCCTACTAAAGAGGGGATGTGCGTGTAGCGCGCTCGACGACATCGTTTCAGCCGACCTAGCCGTGCCACAGGGCCCACAGGTGACCTGTGCCGCGACACCGCGGCCGCTCGACACATTCGCCCGATTCCGTCGTCCCCTTCGACCGCGTGTTGTAAAGAATGGAAGGTGGGAGTTAGGGGATAGCGCGTTGTCTGTTTAACTTGTAAATGCTTTAAGTTATCTCCGTCTGATGCATTTATATCGGCTTCCAAGATTAAACGTTACCAATAGTGTATGTAAATGATCTACAAATCTATTTAAATGATCGTTCGGTAATACTAACAAACTATGCCGATGACAATAATATGCTAATTTTTGATAAAAATTATTATGAGATTCAGATTAAGGCTCAAGAGACGACGAGCAAAATATGCAAATGGTTTGCTCAAAATTCATTACTGTTAAACACAACAAAACCAAACTGTATCTTATTTAGGCACAGTAGGAATAAAGCTGACTATCCAAGACAAATAAATATAGAAAATGTTGATATTGAATATACAAAGTGTACTAAATTTCTAGGAGTTACAATTGATTCCCATGTAAACTGGTCAAATCATGTAGAACTGCTCTGTGGAAAATTCAGTAAGGTCTGCTATTCTTTAAAGCAACTAGAAAATTTTATATACCAAGATACTATATTCACATACTACGGTAATTTTTATTCAATTATGGCATACGGAATTTTAATATGGGGTGGTTCACAACATTCAAGAAGTCTTTCGTGCTATGGAAGGTTGAAGTTGGCTGAATCATGTCACTTCAGTAAATTTAATTTACTAACTGCACCAGGAGTCTTTGCCTATGAGTGTCTATGTTTTGTCTTCAAAAACAAACATTTATTGGCAGATAACATTATAGAACATGGACATAATACTAGAATGAGAGATATTTTTTATTTATCGAAACATATGACGACGTGATTAGAAAAAGACTGTTTCTATTAATGTTTACGTTACTTTAATATCCTTCCAAAACATTTAAGAGATATAACTTTAGTTACAACTTATAAATATTCTATTAAAATATTACTAGTTGCGGTGGAACCATATACGCTTCAAGAAATTATTGAAAAAACTTTTGAATTGAAAATGTGACATCATAGTTGCAATAGGTGTTTCAATTTATACTGTTATCCATCCATTATTGTTTTATCTGATATTGTATGTTTATTGAACATGTATTTGTTGTATTTTGACATGTACCATACAAAAATAATTGTATGATTGTTTATTTTCCCGAGTATGAAATAAACTATCTATCTGTCTATCTATCTGGGACGATAGCCGCGTGGGTAAATGCGTTGATACGTACTTACTCGGTTGCAAAGATCGATGGTTCGAATCCATCCTGGGGCAAATTAAAAATTTATTTCTGATTTGCTTCGGACTTTAGATGGATAGAGAATTATCGAAACCCTAGATGTGGTTCGGACTCCACAATAAACTGTAGGGCCTCGTCTCTCTTTACCTAACACAAAATCCTAGGATTTTCCGGGGGTTACTTCGGTAACTTGAGAGGCGGTTAAGAAAACATTTAAGAAAACATCTATAAGAATCTTTGGACATATGTAAAAAATAAAAAAATTTATAGTAAAATACTGAGAGTCGCCCCCTAAAACTACCCATTAAGAAGGAGATAGTGTTTGACTGATACTATGTAAACTGGTGTCGACACGGCCTATTTAAAAAATATGACTTTCATATTTTAGAAAAACTGATATTTATTATTCCCCTTTAAAGAGGTATATCTCCCTTATTACCCACTTTTGGAAATAAATTTATATAAAAGATTACCTTTATTTTTGGATGTACTATCAGCCACAGAAATATTGGGAGACAATTTTGGACCACCGTGTATAATTAATAAAATTAACTTACATTTTATTTTCTATAGTATTCGACTACACTAAACATCCAAGTAAACCCGATCCCAGTGGAGAATGTCATCCAGACCTCCGACTTCGTGGTCACCAAAAAGAAGGTTACGGTCTATCTTGGAATCCCAATCTCAATGGTTATCTTCTCTCTGCCAGTGATGATCACACTATTTGTTTATGGGATATAAATGCAACACCGAAAGAAAATCGTATTATCGATGCCAAAACTATATTTACTGGTCACACAGCTGTTGTTGAGGATGTTGCATGGCATCTCCTACATGAGAGCTTGTTTGGATCAGTAGCTGATGATCAAAAATTAATGATTTGGGACACGCGGTGTAACAATACCAGTAAGCCATCCCATACTGTTGATGCTCACACTGCTGAGGTTAATTGCCTTAGCTTCAATCCATATTCAGAATTTATTCTAGCTACTGGAAGTGCGGATAAGACAGTAGCTCTGTGGGATTTAAGGAATTTAAAACTGAAATTACACAGTTTTGAGTCTCACAAGGATGAAATTTTTCAAGTTCAGTGGTCACCTCATAATGAAACGATCTTGGCTTCATCTGGTACTGATAGGAGACTTCATGTTTGGGATCTAAGTAAAATAGGAGAGGAACAAAGTCCAGAAGATGCCGAGGATGGACCTCCTGAATTACTGTTTATTCATGGAGGTCATACCGCCAAAATTTCAGGTTAGTTGATATCTGATAATGATACAGGGTGTCCCAGAAGTGGACGATCAAACGAAGTGGGTGATGGAGGAGGTCATTTTCATTCAAAATAACCATATACTGGGTGGGACATTTAAGTTGACAATTACGAATAACTTGAAAATGAAACATTTCAGAGAAAAATTTTTCAGACAGAAGTTTCATCATTTCAGAAGCGGAACCTAATGGCTATAATTTTTTTTCATTTACTGAAGGACTTCAAGGCCATTTGAAGGTCAACGTTTTTTTTTTTCAACTTAAATTTCTATTTCTTTACAGATTCATATTTTACGTCAAAAAATAAACAACTTTTGTTTTTACCATTTTTTAGTTGAACTCATTGTTTGCGAGTAATCAAGCAATGAAAAATAAGGTTTATATTAAAAAAAAAAACGAAGTTGACCTTCTAGTACCCTTGAAGTCCTCCACCATGTTTAAAAAAATTGTAGCCATTAAATCCCGCTTTTGAAATGATGGACCTTCTCTCTAAAACATTTTTCACTGATCGCGATTGTCAACTTAAATACCCAGTATACAGGGTGATTCACGCAAATCATTCATTAGAAGTATAGGAACTTGTAGCGATAATTTAATTCTGAAAATTTGGGTACTTACATAGTTTTTTATTTTCTTTCAGTTTTGTGTCCACTTTTAAATTTATAATACGGTATTTGTGGGTTATTTTTTGGACAAAATTAAAAACACTTTAATGTGATTGACCGGTTTCTCCTTTAATATAAGGCTTCATCAGAATCTATAATATTTAATACAATATAATATCAAATTAAATGAGAAACAGTAACCAACACTTACCAATCAACACAGTCATTAAAAAACACTACTACAAACATAATATAACACTACGTCTACGTCAATAAAATATTTTTTACACAAAACGCACATTAAAAAACACGTAAATAAATTTTTCCCTTTGAAACTAATAATTAACAATAACTATCTGAACATTAACCTATATCTTTTATCAAACCTCACTAAATCTTCTTCTTAATCGTACTGCAATAACATATTACTAATTTGAACTACTTTAAAAAGTTATTTTATCAAGACAATAAGAAGAAGAATACCTACTTAACCTAAAATAATTAATATCACACTAACCACCTTTTAATACATTTCTATAGACATTACTTAATCCCTCTATATCCGTTCTTAGATTTACACAATTTTGATTATTAATAATATGAATCATTTCCAAAAACAATCTTTTATCTAAATTACACTCCGTGTCCAGGATCTTAACATTATCGAAATCAAACTTATGATCTAAATTAAGAGAATGTGCGGCTAACGCCGTGGTAGTTTTGTTTTTTAATTTGAAAATTATTTAATAGTAAACTACGTTCAATTTTAACGATATGAAAAACTGTCAATAAGAAAAGTTGTTTAAAATTAAAATTTATGTCAGAATTCCAATTTGTGGATAATTCTGCCTAATTCGACTTTTTACAATAATTATTAATAATAAAGTAGAAAATGATATTAGCCCAGTAGCCAGGTCGAAGAAAAGGGGGTTTGGTCCGAATAAGTGAGGGAGTTTTGATTTTTTGGGAATCGATAGATTTTAGTGTCCTATTTAACATACTAGATTTGCCCCTTCGTATCTTTGCCGCTCGCGCCGCCATATTGCTAAGATGGCGCCCAAAACGTGTTTTTTCAAAATATCTCGATTCCGGTGCCTCCTAGTGCCAAAACAAATGAATTACAAATTAAAGAAGAGGAAATTTGCTATAAGAAATGTCCTATGCATTTTTCTCATAAGTTTGATAGTTTAGGCGCTACAGGCGATTCATTGCAGGCATGTATGTGATCGTATTAAAGTAGTAGCACCGAATCTATCCATGAAAATTAATATAGAATCAAAAAAAGCTAATGTAGAGGGGCAAAATTAAATAAATACAAGCGATCACATACATACCTGCAATGAATCGCCTGTAGCGCCTAAACTATCAAACTTATGAGAAAAGTGCAGAGAACATTTCTTATAGCAAATTTCCTCTTCTTTAATTTGTAATTAAATTGTTTTGGCACTAGGAGGCACCGAAAACGAGATATTTTGAAAAAACCCGTTTTGGGCGCCATCATAGCAATATGGCGGCGTGAGCGGCAAAGATACGAAGGGGCAAATCTAGTATGTTAAATAGGACACTAAAATCTATCGATTCCCAAAAAATCAAAACTTCCTCACTTATTCGGACCAAAAACCACCTGGCTACTGGGCTATATTGTTTAAATGTTAATTGTGGCATTTCATTAATTATTTCTCTTCCTTTTCATTTTTGGGATTTATTGCCACATTTCTTGAGATTCCTATCCAAAACAAAGTTGATTTATCTAAAAAATATTCAAATTTATTTATTTATTTATTTATTTATTCACGGGAAAATCCCCATTAGAGACAAGTTTTACAATATTACAGCAAATAATTCATATTACAATATACATTGATTTAATTTATAGTTAATTTCAACTTACATTTAACATAACATCACCTGTAGGTTTAACATAACATGTAGCTATATATACACATTCATACTAGGAAACTAATCACATTAGCTAATACTTGACGTTTAAATTTAGCCAATGTACAATCGAAAAAGTCAAGATTAGTTGAATAAATATTTCCTAGTCTTAGCATGCGTGTTATTGGTGAATAGTAACCATAGTTGGTGGAGTGGTAGGGTACAAAAAATAATTGTAAATGTCTAGTAATCCTTGAAGGAGCATGAAAATGTACTAGAGCTAATAAGTCTGCACAGGCCACAGACGCACTAATGATTTTAAAAAGAAATATTAATGTTGCATGTGTTCTACGAGATTCTAGACTGTTTAGTTGAATTATACTCATTATATCATCAAAGTTATATTCACCAGTAACAAATCCTAGCTTAAAGGCACAGGTTTTTAAAAATTTTTTCTGTACACTTTCTATCTGATCTGTGTATCTGATATAGTATGGATTCCTGATGATACTACCATATTCCAAAATACTCACTAATGAGCAGTATAACATTTTCAAAGTAAATGCAGAAAAGTTTGACGATTATCTAATTATAAATCCTAACAATTTGTAGGCTTTCAACACAATACTATTCACATGACCATTATAACACAGTTTGTTATCTACTAAAATACCTAAATCCTTAGTTTCAAATTTTCTGTCTAATACAGCATTGTTTAATTGATAATCAAAAATGTATGGATTCTGTGATCGACTAAAAGTAATTGAAAAACACTTATTGACATTAAGGTATAAATTGTTCGTCTCACACCATTCTGCAATGTTGCACAGGTCATTTTGAAGCAGTTGAGCAGTTGAGTTGAAAATTTTTTTAAATCATCTGCAAAAATTAAAAATTTAGAATCTTGGATCTTAGAGGCAATGTCATTTATAAACAAAGTAAAAAAGAGAGGTCCACAATGAGATCCCTGTGGGACTCCAGATTTAACATTAATAACTTTTGATATGTGATCTCCAATACGAACTGTTTGTGACCTACCAGTTAAGAAACTATAAATCCAATCTAACATGGTTCCAGTAATACCTAGTGAAGATAATTTCTTTATAAGTAAATGATGTGGTACTCTATCAAAAGCCTTTGAGAAGTCCGTGTAAATAACATCTACTTGCACGGACCCCTCCAACGCCCTCGTAATGTATTCTTGAAAAACAAGCAAATTAGTAACAGTTGAGCGACCAGGTATAAAACCATGTTGTTCAGGAATGATAATCGGTTTACACACATTTTTTAACTGATCAGTAACTAAAAAATCAAACAATTTCGCTATCGTAGAAGGAATACATATGCTTCTATAATTTTCAACATTTTCCTTATGCCCAGATTTAAATATAGGTGTAATATAACTTTTCTTCCATGTGTCAGGAAATATTCCACTATCAAGTGATTTATTAAATAATTTAAATAGCGGAAGAGTGATAGTGTATAACACTTGTTTTATAAAATATGCGGGCACACCATCTGGACCTTTTGAGAATCTAGGTTTTAATGTATTAATAGCCTCAAAAATGCTAATTTGCTGTATGTTGAATTTTGAGAACTCAACATTACAATTATAATTAAAAAGTACATCAGAATCATCATTTGTTTCTAAGTAAACTGTTTCAAAATAGTCTGCAAACAAATTAACAGTTTCCAATCCATCACTAGCTAATTCATCATTATAAAACATTGAGTTTGGGAAAACATGAGTGTTTTTACGATCATTGATAAATTTCCAAAATGATTTTGGATCTTGTTTAAGACCATTTTCAACATTTACCAAATAACTGCCATAACAGCTTTCAGTGAGTTGCTTACATTGAGATCTTAGCTGGGAAAATGTTTGATAATCATCATTTGAGTGATACAATTTGTATTGCCTATGAGCTTTTTTCTTTTCTCTGATAAAAGATTTTAATTCAGAAGTAAACCATTTTGGTTAATTTGAAGGTTTGAAGTATTTCAGTGGAACAAATAATTCAATTGCATGTTGTATAATGTCATAAAAATTTGTAACCGCTACATTTACATTTATATTTTGAAAAAGTTCTTCCCAATTAATGTTTGCCAAATAGTCATTTATGCCTACATAATTTGCCCCCCTAAAATCATAATATGCCTGATTTATAGGGAGAGTATTTTCTACTTTATTAATGAGAATCTCGAGTGTTATAGCTGTGTGGTTTAAACTATTTGAAAAAAGCAAATCTATAGCAGGGTAAACAATGATATCATTCAAATGAGAAAACACAATATCTAAGAAATTATTTCTAGAGTTGGGTACATTGTTAAGTTGATATAAGTTCAGATATCCAAAATAATTTGCCACTAGAACAGCACTAGAGTTAACTGGACAAATTACACTTAAACCTCCATCGTCATTTTCCCAGTGCGCCTCAGGTAAATTATAGTCACCACATAAAATAATGTCATGATTCGGAAAATTTTGGCTCACGTTAGCTACCGTGTAACAGTGAAAATCCTCAGGTGTTGAACTAGGAGGTATATACCTGCAGCCTACTATAAAGTTTTTATGACTATATTTTACTTCAATAAACAAATGCTCGAAGTTTGGATTAATCTGTGTTTGTATAATATACCTACTATGTAATAATTTAGATACCGCTATCAATACACCACCACCTCTATACTTTCCAGTGGCTACAGCACTTCTATCTAGTCTATAAACATTATAGTTAAGAAGACCAATCTCTGCATCAGAGAAGTTTCCATTCAGCCATGACTCTGAGAGTAAAATGATATCGTAATGACACAACAGAACACTGTTTCGTAGGTCGTTTAATTTTGTCCTAATCCCACCAGCATTTTGATAGTACAATGATAGCGGTTTATCTGACCTTAGTTTTTTGTATTTATATTGATATTCACAATTTTGGGTATACCTTTTACGTATTTAATTGATAGACCTGTTTCTCCCTTATTAATTCGACTGTCCAATTCTGATCGCAATTCTTTCAAATATTCCCTCTGTCCTAATGTAAGGTCGTTAATAATCTTATAGTTATCATTATTAACAACAATACTATTTCTTTTCTTAAGTACTTGTTTTGCCGAGACAGAATCAGTGAATACAACTTTAAGAGGACGGTGTCTGGGTGGATTCATGGAATTTTTGCCCACACGTAACACCTTATGCAAATTGTAATCCACACCACTATTGGCCAACAAATTATTAACGATCATTTTGTCCTCTTCAATCCTCTCCCCAATTGACGTAGCTGCTGACTCGGGAACATTATATATAATCACATTCCTAGAACGTATTATTCTATCCTCAACTTCGGCCATGGTATCTTCAGGACTTTTATAATTTTTACTTAGTTCACCAATCTCCTTACGTAAGGCGACTAACTCAGATTGTAATCCACTAATTTGGGTCAATATTTAATTAACCAGTTTAAAATTAGTTATTATTATTAGTTGTCAAAAAACACCTTCCAACTGATCCTCTGAGATTACGTCAAAGGCGTACAGGTTATTTCCCAGTTTTAAACTGGTTAATTTGAATATTTTTTAGATAAATCAACTTTTTTTGGATAGGAATCTCAAGATATGTGGTAATAAATCCCAAAAAAAGAAAGGGAAGAGAAATAGCAAATGATGTACAGTAAAATGACAAGACGAGGATAAATAAATGTCAATGTCAACCACAAGCCAACTCCTCAGTTATACAGTTTTAAATTTTTATACCACTTGATATATCTGGAAAAATTTATGAATTTATAAAAAAGTCGAATTAGGTAGATTTATCCACAAATTTTAATTCTGACAAATTTTAATTCGAAACAACTTTTCTTAGTCACAGTTTTTCGCATTGTTAAAATTGAATGTAGTTTACTCTTACATAATTCCCCAAAACACATTACACAGTCAAAAATCAAAAATAAAAATCATCTCGAGATCTATTGTGACGTCAGAAGAACAGCTGCTGCTTGGAAGCGCTGACCGGTAAATTCTATTGTCCGTGGGCGTTTATTAGGCAATCCAATGACCTGTCGACACCTGTCAATTTTATTGAATTCCGTGTTTTAGTCACGTGGATTGGATTCCCTAATTGAATTGTTTGTTTACTTTGTAGACCTACATGCGCATGAGCAACTGGACTGTATAAATCGGGGGAGACACTCTTCAATTAGGCGTAAAATATTCTCGCACATTTACTTCCACAGCTCATCTAGTATACAGGGTGTTTCATTTTTAAACCGCGTCCTTTTAGGAGGTGATAGAGAATCGGAAAATAAGTGGACTTTCCTCAGAAAATATTTATCAGAAATACATAATAACGGAGGTAGAAGTCTTCAAAGTTGAAATTTGAAAATCAAATTATGGTAATAACTTTAAGGCCGCTTAAGTGATGTCGTCCAAATTTGGTACACATAGTTCTGAGATAGATACCTATTATTTATTAAAAATAACTTCTCCAAAACTATCCAGTGGCGTAGATATTGGGTGGTTGCCCCCATTTTCCCGCCCTATTTTCTACGCCTCTGGACTTTTTCCACAGATGATAATATTTCTATATTTTACGTTCCAATTTGATAAAAAAATTACTCTAGCAAAATTTTTATATTAGGTATCGTTTCCGAGCTATTTTTAGGTTTAAAATTTTACTGTGTGTGCAAACTGTAATAATTTTTATTGTTGAAATTTTATTATGTTGAAAACAAACACAAAATAATTAGTTTAAAATTAATTTAATGTCATATTATTATTATTATTATTTAAGAAAATAATAACAAACGGTTCAAAGATAACAAAAATTTTCTGATAAATTACATGACGACATGACATATTAATACATACATTACATACATCATAAAGATACACTTAAAAGAATGATTTAAAAATAAATAAGCTAATTGAAACTAAATCAAGTTTTCGAAATGTCTGCCCTCTACTGCAATGCACTTTCGACAACGCTTAATTAATGCATTTATCGCGGCCGCGGTTTGATACGGTTGTTGTTTCAACTCGTCACACGACTGGATGATTCTCTGTTGTAATTCATATAATGTGTCAACAGGAGCTTCGTACACCTTGCCTTTTAGATGACCCCAGAACCAAAAATCTAATGGATTGAGGTCCGGAGAGCGGGCGGGCCAAGCCACTGGACCTAACCCGGGAACTAAATCCTCATTTTGTTGCCTCCTATACCTCCCAATCCAGCGGTAGGGATAGTTGGTATCTAGCCATTCCGTTACTTGGCGACTAGAGTGTGCAGGAGCACCGTCCATCTGTATCCAACTTCCCGCGCGATTATTCTGAGGGACGTCTGCCACAAATTCACCCAAATTTTCTTCCAGGAAGTTTAGAAATAACATAGCATTCAAACGCGGAGGCAGAAAGTGTGGCCCGCAGATGTTATTGCCGATTAGTCCTATCCATATTACAACTGAACTCATTCTGAAATGACGATGGTCTGATCTCATGGGGATTTTCATCCGCCCACACATATCAATTGTGGTAATTTACAACGCCGGCTCTGCTGAATCCAGCTTCATCGGTCCAGAGAACTTTCGACAGAAATTCGGGATACAAAGCCGAAGTCCCCAGCACCCATCTACAGAAGTTTACTCGCCTTGTACCGGTTGCAAATGATACGCCTTCTTATGATCGTTCTAAAGCTGGGTCCACATATGTATCAATATTCTGTATCAGATCACTGTATCGTATCGCCGTATCGTATCGCCATATCGTATCAAACCTCGTATCGAGTTATAGACGTCACTTGTTTTATCCGTTCGTAACTACATTTTTCATGATCGCCGATCACATAACCACTAGTTCTGAGTCACGAGAATTTAGCGCTGTCGTGCGCCTGCTTTATAATAATTTGCAAAACAATAAAAAGACAACAGTCCAGACTACGGCGTTGGTGGAAAATCGAATTATTTAGAAATAGAAACCAATTTGCTGCATGAGCGGTGGACACGTCTACACTAGTTCAGTGTCGTATCCGTAGCTCCTTTGATGATCGGGGGAAAACCGACTCGAGATGGAACGGGCCGTATCGCATACGGTATCCTACCGGCGTATCAGATGGCTGCGTATCATGGCCCGTCCACACAGCGATCATGACACGCGTCGATAATACGGATACGGAGATCTGACACGTGCGATCTCAAATTTAGTTCTTCTAGTGCTTAAAGCTGGATTAGCATCGAATATTGCTGAAACTTGCTGATTTAATCTCCGTCTTCTACCATTGTCTAAAACTCTTCCGAACCCCAATTCTCGAAATTTACGATGGGTACTAATGAATACTTCTCTGTCAGGAACTACTCGGGCAGGATATCTTCTGTGATATTCTCTTACAGCTGCCCCGGCATTCCCGTCACAGAACCTGTAGATGAAATGAATATCTGCATATTCTGCGTTTGTAAACCGTCGAGGAATTATGAAAAAAAAAAACACTGAAAATAACCCTGATTAACCACTGACAGTTGTACTTATTGTTGTCAATTACTGACAAGTGCTCATAGCATTCCACGATCATTGTTGAAACAATAAAAATTATTACAGTTTGCAGACACAGTAATTTTTAACCTACAATAGCTCTAAAACGATACATAATATCAAAATTTTGCAAGAGTAATTTTTTTTTCAAATTTGAACCTAGAATCTAAAAATATTATCATCTGTGGAGAATGTCCAGAGGCGTAGGAAATAGGGCGAGAAAATGAGGGCAACCACCCAATATCTACGCCACTGGACAGTTTTGGAAAAAGTTATTTCTAATAAATAATAGGTATCTATCTCAGAACTATGTGTACCAAATTTGGACAACATCACTCAAACGACCCTAAAGTTATTACCATAATTCGATTTTCATACTTCAACTTTGAAGACTTCTAACTCCGTTATTATGTATTTCTGATAAATATTTTCTGAGGAAAGTCCACTTATTTTGGGATTCTCTGTCACCTCCTAAAAGGACGCGGTTTAAAAATGAAACACCCTGTATACAGTACTAGGTTAGGCGGCGCCAGACCCTACGGGTCTGGCTTGCCTAACCTATCTCTGCGAGGCTGACCCTCTATATCAGTAGTTTTATCTCGGGGTTTTTAGTTGAAAAACGGTTTTTAAATTTCGGGAAAAAGTAGAGTCCGACATGGGGTCGCGGGGTCGGGGAGTTGGAAAAAATTCAGGATTTTAGGATTAAAATTTGAGAAAGAAAATAAAAAGTTCAGAGCCCCTGCGGGGTTCTATTTAAGAAATAGTAATGGAACGGCCCCTCGTAGAAATAGTGAGTTCTAGACTAAAATTTTTAAACATTTCGATAATTTTTAAACATTTCGATGACAGCTGTCAAATAAAGGTCAGTGACGTTTTTTTGTAAAAACAAAAATTTTTGGATTTTTTTTTGTGGGGGTCCAAAATGGGGGAAACATTTTTTCGAAACTTTTTTAATTTCGGCCCCCTTCGGACAAATTTTTTGGACGCCCACTTTCAATTTTTTTTTCGACCACAATGGGAAAAAATTTTGACGCCGTTCTTTAAAAAATATTAAAAAAATGACTCCTGTGGGATCGTAGAAATAGTAGGTTCTAGACGGTCCAATATAGTAAAAATAATAATGACCGTACGCATCAAGTAGTTTTGGTAAAAAATTTGCTAAAAAATGAGTCCGACATAGAAGTCTTGGATAAAAAAAAAAAGGTGAGAAGGTTATCGGAAATGAAGCGTATCGCGTATTTTCGTAGGCGTTCTCGATTAGTTAAAGGATTCGGGCGTTTTAGTTGGATTCGGTCGGAAAGCTTCGGGAAAGATGCAGAGCCCGACAGAATTCATAGATAAGGTGGAAAAGGTTATCGAAAATGAGGCGTTTCGTGTATTTTCGTGGGCGTCTTCGATTAGTTAAGGGATTCGAGTAATTTATTTGGATTCGGTGGAAGGGTCTCGGGAAAGATGTGAAGTCCGACAGAGATGCTACTTGAAAAGTGAGAGGGTCATCGGAAATGAGGCGTTTCGCGTATTTTCGTAGGCGTCTTCGATTAGTTAAGGGATTCGGGCAATTTAGTTGGATTCGGTCGAAGAGTCTCGGGAAAGAAGTAGAGTCCGACAGAGATGCTACTTAAATAGTGAGAGGGCATCAGGAAAGAGGTGATTCGCGTAAATTCGTGGGCGTCTTCGATTAGTTAAGGGATTCGGGCAATTTAGTTGGATTCGGTGGAAGAGTATCGGGATAGATGTAGAGTCCGACAGAGATGCCACTTAGAGAGGGCTTCAGGAAAGGGGCGTTTCATGTATTTTCGTAGGAATCTCCGATTAGTTAAGGGATCCGGGTAATTTAGTTGGATACGGTCGAACAGTCTCGGGAAAGAAGTAGAGTCCGACAAAGATGCTACTTAAATAGTGAGAGGGCATCAAGAAAGAGGTGATTCGCGTAAATTTGTGGGCGTCTTCGATTAGTTAAGGGATTCGGGAAATTTATATGGAGTTGGTCGAAAAGTCTCGGGAAAGTTGTAGAGTCCGACAGAGATGCTACTTAAAAAGTGAGAGGGCTTCAGGAAAGGGGCGTTTCGTACATTTTCGTAGGAATCTCCGATTAGTTAAGGGATACGGGTAATTTAGTTGGATTCGGTCGAAGAGTCTCGGGAAAGAAGTAGAGTCCGACAGAGATGCTACTTAAATAGTGAGAGGGCATCAGGAAAGAGGCGTCTCGCGTATTTTCGTAGGCATCTTCGATTAGGTATGGGATTCGGTCTAAGAGTCTCGGGATAGATGTAGAGTCCGACAGAGATGCTACTTATAAAGTCAGAGGGCATCAGGAAAGAGGCGTCTCGCTTATTTTCGTAGGCATCTTCGATTAGTTATGGGATTCGGGCAATTTAATTGGATTCGGTGGAAGAATCTCGGGAAAGATGTAGAGTCCGACAGAGATGCTACTTAAAAAGTGAGGGCATCAGGAAAGAGGCGTTTCGTGTATTTTCGTAGGAGTCTCCGATTAGTTGAGGGATCCGTGTAATTTAGTTGGATTCGGTCTAAGAGTCTCGGGAAAGCTGCAGAGTCCGACAGAGATGCTACTTGAAGAGTGAAAGGGTTATCAGAAAAGAGGCGTCTCGCATATTTTCGTAGGCGTTTTCGATTAGTTAAGTGATTCGGGCAATTTAGTTGGATTCGGTCGGAGAGTCTCGGGAAAGATGTAGAATCCGACAGAAATGCTACTTAAAAAGTGAGAGGGCATCAGGAAAGAGGCGTCTCGCTTATTTTCGTAGGCATCTTCGATTAGTTATGGGATTCGGGCAATTTAGTTGGATTCGGTGGAAGAATCTCGGGAAAGATGTAGAGTCCGACAGAGATGCTACTTAAAAAGTGAGAGGGCATCAGGAAAGAGGAGTCTCGCTTATTTTCGTAGGCATCTTCGATTACTTAAGGGATCCGGGTAATTTAGTTGGACTCGGTCGAAGAGTCTCGGGAAAGAAGTAGAGTCCGACAGAGATGCTACTTAAATAGTGAGAGGGCATCAAGAAAGAGGTGATTCGCGTAAATTCGTGGGCGTCTTCGATTAGTTAAGGGATTCGGGAAATTTATATGGATTCGGTCGAAGAGTCTCGGGAAAGATGTAGAGTTCGACAGAGATGCTACTTAAAAAGTGAGAGGGCTTCAGGAAAGGGGCGTTTCGTGTATTTTCGTAGGAGTCTTCGATTAGTTAAGGGATCCGGGTAATTTAATTGGATTCGGTCGAAGAGTCTCGGGAAAGAAGTAGAGTCCGACAGAGATGCTACTTAAAAAGTGAGAGGGCATCAGGAAAGAGGCGTCTCGCGTATTTTCGTAGGCATCTACGATTAGTTATGGAATTCGGTCAATTTAGTTGGATTCGGTCTAAGAGTCTTGGGATAGATGTAGAGTCCGACAGAGATGCTACTTAAAAAGTGAGAGGGCATCAGGAAAGAGGCGTCTCGCCTATTTTCGTAGGCATCTTCGATGAGTTATGGAATTCGGTCAATTTAGTTGGATTCGGTCTAAGAGTCTCGGGATAGATGTAGAGTCCGACAGAGATGCTACTTAAAAAGTGAGAGGGCATCAGGAAAGAGGCGTCTCGCTTATTTTCGTAGGCATCTTCGATTAGTTATGGGATTCGGGCAATTTAGTTTGATTCGGTCTAAGAGTCTCGGGAAAGCTGCAGAGTCCGACAGAGATGCTACTTGAAGAGTGAGAGGGTTATCAGAAAAGAGGCGTCTCGCATATTTTCGTAGGCGTTTTCTATTAGTTAAGTGATTCGGGCAATTTAGTTGGATTCGGTCGGAGAGTCTCGGGAAAGATGTAGAATCCGACAGAGATGCTACTTAAAAAGTGAGAGGGCATCAGGAAAGAGGCGTCACGCTTATTTTCGTAGGCATCTTCGATTAGTTATGGGATTCGGGCAATTTAGTTGGATTCGGTGGAAGAATCTCGGGAAAGATGTAGAGTCCGACAGAGATGCTACTTAAAAAGTGAGAGGGCATCAAGAAAGAGGCGTCTCGCTTATTTTCGTAGGCATCTTCGATTAGTTATGGGATTCAGGCAATTTAGTTGGATTCGGTGGAAGAATCTCGGGATAGATGTAGAGTCCGACAGAGATGCTACTTAAAAAGTGAGATGGTTTCAGGAAAGGGGCGTTTCGTGTATTTTCGTAGGAGTCTCCGATTAGTTGAGGGATCCGTGTAATTTAGTTGGATTCGGTGGAAGAGTATCGGGATAGATGTAGAGTCCGACTGCTACTTAAAAAGTGAGAGGGCATCAGGAAAGAGGCGTCTCGCGTATTTTCGTAGGAGTCTCCGATTAGTTATGGGATCCGGGCAATTTAGTTGTATTCGGTCGAAGAGTCTCGGGAAAGAAGTAGAGTCCGACAGAGATGCTACTTAAATAGTGAGAGGGCATCAGGAAAGAGGTGATTCGCGTAAATTCGTGGGCGTCTTCGATTAGTTAAGGGATTCGGAAAATTTATATGGATTCGGTCGAAGAGTCTCGGGAAAGATGTAGAGTCCGACAGAGATGCTACTTAAAAAGTGAGAGGGCATCCGGAAAGGGGCGTTTCGTGTATTTTCGTGGGAGTCTCCGATTAGTTAAGGGATCCGGGTAATTTAGTTGGATTCGATGGAAGAGTCTGGGAAAAGATGTAGAGTTCAACAGAGATGCTACTTGAATAGAGGGAAGGTCATCAGGAAAGAGGCGTTTCTCGTATTTTCGTATTAGTCATCGATTAGTTAAGAGATTCGGGTAATTTAGTTGGATTCAGTGTAAGAGTCTCGGGAAAGGAAAGATGTAGAGTCCAACAGAGATGCTACCTAAAATGTGAGAGGGTCATTGGAAATGAAGCGTTTCGCGTATTTTTATAGTCATCTTCGATTAGTTAAGGGATTCGGGTAATTTAATTGGATTCGGTGGAAGAGTCTCGGGAAACCTGTAGAGTATGATAGAGATGTTACTTGAAAAGTGGGAAGGTAATGAGAAATGAGGCATTTCGCGTATTTTCGTATTAGTCTTCGATTAGTTAAGGGATTAAGGTAATTTATTTGAATTCGGTGGAAGAGTCTAGGGAAAGATGGAGAGTTCAACAGAGATGCTACTTGAATGGAAAGGTCATCAGGAAAGCGTTTCGTGTATTTTCGTATTAGTCTTCGATTACTTAAGAGATTCGGGTAATTTAGTTGGATTCGGTGTAAGGAAAGATGTAGAATCTGACAGAGATGCTACCTGAAAAGTGGGAAGGTAATTAGAAATGAGGCGTTTCGCGTATTTTCGTATTAGAGGGGAGTAGCGGGACGGGGGAGATCCCGGGGGCGGGAGAAGGCGTTAGAGGTGGCAACCCATCACGCGACTGCGATGGACTGCGATAGACCAATGTGTTAATAACACCATTTTGGCAGGCCACAATGTATCCCTCGGTCTCCGACTTCAGCCCCGCTGACCTTAAAAATGCGAAGGTCAGCTCTGTCGATAAACCCAGTGCTTCTATGTTGTTATAGAAAACACCGTGCAGGGGTTTATCGACGTGCTGCCTGAACAGATTTCTCTGTTCGGCAGCTTTGATGTGGGCTGTCAGACGATTAGGCGGAAGCTCAGTGACTGAGTCACCTCGCCGGCCTTCTCGCCTGTAGTCGAACACGAGACCGAGTTCATCTGCGGCCCTCTGTGCTGCCCTAAACAATAAAGTGCCAACTCCCACAGTTTCATGATCTCTCACTAACTGTAGGAGTCTGTCCGAGGTCCTGATGACATTACATGCCATACTCAGTGCCACTCTGCCGTGCATGCACTCCAGACTCAAGAGTCCTCGGCCCCCCGTTGACGTGGGAGGTACACACGAGGAACGGACGATCTAGGATGAATACTCCTATGAATATTCATCATCTTGCGGGTATTCCTGTCCAATTGACGCAGCTCATAGGTCTCTCCGGCATCCAAATGTTGTAGGATGCTTCCGTCTGCGAGCTGCGCATCTTCGTGGAATTCCCCGCATCGTCCTCTCTTGAGGTGGACGACTGCGCATTTGTCCAACCCAAACTCCATTCCAATTGCCCGCGTGTATTCCTCGACCACCCTGAGAGCATTTTGAAGTTCTCGCTCTCCGGAGGTATAGAGTTTAAGGTCATCCATATAAAATAGATGGGTGACCTTATGCCTCCGGTTGCTGGGTGGCCCACAGTGATACCCGCGGGTTTGGCGGAGTCCAACAGATAGCGGCAGCAGTGAGATGCAGAAGAGGAGCGGACTCAAAGAGTCACCCTGAAACACTCCTCTCTTAAATGTCACCAACTTTGTCGAAACTCGCTCGGCACCGGATGTTATGGTGAAGCGAGTTCTCCAAAGCGGCAACAGTTGTTCGATGCATCTCACTAGTGATGCTGGTACCGCAAGACATCCGAGCAAGTGTAACAAAAGCTCGTGGGATGTTGTATCAAATGCCTTGCGATAATCAATCCAGGCCATTGAGATTCCGCTTGTACTGCTCAGAATCCTGTGTAATACAGCGGACTATCAGCAGGTTTTCCTTGCAACCTGCCACGCCCTTCTTGGCACCACGCTGTTCGTTTATCTGTTGGTAGACCGGATCAACAGACCTCAACATCCTGGTATACAAGATACGAGTAAATAACTTGTAGCAGGAGTTGAGGCAGGTAATCGGCCTATAATTTTTTGGGTCAGACAGATCCCCATTTTTTGGGTCAGACAGATCCCCCTTTTTGGGGATTAGCACAGTTCGCCCCTCGACAAACCAGTCCGGAATTTGCTGCCCATCGTTCAACCATGAGTTGAAAACTTGGGCCAGATGGCGGTGGGTGGAAGGAAACTTCTTCCACCACCAGTTGTTTATACCATCTGGACCCGGGGCAGCGAAGTTCTTGGTTCCAACAAGTGCTTGTTGAACCTCTTCCGTACTGATTGCCGGGCACACTTCGTCTGGCTCTTCTAAGACTCTACGACAGAGAGCCTCCAAGTGTGCTATAGCTGGAGTGTCGTTATCGAATGGACTCGCGACTTCGTAGATTCCTTTCAAGAAGGCTTCGACATTATCAACAGTCGGCGGATTTTCGACAACACGCTGTGGCTCTTGGAACAGGCGAGACGGGTTTGTTTGAAACAATTTGTTTTGTTCCAAACTCCGCATTCGCCTGACAAAAGTTTTCTTAATAGCCATAAGCGCTCGAATCATATCTAGACAGTGCTGCTTGATGGTCTGCAGCACTGTGTTATTATTATTATTATTATTATAAAGTTTTCTCTGTGTCTTCTTCGCACAAGCGATCCAGCACTCTCCCTTTTTGCAGTCCCGAAACTAATCTTCCCTTCAACATCGTCTCTAACGCCATACCGAACTCGCAATTTACCGCTAAATTCTTAATTCGGGCATACCATTCACTCACTGTCTCGCTTTGTCTTTGCTTTGCCTCGTAAAATTTTATGTGTTCCCTCCATTTTGATACTTGAGGGCTAAACTGTTTTTTTAATAATTCACTAAGTTCACCATAAGATTTGTCCTTGGGTAAACTCGGGTGGCAAGGATCCCGCAGCAATTTATATGTAGGGTCTTCAATTAAACTAATTAATGTCGCGACTTTCACCTTCTTCAATTTTATTCGCGCAAAAATAATGCTCTAGTCTTTACGTGTATACCACCCAGTCATCCGAAATGCCATTAAACTCGCCCACGTGTCCAATGATACCGGTGCCATTTCCAATAGCGATCTCGGGAGTACGCTACTTCAAGTTTATGAATTTCACTTTATTCACTGTCCTTTTACCTCATCGCCATAATATATGTAACATCTCTTTGCATTACTGACCACACTTACTGCTTATTAAATGTTACACGAACATTTAATAAGCAGTTTATTATTACAGCCTTTTATTCTATATTTACAAGTCTTTCTTTCACGACAGCCCCGGCGAGAGAGACAGAGAGAGTTCCTCTGCCCCCACAAGCACCGAACATCTTCTATATGCGCATGTGCGCCAATTGTAGCCCGTCACATTAAGTGTAAACAATTTTATAATCCTAAACTTCCATTATTTTGTATACACTTTTGACACAATTTTGTGAAATTAAGTCGAACGTGTTCAATCAGTAATTCATTGTTATTCAAATTAATCTCATTGGTTATCATTTCTTTCAGATTATCTCAATTTCTTATTTGTTTTTAATAAACAGAATTTTTTAATGCATCCCATAAAAAGAAATTCAGGGGATTGAGGTTAGGACTTCTAGGTGGCCTCTTATCTCTATACATAATCCATATGTTGCATTTAGAAGGTCGTGAACTTGCAGCTTGCACATTTTTTGTTACATTTAAGAAATATTTCTAATATTTGACATTTCACTTCAACTGAATATCCTATTATATATTTAAAAAAAAAACTTTTTATAATATAATCACTATAATCTGTCTCACCAACAGATATAAATGGACTCCTCCCCAAAAATGCCCGCTAAATTTGAATGGAATTTCTCTGTTGGTGGTATTTATAGAACCCGAATTACAAAACAACCGCTAGATTTAACTGACAAAGGCCGACTCTTCAAAGTACTCGCGAACGCGTTAAAACTTTTATATCTTTTGCACCAGGCCAATCAGCTTATGTTATGATTGTCGCGAAACGCATAAACGTTAAACGTATTAAAAACGTGAATAAATAGTGCCGCCTAACTGTCAAATGTCATATTCGTTTTTGTGATAATTATTTTTTAATTTGTCAGCTGTTTATATTAATGAATTCGTTGAGATTTATCTTAGGTATATAAAGATATCTTGGTAATTGTTGAGATAACGGAACCTCCGATTTTCGGAATTTTTTTGCTTTTAACATACGTAGTTTTGCCTCCTGAACAATAAGGCGGGGAATACATACGCGCGATTGCGACCATGATCGCTCCTGGCGATGGCGGTGGCGGCTAAACGCGTCCTAAGGAAACAAATGAACCCGCACATATTTGTTTGCAGCGATCACCGCCATCGCCATCGCGATCGTGGTTGCGATCGCGCGTATGTGTTCTCCGCTTAAATTCTTATAAAAAAATCGCCACTCGGCAACAGTTTTCGAGATATTTGGCCCCAAAGTCTCTGAAAGTCGTATTTCTCCACTGCCATAATCACTTATTTTCACCAAATTTTTCATTTTTTGCTTATGAACACCTCTAATACAGACTTATTTAAACACTTTTAAACAATTTCAACAAATTTATTCCAATCAATAACTATTTTTTGAACCTTCTTACAAAAGCCACGAAAACATAAGCTAAAATTTCAAACAACATTACGATCATCCGAGATTATGGTAGTGCCGTGAGATATAGGGTACGTATAAAACGAATTTAACGAATATGTTCTTTCTTTGACATAAAAATATACTGCACCCGCCCGCCCGGCGGTATATATAGGTATATTTTTATGTCAAAGAAGGAACATATTCGTCAAATTCGTTTTATACGTACCCTAGAATAGATCTCACGGCACTACCACAGAGTAGCACTACCATAATCGCGGATGATCGTAATGTTTGAAATTTTAGGTTATGTTTTCATGGCTTATAAATAAGAAGGTTAAAAAAATAGTTATCGATTGGAATAAATATGTTGAAACTATTTAAAAGTGTTTAAATAAGTCTGTATTAGAGGTGTTCATAAGCAGAACATGAAAAATTTGGTGAAAATAAGTGATTTTGGCAGTGGAGAAATACGACTTTCAGAGACTTTGTCATGTCTCACAAGAGAGGGGTAAAGAATTGTACCAATAAAATTTGTATATATTTTATATATTTTAAAGATATTATTCATTGTTAGTTCCCTCCGAATCTATATATTTTAGAATTAATAATTACTCGTACTTCCCTCTAGCGCAGTTGCCAGGTTGTGGAGGGAGCTACGTGTTTATTATTATTGTTTCCTTATATTCTCTCATGCTGCAATTAAATTAGGTTTTTGCTGATGGCAAAGAGGTAGTAGGTCCCTAATATAATTTATTGGTGCTTTATACTTAAAATATTTACACAGGTCAAGTTTTACAAAGAAATATGAATAGGAATAAATTACAAACAATGAAATTTATAAATGAATGAGATAAATACTACCAACATATTACATACAGGGTGGAACAAAAGTATCAAATAATGGCTTTAACTTTGTTATTTGCAAAGTTACAAAAGAATGTTGAATATGAAAGTTGTTTGGTTCTTTACCATGCATGTTTTGAGTTTTTTAGTTTGTTGATATCTTCTTCTGGTTTGTTCCTATGGCAACCAACTTTTTCTTTTTAAATGGCACCCATAATTTTTTTTTATTAATTTGAAACAAGCATATTTTCCTCTATTAAGTAACAAAATTTTGAAATTTTTCGAAAAAAAATAAGCGAGAAAAAATACATTTATTACGACTCACTCGTCGCCTCTTAATAAAGGATGCCATGGAAAATGTCATGCAGTTATAAAACACAAGCATTACTTTTGATAAAGAATGTCATGGAAGTTTGACAATTAAATTTTTACAAACAAACAACTTAATTTTAGTGTTGTGATGTGTGAAATTAATTCATTTAGTTCCGATTGAGTCGTAATAAATTATTTTTTCACGCTTATTTTTTTTTTCCAAATATTGCAAAATTTTATGACTGAATAGAGAAAAATATGCTTGTTTCAAATTGACAAAAAAATATTATGGGTGCCATTTAAAAAGAAAAAGTTGATTGCCATAGGAACAAACCGGAAGAAGATATCAACAAACTAAAAAACTCAAAACATGCACGGTAAAGAACCAAACAACTTTTATATTGAACATTTTTTTATAACTTTGCAAATAACAAAGTTAAAGCCATTATTTGATAGTTTTGTTCCACCCTGTATAGTGAACACAACATAAAATCAGTTAACGAACGCTAAAGATAAAAAAGATATAAAAATTACATTAGTAATTGTCACACATTAAAATTCCTGAAGAGGGGTTGGAACCTTTGGTGTAGAACTTACACTTGGAGTAGTTTTCCACACACACCAAAACACTTTTGCACACACTCGACGCGCGTTTCGCCAACCAAGTTGGCATCATCGGGAGATGATTAAAACTAATCATCTCCCGATGATGCCAACTTGGTTGGCGAAACGCGCGTCGAGTGTGTGCAAAAGTGTTTTGGTGTGTGTGGAAAACTACTCCAAGTGTAAACACATTAAAATCATTAAAATCAGCCACCAAGAATTCCTCAAATGAATAAAAGGCATTTCCGAGTAAAAATGTTTTGACAGAAATTTTGAACTTGATTAGATTCAGTTGCTTTATGTGGGGCGGCAATACATTATAAAACATTGTACTGTAATAATTTGTACCTACATGTGTCCGCCTTAGCCTTAAAAAATTTATATTTATTTTATCACAGTTTCTTGTGGAATAACTGTGCAATTGACTATGTGTTGTGAAATTCTCCTCATTTTCTTTTACATATAATAAACATTTGAGGATATATGCGCATGGTAATGTGAGAATACTTAACTATAATTAAGACCAGCAATTATTCTTACCTATTGCTTTTCTTTGGGTAAAAAAAACTAAATTTTACCTCCTTACTAAGATTTACGTCAGCACCATCTATATTCCTTAAAGTAAAGATCATATTTTTAGTTTTAGAGTTATTTTGCACCAATTTATTAGATATAAACCAATTTTGAACAGTGGTTTGTGTCAAATTCCTATCAATAATTAACTTAGTAATGTTTTTGAAGCATTTTGACACAGTTGTATCGTCAGCAAATGAAACAAAGTTTTTGCATCTGTTGTAACATTTGGCAAATCATTTATATATGTTAAGAAAAGTGTCGGACCCAACACTGATCCTTGGGGTACTCCATAATTTATTGGAAGAAGATTTGATTTTAAATGCTTACAAACTACAAATTGATAACGGTTACTAAGATAAAGATTTAATTAATATGCCATGTCATACACAGTCAGTTATCAAACCATCTTCAAAACTTTGGTTGATAAGCTTAATTAAGGAATTTATAGCTAACGTCGTAGATTGTTTGGCTCTAAAGCTGAATTGATATAGGTTAAATAGATTATTTCGTTCAAATATGACTGGATGGTCGAGATGGTAGCGTACCTGCCTCTCACCCAAAAGTCCCGGGTTCAATTCCCGGTCGTGGCAATGGAAAATACTGTGAGAGGGATTTTTCCATTATACACGGATATTGGATGTGTATCCCTTGTCTTTAAATGTGTAGCCCCCTCCCGCACAAGGCTCTTCTAGAGCCTTCTGCGATAAAGAGGGTCGTAATTACATGTGGTGTATTTATTATTTATTTATTTTAAACTGTTCAGTGATTTGGTCTTTTAATGCAACTTCGAAAATTTTCGCCAAGAAAGGAATGATAACAATTGGGCGATAGTTAGCGGGATCATCCTTTGAATTCTTTTTATGTATTGGTATAACTTTTGAGATTTTTACTTGACAAGAGGGAATTTTGCACACTATATTACTAGCAACGTTTGTGAAGTATTTTGTCAATTCATTTGGAGGAATATTAATTTCTGAATTTTTTTTTTTTATATTATTGTTGTTTATTATTTTCCACAATGCACTTTGATGAGTATTAGAATTCCGGATAAAATTATCATGAGCCAGTTTCTTTGCATTTATCAAGTCATTATGGTAAGTATATTTATGTTGTTTTATAATATTACGTAGATTTTCAGTTGGAGTGCTGTCATAACAGTCTTGCAACAGATGTATTGTAGTTCTTTTCTGTTTTAATTCGTCAGTAAACCAATTTATTGTAAATGATGAGTTTGTATTTATTAATTTAGATTTTTCAGGAAATGAAACTTTAATTGCTTGTGTTAAAATACCCAGAAAGTTTCCGAATTTGTCATTGATACACATATTACGTTCTGTAACCCCTAACGAACACTACTCAGTCTATTATGTAAAATATTGTAAAACTAATAAGCCCGCATCAGTTATAGATTTACAGTTTATTCTTATGTTATTGCCTTTAACAGTAGCTGGTTTATAATTTAATTTAATACCTAGATGGTCTGATAACCTAGTGTTAATTACTCTCACATTACACATACTTGCATCAATGCCAGTAAATATCTGGACAGTTATTTTCCTAGTTTTTTCTGAATTTAGTTCAGTCATACTAAAAGAGCTAAATGTGTTAAGCAGGAGATGCACATTATTTTGATCGGTGTTAAAATGAACATTAAAGTCACCGGTAACTATTAGTTTTTTATTTTTTCTCATTAGAATATCTAACGCATTCGAGTTTTTCTATGAAAATATTCAGACCTCCATTTGGCGATCGATAAACTGTCATAATGATTAGATCAAAGAATTCCACAGCACATAGTTCGCAATGAATTTCTACGGATAATTTGATTTAATGATTTTTTTTGGGCATATACCGCGACACCACCATGTATAGCAACTGCCCTAGTGAAATATGATATAAGATTGTAATTTATCAATCTTACACCGAGAATGTCATCTCATAATATCCAATGCTCATTCAAACATAATATCAAAATTATTGTCATTTTCTAACAGAAATTCATCAAATTCATTAATCTTATTTGAAATACATTGAATATTTAAATGTAATAATTTAATACCTTGATTTAGGCTTTTTGATTTGACAGAGTTACCAACTGATCCCATATTAGAAGTAATATTACTATTAGTATGTTTATTTTCACTTCCAGTAGGGATATCTCAGAGAGGCGTGGGTATAAAAAAAATTCTGCTAAAATTTGTCCTCTACTACTTAAGTTCATGTCACTGGTTACAAATTCCTTTTGTGATGCTTCAGTCAAGTCAATTACAGGAGCCGTTTTACTACCACTCTCACTGTAACTATTATCACTAACCTGAACAAATTTCAAGTTTTTATTTGGCATTTTTTTGAAAATTTCATTTACAATATAAGAAGCGACTAGACATTTTGTAAGTTTCCTTATCTCATCATCATTTATTTCTATATACCGAACAAGGCCTTCAGTGTATCTATTAAATTTCCCTAAGAAATCATTCAATTTGATGTTATAAGTATTTCCAAATATGTCTATTTTTTATAATATCTCTTACTCGTACTGTATAATCGTTACCGGCAGGAATGACAATTTTTCTTAAGAAATTTATGATTTATATCATAAAATATTAACACAAATATACAGGGTTAATTAAAATTTAATTGAAGTTAGATATAAATCGTAAACTTCTTAAGAAAAATTGTTATTCCTGCCGATTACACATTACGCAACTTTTTGTACCGTTTAACCCCTACTAAATAGAGCTTTCTGAGTATCCGGGTGGCCCATATTATAATATTAAAGAAAAAGAGTTATTTTGAAAAATGTGATTTTTATGAGTTTATAGAGTATGATATATTATTGGACATATCGACGTTTTCGTATTTTTTATATGAATTACATTGGAACAAAAATAATTTTAACATATTCGCAGCCATCTAGATTGACAACTAAAATTCGAATTATTTTACTTGCAACCCTCTATAGGTAAATTGTTCAAAATGGCATTAATGTATCCAAAATGTAATCTTTATTTAAAAAATGTAAAAACATAGAGTGGTCCGTTTAGAAAAGACTATTGGGGGTCATTTCCGGTGAAACCGAATGTGACAAATATGCCGGATAAGTCTCAGTTGGAAATATTACCTAATTTCACCATACAAAATTTTATCCCGATATCTTTACGAGGAAGTTACATGGGTGGCCCACTAATCGCTTACACCCGGTATATATAAAAATACAAAAGAAATCGTACAAAGACGAGGCCGGTTTACTTAAAAATTACTAGTGAAAAGGTTTTCTTCATGAAAAAAAAAACATTTTCCAGCCCTTCGTAGGGGGTGGAAATCAGGGGGTGGGGGTGGTTTGGCTCATCTGCCCGGAAGACCGAACCTCTGTACTCGAGGAAGACTTAACCAGGCCAAAAAAGGGATTCGAAAATCATTTGTATGCGGGAGGGCGATTTGGGGGGTGGTTTTTGGCCAATTTGAAGGGGTTGCCAAGGAAAAAAAATTTTGGGACCCCCACCATCGTGTTCAGCGATCTCGAAAACGGGGGGTCTCTAGATTGGCGCTCTGGCAAAAAAAGGTACCCCTTCCGACTACTGACCTCGACTTATAAAGTGTTTTTTATGTGGCAAAAACAACAAAAAGTTATTAAGAAAAGTTGCTTAAAATTATCTTGGAAATAAAATGAAAAATCATTGTTGGCCAATAATTTTAAAATTTGTTATAGGGGTCTAGATGCTGATTCTAAACGATTTTTTTTAAAATTTTTGTCGTATTTTCCATATAAACCACTCTACAGAAAAATTGATTTTTTGAAAATTTCCAAAGCATACTTGATTTCCCAAAACTAAAATTACCCATTTTAGAAATTAGTTTTTAACCAAGCAGGGCCCAAAAAATTTAAATTTAAATCGAGTATTTTTTATCTTTTACAAGAGTCGTTTCACCTATCCGGGGACACGCTGTATATAATTTGAGTATTTTTGAAAACTTTAAAAATAACTTCAAAGAACAACAAAGAAAAAAAATTATGCAATATTCTGTATATGATATAGTAAAATATTATGGACATATTTGAAAACTACGCAAAACTTGTTAAGGAATAAATTTTTATTTTTAAAATGGTGTCAAAGGAGAGGGATCTAGACGGGGTTCAATTCTTGCGTGAATTACTCTGTACTACACAGAAAACACTAACAGAGTTGCCGAATTTCGGAGGGAATAAGATTGACAATTTAAATTGCAATCTTATAAAACATTATGGAGGGAACATAGAACGAAGTTCATAATCTACAATACGATTGCAGCGCCGCCGATGAAAAGTCGAACTAAACCGCCCATTTTTAAGATATATATGTACAAAGTACCCTCCAGGCAATTTTTCGCCAACCGTTAGGAGGGAAGTTGAATAATCGTTTAAAATTAAATTTAACGCAAAACGTTGTTCCCTCCGAAATCGGAGGGAAGTAGGTTATATATGAGGGAACTACGCACTAGTTTTGAGGGAAGAACGTATGGGTTATAGGTATATATATATATATATATATATATATATATATATATATATATATATATATATATACATCATTCTATCAATCCTGAATCACCAGATAATCCATACTATCCTGAACCACCTATTTATAGAAGAGGTAGATAAGAAATATTTGTATATATTGGCGTATGTATGGGGTCGGACAACCTATTTTGTAAAGTATACTTTCATATTTTTATAAATAAACATAGCTGTATATATACATATTTATGATGCAATCCTGAATCAGTATACTAATAAGATTAACCTGAGCCACTGTATACGGTAATACATAATTCAATGACATATCCTGAACCATTTCAACGTTGCCAATTTTACACTAAACTATAAGCTACCTGCTTGCCTTTATTTTCAGGGGTCATAACTCAGCATAGGGAATTTGTATTATTCTTAAGTGCGAGTACCTTTTCGTAAACGATATGGACACATTTTGGATAGTTAAATTCTAAAAGGCTAGAGTAAATAATAATATTTTTTTAGGTTTGAGGTTTGAAATTAATATCCATTTTTTTTTGTTAATAACTTGCTATTTATTTGAAAGAGCACTATCTTGTTTATTTTTAAAAGGTGTGCATTAGAAATTATTTTCTGACATATGGCAGACATTTCTATCTTAATTTTCCCTTTTCAATTTAAATATCAGTTTGCGGTTTATGAGAAAATTTTTACTTCCAGGCCATTTTAATGATACCTGAGGTCGACTTTCTTAGAGAACAAAAAACTAAGATAAACATTAAAATAGTAAAATTTTCAATATTTTGGAAACAGTCGAATTTGTGAGGTAGTTACATCAAATATGCCTAGAATTTACATAGAATTCAAAAATGTTTAAAAAAAATGAGGTTTCCGTACAAAAGCATTAGTAACGCCGTAGCTCCTACATGGATTACTTGTATAGCTACCATTACAAAAATAATGCATTACTAAAAATAATAGTTGACAAAATACACAAAAAATTTAATTTATTTGAGCTTTAAATCAGTTAAACTCAGTTGTCAAACAGTTGCATTTATTTTAAATATTTATTAATCTGTAATTCAATTTTATTATATTTATATCGTGTGTCCCCCCGGATGGACTTAAACTAATCCGGCAAGTCCTATTATTAATAATTTTTCGAGAAAAAGTTATTCTCTATAAAATAATTGCTGAAAAGTCATTAGCAGTAACCAGTAATTTGTTTATTACCTGCAAGTGTACCGGGTTATCCAACGAAAAGGCCCACCCCTATATTTTGTTTATTTTTCGAGTTAGGAAAAAATGTTTCAAATAAAAGTTGTAGTGAATCAAATGAACTCATTTAAAACACCTGCAAAGAATATACAGGGTGTTCCTTAAAAGCGGGACAAACCTAACTTACATTTTTTTAAATGGAACACCCTATATTTTTTACATTTTTTAAATCTGTGTTTTTTGTGATTTTAAATATATATACACAGGGTGTTTGGGTAAAGGTATTCAGAAATCCAAAGGCACGTAGTACTCATCAAAATAAGCCAAAAAGTTCATATAAACTTTGTTCCAAAAATGGTTCCTAAGGGGGCTGTAGCCCCTTTAAGGGGCTTCTAAAAAAGAAAAAAGATCATTTTCGTACATATTTCGAGAACCGATCAAATTAACTAATAAAATTTGCTATGGTAGAATACTTTTCTATAGTATACATCATTTTGTATTAGAAATGAAACTAAATAAAATTATTTAAAAAGCATTGGTATTTTGCAGATGTGCATATTGTGCATACTAAATTTCAAATTCATTTATCTCAAAGACGGTTCAATTTATGAAGTTTTAGAAAGAGGATCTTTTTGAAGTAAAATTGCTTGAAATTTTGAAATTTTTTATCAGAATAGTGAAAAAATTAAGTGCAGAGAAAATAAGGGGGCGACATTCCTGACACACCCCCATGTAGGAACGCCCCTGAAGAATTTTGAAATTTAAGGTTTACCATTTTGTTAAGCACAAAAAAGTATTCTACCATAGAAAATTTCATTAAAATATATTGATCGGTTCTCGAAATATGTGACAAAAACATCTTTTTTAGAAGCCCCTTAAAAGGACCGTTTTTGGAACAAAGTTTATATCAACTTTTTGGCTTATTTTGATGAGTACTACATGCCTTTGGATTTCTGAATACTTTTACCCAAACACCCTGTATATGTTGTATCTTATCTTTTACTGTTTTTTATTTATTGCAAATTTCGTGAACAATTTTCTTTCTGTTCTTATTTGGGATTTACGGCCACACTTCTGAACATTACCCAGATAATCTGAAAAATATCTGGATTATTTAAAAAATAACCTTTACGCCTGTGACTTTACGTCAAAGGAACAGTTAAAGGTTGGTTTTTTGACATAAAATATAATTAAAATAAAATAAAAACAATGATGTTTTGCAGACGTTTCGGAAACTTAATCTGTTTCCTTTTTCAATGCTAAGTAGTCTTTCTCTTGTGTAAAAACATCATTGTTTTTATTTTATTTTAATTATATTTTATGTCAAAAAACCAACCTTTAACTGTTCCTTTGACGTAAAGTCACAGGCGTAAAGGTTATTTTTTAAATAATCCAGATATTTTTCAGATTATCTGGGTAATGTTCAGAAGTGTGGCCGTAAATCCCAAATAAGAACAGAAAGAAAATACAGAAAGATGCCACAAATAACTTTTAGACAATATTCGTGAACAATATTATTTATACCACCAGCATCTGCATGCGTATCAATCAGGTTAGCCATGGATGAAAAACAATTAATTTGACGCCTCTGTAAGGCATAAGTGTCAAATTAATTGTTTTTCATTCATGGCTAACCTGATTGATAACCATGCAGATTGCAGATGCTGCTGGTATAAATAATATTGTTCACGAAATTTGGAATAAATAAAAAACAGTAAAATATAAGATACAACATATATACAGAGTGATTCATTGGTAAGTGTACATACTTTACCTGCATATGTAGGTTACTTGGGCGATTCCATATCACCTATGGTTAGTGATATGGAAGCAAATAGTGATAGACTGTATAAAAGCATTACAAAATTTGAAATTTAAAAAATGTCATAGTATTTCCGTAATATAGTAACTGACACGGCTTTATTTATATAATAACAGTTAAGTACCTACATATAATTTTTGTGAGTCAAATTGATTTTAAGTTATTATTAATTATAAAAATGAATCTTGCTACTGAAAACAATTTAGAAAATTTTAAATGCCGCTCGAGAAGCAACTTTGAGCTTACTTTCTTTAAAAATCGAAGGACAAACACGAGAAGGTATATATGAAATATTTTCTGTCAAACCGTTTTTTATTAACATTACTATATTAGTAAAGTGACATTTTCATATGGCAAAGTGCCACTTTATTAAACGATTTTGAATTTAGTAAAATAGCATATTATCAGTCAAAATGCGAAAAATAATATTAATTTGAAAAGTTATTGGTAACCAATGATTTCTCACTTGATTTATTGTAAATAAATATTGTTGGAAACTTTTTTCAAAAATGTCGTCGAAAACATATTTTCTCAGAGTTTCATATTTTTCTCGGAATACATATACCTAATTCCGATTTCAGCTTAATCAAGTACAATATGTATGTACGGGGTTTTCCACCGAAAATGATCACCCCGATAACTTTTTAATTTGTAATTTTAGAGAAAAAAGTTTCAAGTAAAAGTTGTAGGACATGTTAAGGGTTTAAAAATCCCATTTTGACAATTGAACATCGTATTTGCGATCTACCGATACAAGTTATGTTTTTTGTAAATGGAACACCCTGTATTTTTTTATATTTTCGGATTCTATACGTTTTTCTGATTTGAACCATATAAATATGTCATATGTTTGCTCCGGTAGATATTAAAATATTAATTTTTTGGGAAAGCAAAACTAGCCTTCTACTGTCTTCATATACAGGGTGACCATGAAAAAAGTGCAATGCATAATGCCACAAGGTAGAGGAGCGTAAAATAATGAAAAAAGTTCGTATACACTTAGGTCCTAATTCCTTTCGTTTTCGGGATAGAGCGTGTTAAAAATTTTTTAAAAATATTATTTTTTTTCTTATTTCTCAATTTCTTTTCGTTTTTTTCAACGTTTTTTCACAATGAAAAATTTACTTTCGATTTAATTTAATAAAATATCCATGTTCTCTTAAATAACTAATGAAACAATGGAAACCAAATTGATTGACGACATCTCTGAAATATCCCGGGATTATTACGAAACCGATCAGCAATAACTCTGTTCCATAAATGCTCTTCATTGTTTATTTCTTCGGAATATACTTCATTTTTCATAAACCCCCAAAATGAAAAATCGAGGGGAAAATTTTTCATTGTGAAAAAACGTTGAAAAAAAAACGAAAAAAGAAATTGAGAAATAAGAAATAAATAATATTTAAAAAATTTTTTTAACACGATCTATCTTGAAAACGAAAGGAATTAGGAAACAATTTTATTTTCTAACGTTTCGGTTTTTATTAACAATCATCAGAGAAAATTTATTTTTCATTTGTTTATTTGAAATATTTAACAAATACTATTACATTTTTTATTGTTGGTACGCTGCTTCGAGTGTTAAAGGCAAGTGTTAAATATTTCAAACAAACAAATGAAAAATAAATTTTCTCTGATGATGGTTAATAAAAACCGAAACGTTAGAAAATAAAATTGTTTATAATTGTGACCGATATTCCCAAGAAAATCTAACTAGTATTTAAATTCAACGGTCAGGAAAAAATAAAAATTTATACGTTATATTTTTATAATACTGGCATATATTTGCAAGATTTATTATTATTTGCGTTAGTTTATGCCAAAAATATCAAACTATAGAAATACAGCTTAATAGTGATATATTATATTCCTTTAAAATTTAAATACCCAAGTGCCTCGGTCTTTCTGTAAAATGGTAACAAACACTTGACAACAATAAAAATGTTTTGTCTGTGAGAAACATGTGCAAGAAGTTTAACCATTGTAACCATTGACCTTTACTTTATTTCAGCCTCTTATTCTTAAAAAATAAATAGACCAAATGTTCAGAGAAAAATCACAATGTGTAAGTAAAAAATGTTGATTAGGGGTTTAGAATTTGTTTGGCAATCAACACGTGATAGTTTATTAAACTAACAGTCTGTGTTGTTCTCTCTTTAGGGTAAGATATACCGAGTAAATAAATCTTTTGGACCTCAGTGATTGATATTAGTGGGTGCGTTAGAGTGCGTTATTATCTCGGTTTTTATACAATCATGTCCCTTAGAACGAGAAAAATTATGTGTTTAGCCAAACAAAATAAGATAAGTGTGTCGGAGCTCACATCTCCGAGAAATTATTTTCCAAACAATGTTTCTTCGGATAATAAACATCAGGTAGGTAAATATTTTTGTATTTTCGTATTCTATTAAGTATACTCATATTAATTCATTAATTTTTTATACATTCTAATTATTTAACATTTTATGTATAGAGCATTTCAATCAAAGAGTTTCTGAACAAAAGTCACACTAATATCTTCAACACTTACTTGAGTAACCCTTTCATGAAGAATTTCACAGTAGTCGGGCAAGGAAATTTGGAACCTCGAAAAAATTCCAAACTTTCTGAAAGTTTCAGGAAATTGTCTTTATTAGTAATATATTGCTATATTAAAAGTCTCAAAAAATCCACTTTGAGCGTTAGCCACCATATTGAAATAATGGTGACCAAACATAGCAATAGAAAATATTTATTATCTTACTTGTTTTTTAACTAATTTTAAGAATTCAAAAAAGAAAATATCCATACCTATAGGTACTATCAGATGACGACATTTTTATTACATTTTTGAAAGACCCTTTAACATGCCTTATATTGAACTATAATTAGACATTAGCTCTTTCTAAGAGAATTTTCTCAAACTAGAAAATTAAGAAAAATATTGAAAAACATCTTGAATAAAATTTGTAGAGGTAACATTTCTGAATAATACAGTTTTTTTCAGATTTGTGATTATTGAAAAATTAAGGGAGTTATGAATTTTCAAAGATAAGCGCGTGCGCGTAAAGTATATAAAATGTACCTCTTACAAAAACGCAATTTTCTTTAAAATCGAATTTATTCTCAGTTCCAAACCTAAAAGATTTCTGATCCAACTCAGGTACGGCTGATCATTTATATCTTTACACCCCCCCTTAACTTTGTTATTTTTGGAAATACAAAAACAGTGTAAAGACAGAGGTTTTAGTTATTTTTACGTAGATTTTAAATATGATATCAGAGAAACAATTCAGTAAGGCCAAAAAAAGTTATAATACAAACTTGTGCTTTTTGTTTGATAACATGCTGTATGTATTTGCGGAATACGGAAGAGCATGAAAATAGCTTCTCAAAAATATATAACACTGTTTTATCTTTTGCGGTTTTTGAACTATTTACATACATACAGCGTGTTACTATAAAAAAAATACAAGTTTGTATTATAAGTGTTTTTAGCAATTGTTTTTCTGATATCGTATTTAAAATCTACGCAAAAATAACTAAAACTTCTGTCTTTACACTTTTTTCTTTTTCCAAAACTAACAAAGTTAAGGGGGGTGTAAAAATAAAAATGAACACCCTGTACCTCAGATGTAGCAGCACTATACTGCTGCACTGTAGTTTGATGTATGTGTGTATTATTTCCTACATTTTGTATGTAGCACCATGAGATGAGTATTTAAACGCTTCTTAACAGTAAAATATACACCAACGGTCTTCCATTTTTTAAACACGCAGGTCCGATTAATATTATATGTAAAAAATTTGAAGGAATTTCCAGAAACCTAAACAAATAATCAGAAAGAAATCCAAAACTAGAACACTCTATCAAATAATATTAACCAAGAAATAGATATTATTAATATTAGATGTAAAAAGAATAAAAGGCATCTCTAGGGAAAAAAAATAATAAGAATGGAAACTAAATAACACTAGATCAAATTTCAACCAAGAAGTTTGCCCTAAAAAGAAAAATTTTGTTAATTATTATTTTACTAACACTATATTATAATAATATAATAATATAGAGTATGTCGCCGTTTTACAAGAGGGAAAATTTAATTATTTTTGGTATTACGAAACATTTGATTCTTAAAACACAGAGTCAAGTATTAGTGGAGTAAATAGAAGTTTTCACTTCGGAAAAATTCCGGGAAGCGGCCATTTGAAGGTCAATTTTGTTTCTTTTAATATAAATCCCTATTTTTTTACAGATTCATATTTAGCGCTAAAAAATAAACAGCTTTTGTTACTACCATTTTTCTAATTCAACTCATTGTTTGTGAGTAATTAAGCAATGAAAATAGAGGTTTACATTAAAAAAAAACGAAGTTGACCTTCACCATATTTAAAAAACTTATAGCCATTAGATCCCGCTTTGAAATGATGGAACTCATGTCTGAAACACTTTTTTCTAATTTGCGATTGTCAACTTAAACGCCCCATCCAGTATAAACTTACACTTTTTACGAAATATTGAAACTAATAAGTATTTTTCGGTAAATCGACTCGATATTAATGTTTCTAAAATTTTTATCCTGTTTAAAATATCGAAAACATATTCAAAATATTCACGTGGTACAGGGCCATGAGTCAAATTATAATGCCTGAATAACAGAAAGAGATAGCATCATCTTCCCCGCACGCTCTGGGTCTGGGTCTAATTTAAAAATTAATTTATATCGTTCAATATAATTTGAATATGTATTGTGTTTAATAAAAATCTTTTATTTTGTGTAAACCATTTTTACTTTTTGTATCGAGATACGTATATTATTTTTTTGAGACCAATACCATATTGAATAAGTTGATCTGAGCGCAATTTGTTTAAAATTTATCTAGTTACGTAATTATTAATATATAGATATATATTCTAGGTTTTTTCTTGACCGTTGATATTAATACAAGTATTATTTTTCTTGGGTATATCGGTCATATATATAAACAAATTTATTTATTATTTTTTTTCTAACGTTTCGGTTTATTTATAACCATCATCAGAGAATTATTATTTTGTGTTTGCTTGATCTTAATTTAAACTACATTTTTTAATGTGATGTATTGAGTGTCTTAAAGTGCCTTTAAGACACTCAATACATCACATTAAAAAATGTAGTTTAAATTAAGATCAAGCAAACACAAAATAATAATTCTCTGATGATGGTTATAAATAAACCGAAACGTTAGAAAAAAAAAAAAAAAATAAATTTGTTTATATACAGTAAATTCACTTTTGAACCAAAGCAGTTTGTGAGTGAATAGGAGATAGCAGTAAAGCGAGAGCACTACACATGCGTGACTGCATGTCGATCTCAGAATGTTAGCGCTCTCGCTTTATTCTCTCCTATTCACTCACAAAGTGCTTTGGTTGAAAAGTGAATTTACTGTATATGACCGATATGCCCAAGAAAAATAATACTTGTAGTAATTATTAATGAAATTTTTATCGAAAAGTAGGCCATATTGGATCAGCCATTTTGACTAAACTTTTTTTGACATCATAATCTGTTTTAGCGACCTCGAAAACCCCTAATATGTCAATTAGAATTAAATTGCCTTAAACTTACTCAACTTATAATAATTTTGATTAAAAAGAAAAGTTTTTTTGTTTAAATAATTAATAAACAATTTCCTCACAATTATATGTTTATAACTTTTTATTTTAAGCTATGTAAAAGTGATATCAAAAGGTTTTAGGAAAATCGAAGCTTCCCGTAATTATTCCGAAACAATGCATATTTTCAACCTCTATTGACTCCACTATATGCTGATTTTTAGCTTTATACAAAAATGTCAAAGAAATAAAAGATTCTGATTGTTTTAAAACTACCAAATACGTGATAAAAACGTCGACGGATATATATTTTTTTATTTTCACTTAAAAATGGTGATCCGACCATAGCTTAGTGGGAATATAAAAATTTTATACTTTTAATATTCAATTATTGTTAACATGATCAATAACTTGACATTTTGACGGTTCGGACACTGAAATTATAATAATTACCCTATATGGATCACCATTTTTAAGTGATAATTAAAAAAACTGTCCGTCGACGTTTCCATCACGGATTTCGTGGATTTAAAACAATTAAAATACTGTATTCCTTTGACATTTTTGCATAAAACTAAACATCAGGGTACTTTATTCTTGTATTATTTTCACATTATTGCTTGTTAATAACATAACATTTCATGTACAGGGTACATGAAATGTTATTTTTATCAGTGGCATTCTTATTTAACTGAAGGAAAACTTTTTATGAAGAAACAAATTTTTATTTTTTGAATATTTGCTGCGTACATAGTTAAGTGCTGACAAGTATATTTCTTAATATCAAAATTAAAGAAGTTTTCCCTCTTGTAAACTCAATCCGGGGACATACTGTATATTCAATGTAAAATATTAGTAGAACTAATAATCCAAATATAAATAAAACTATCTCGAATCAAATTCGGAAATTTGTCAACGTAAACACGAACACGTTAAGCAAACACTCTGACCTAGCCGTAAACTGCATAGGTATAAAGTAAAACTCGCGCGCTGTTTATCTTTAAAAATTCATGACTCCGTTAATTTTTGAACAATCACAAATCTGAAAAAACTGCATTATTTAGAATTGTTTTCTCTACAAATTTAATTTGAGACATTTTTCAAAATTATTTTTAATTTTCAAGCAAATTGAGGGAAATCGCTTAGGAAGAACTAATGTCTAAATATTTTTCAATATAAAATACGTTAACGGTTCGTTTTAAAAATGAATAAAAATGTCGTCATATGCTATGGTATTATGTGGTTATTTTCTTTCTCGAATTTTCAAAATTTATTGAAAAACAAGTGAGATAATAAATATTTTCTATTGCTATGCTTGATACCATTTTTACAATATGGCGGCTAACGCACAAGGTGGATTTAATATAATAAATAATAATATATAATAATATATAATAATAATAATAATATAATATAGAACATTTCCTGAAAAAACTGCATTATTTAGAATTGTTTTTTCTACAAATTAAATTTGAGACATTTTTCAAAATTATTTTTAATTTTCAAGCAAATTGAGGGAAATCGCTTAAGAAGAACTAATGTCTAAATATTTTTCAATATAAAATACGTTAACGGTTCGTTTTAAAAATGAATAAAAATGTCGTCATATGCTATGGTATTATGTGGTTATTTTCTTTCTCGAATTTTCAAAATTTATTGAAAAACAAGTGAGATAATAAATATTTTCTATTGCTATGCTTGATTACCATTTTTACAATATGGCGGCTAACGCACAAGGTGGATTTAATATAATAAATAATAATATATAATAATAATAATAATATAATATAGAACATTTCCTGAAAATTTCAGAAAATTCGGAATTTTTTCTAGGTTCTTATGGGCTATGCTTATTTCGTTACCCGACTACAGTCAACATCGGTCAGTACGCTTCTGTTTAAGCAATTTTAGTTGAAATTGTTTAAAAAGGTGTTAACTAATGTTGTCTAAAAGTTATTTGTGGCATCGTTTAATTTTCTTTCTCTTCTTATTTGGTACTTATTACCATATTCTTGAATACTTTGAATTCCCGGATAACCTGAATTTTTTTTTAAAGTAACGTGAAAATATTGCGTAATTTCACGATTTATACATATAAAAAAGAATCTTAGCACTTAGGAAGAAAACAGTTGAGTTTTCGAAACGTCTGCGAAATATCATTATTTTATCTTTATTTTATTTATATTCTGCTACTGTAAACCAACATTTAACTGTTCCTTTGACGTAAAGTCAGAGGCGTAAGGCGTAAGTAAAGGTTATTTAAAAAAAAAGCCAGATATTTTCTAGATTATCAAGGACTTCAAAATATTCAAGAATGTGGTAATAAATTCCAAATAAGGAAAGAAAGAAACAGGTGTTAATTAATCAAGCTATAATATTATCGTAGAATAAAATAGCAAAATAAATTTTACTATTCAGCCTAAATCCTCTAATGTCTTAAAAAGACATAAATACTCTTTTCAGAGCTTATTTGCAAACTATCTACATTTAACTGATAAAAATTTGGTCAGTACTACGAATGTAGAAAGCAAATAATTTAATAATTGCAATAAGCCCCACCAGACGGATTAATCCAAATAAGGACTCCCTCTGTTACCAGGCAGTGCAAGTCACCAACCCATGGACCGGTTTCTGGCTTATTAGCCTTCATCAGCATGGTATAGGCAACTCACACTGCACGATAACAAAGGGACTCCAGATCTTGTCAACATCGATCGACATGAAGTCGGTAAGATGCGAATGTGGACCGTGGGGCCCTCTGGTGAAACTTATTGCAATGTGGATTTTGCCCAGACTAGGCTCGTATGAAAGAAATGAAATCCAAAGAAGTCAGAAATCCATAGAGGTAAACTTTAATAGAATAAAATAGCAAAATAAATTTTACTATTCAGCCTAAATCCTCTAATGTCTTAAAAAGACATAAATACTCTTTTCAGAGCTTATTTGCAAACTATCTACATTTAACTGATAAAAATTTGGTCAGTACTACGAATGTAGAAAGCAAATAATTTAATAATTGCAATAAGCCCCACCAGACGGATTAATGGTAGGTATAGGTCCATGGGTTGGTGACTTGCACTGCCTGGTAACAGAGGGAGTCCTTATTTGGATTAATCCGTCTGGTGGGGCTTATTGCAATTATTAAATTATTTGCTTTCTACATTCGTAGTACTGACCAAATTTTTATCAGTTAAATGTAGATAGTTTGCAAATAAGCTCTGAAAAGAGTATTTATGTCTTTTTAAGACATTAGAGGATTTAGGCTGAATAGTAAAATTTATTTTGCTATTTTATTCTATTAAAGTTTACCTCTATGGATTTCTGACTTCTTTGGATTTCATTTCTTTTATAATATTATCTTTTAGGAATCAGGAACCAAACCAAATCTGGCCATTGCGTATGAAGATGCCTCAAAAAATGTAAACATTATATCGAATGTAGTCATTATTCCATCAGCTACAGTACCTAAAGAAGAAAAAAATGCAATTGAAAATGCAACAGAAATTAGAAAAAATTACGGCGAAGCTAGTATATTGTTTAACTTTGATAATGGAACAAATTCATCGCAGGTCGTTTCAGAGACAAGTCATGGTAGCTGCAATACTAGTAAAAAAGATCCCTACAATTTTCCTTCAGACACTGAAGACGAGGTAAATATATATTCTTATTCAGGAAATGCAATGGGTTTAATTATTTAAATAATAGTGGAAATACTTTTTAAAAACTTTTATTTTTTTTAGGATTCAGAACCCAAACCGGATATTTTCATTCCAGTGTTTTTACCCACAGTTCTTCGGGAAATTTCGGCTTATCAAATAAAAGGAGAGGCTACAATCGAAACTGATCAACAGGAACAATCAAAAGAATTTGCCGAAACTAGGTCACCGGAGATAATTGCAGGAACAAGTTATGAAAGCAGCAATGATGATAGTATTAATGACCCTAACTATTTTTCTTCGGAAACCGAAGACGAGGTAAATATGTGCTTATTCAAAAAAAGCAATATTTTTGAAAAATATTTATTTTTTTAGGATTCTGAAACTAAATCGGATATAAGTAATGATAATAGGAGCAGCAATCCTAACTATTTTCCTTTGGAGGCGGAAGACAAGGTAAATAAGATATTTTTGATGAAGGAGTGGGATTAAGTAATTTATTGCTAATAGTGCGGCAGCATAGGATATTTCAACATATTGTGCACTTTTTGATAAAAGCACCAAATATGGCACAGAGGTAGACCGATGTAATATGAACAATTTTGGATGTGGAGCCATCGGCCAACTGCCCCCTGGCGGCCGTTTTCCAAAGTTGCTGCCAGTGGACACATGAAAGACAACAGAAGTTAGATTTGCTGCTGAAGGTATTAGTGAATGTTTATTGAATGTTTTGAATGAGAGATAGTTTGTAGGTTATATACAGGGTGAGTCAATAGTGCGTATTTCTTCTATATCTCCTGTCTCCTTAGAGATAGAGACATGGTTCAAAATTTTAATTAAATTGTGAGAAAAAGTACATTTTTTTTTAATTATTATCAATTATACAGGGCGATCCGTTAAAGTGGTAGATGAAAGAATATACAGTGTGTCTCACTTTTCACCACAACGCCCCAATATCTAGGCCATTTGTTGATCGATTTAGATCAAATTTGGTATACTTCTTTTCTTTCAGATTGTGTTTAAAAAGTTATTAATAAAAAATTTTTTCAAAATTAAATACGCCTACTATGATCAAAAGAAATTGGCAAAAATTAGGAATTTATATTAGCGATTGAGATAGGGATTCTTGTTCAGCATGACCTAAAACGCCTGTATACCAAATTTCGTTAAAAAATATTCATTCCTTCACAAAAAAAAAAGTAATAAAAACCTAAGATTTCAATAATAATCACCCTACTATTCCAGTTATTTATTGTCGGATATTTACATAACTTGGTAGTTGGGTGATATAATGACGCTAATTAAGCATTAGGACACTTTTTTTAGAAAATATCAAATAACTCAACTTTTATTAATAAATAACTGGAATAGTAGGGTGATTATTTTTGAAATCTTAGATTTTTATTACTTTTTTTTTGTGTATACAGGCGTTTTAGGTCATGCTGAACAAGAATCTGTAAAAACAAGAATCTGTAAAAACAAAAACCCTATCTCAATCGCTAATATAAATTCATAATTTTTGCCAATATCTTTTGATCATAGTAGGCGTATTTAATTTTGAAAACATTTTTTATTAATAACTTTTAAACACAATCTGAAAGAAAAGAAGTATACCAAATTTGATCTAAATCGATCAACAAATGGCCTAGATATTGGGGTGTAGTGGTGAAAAGTGAGACACACTGTATATTTTTTAAATGGAATGACCCATTTTTTTTATTATATTTGAATACCACTATGATGGCCTATTCAGCTCTAAAATATTTTTAAAATTTGTTGGATGGTTAATGAAATAAAAAATATTTTTATGGAAAACTGACGTTTGTAGGTATCAATTTGAAAATTGATTTTGGACTTATTTTTGGAGAGTAATTTTTTTCTTTGACATGGTGGTAGTGTATGCCATACTTTAACTATTAGCTGATGTAGAAAAATTGTGTAATATTTCCTTTGAAATTATTTCATAGAAACAAAGACATTTAACGTCATTTAATTTTAGATATTTTCAATATTGTTGCAAACCTCCTAGTTTTCACTAAAAAATGAATTTTACGAAGCAGGAATTAATTGGTATGATGTATACCCTTGGTGAAAGTGACAGAAATTGTTTTTTGGCCACCAGAATTTACGCTCAAAAGTATCCTCACAGAACCCATCCACAAGAAGCATCTTCCAAAAGTTAAAAAAACGGATTTGAAGAAACAGGTGAGATATCCTATAAAAAAGTCGTTATCTTCATTTGTAGTACTTTTTCTACGATGGACTTTTTTATAAGAAATGTCACCTATTTCTTCAAATCTGTTTTTAAACTTTTGGAAGATGCTTCTTGTGGATGGGTTCTGTGAGAATACTTTTGAGCGTAAGTTCTGGAGGCCAAAAAACAATTTCTGTCATTAATTCATGTTTCGTAAAATTCATTTTTTAGTGAAAACTAAAGAAAATTGAAAGTAACTGAAATTAAATGTCTTCGTTTCTATGAAATAATTTCAAAGGTAGGTACGTTGACTTTTCTGAATAAAACATACCTATTTACACCTAAACAACTACATCTAGAAAATTATTCATTTTAGGTATAGGACATATCATATCAAAATTGCAGAGAAATTAAAATTACACAATTTTTTACAAAAATATATAGGCGTTCCATTTGAAAGAGTAGAATTTTGGTAGTTTGAATATTTATAAGTTAGCAGTGCGCTTATGAACACCTTGTATGAAAGAAATATTTTTTACATCAGCTAATAGTTAATGGCATACACTACTACCATGTCAAAGAAAAAAAATTACTCTCCAAAAATAAGTCCAAAACCAATTTTCAAAATGATACCTGCAAACATCAACTTTCCGTAAAAATATTTTTTATTTCATTAACCATCCAACAAATTTTAAAAATATTTTACCGCTGAATAGGCCATCATAGTGGTATTCAAACATAATAAAAAAATTGGCTAATTCCATTTTAAAAAATATATGTATATTCTTTCATCTACCACTTTACGGATCGCCCTGTATAATTGATAATAATTTAAAAAAATGTACTTTTTCTCACAATTTAATTAAAATTTTGAACCATGCCTCTATCTCTAACGAGACAGGGGATACAAAAGAAATACGCACTATTGACTCACCCTGTACAGGGTGTCCCAAATTGCTTGATTTTGGCTGGTTTTCCTATTTCTAGACCAGGTAGAGAAAAACTGACATATGAGTCTAGAGGTCGATATTTGTAAAACGCCGATTGGTGAAAACCACATTTCGATATCTCTAGCCGTTTCCAAGATATCGGCAAAAATTGACATTTTACAGATTCCGAAAAACTGTCAACTTTTTTATTTGTGGATATTTTTCAAACAGTAAAAACTTTCTACAGGCACTTTTTGACGTAGAATAAGGTGCATTTGTCAAAAAAAATATATCGCTTTTCGATTGTTTGATATCAAAGCTAACTTTGTGGAAACCATAGTTGGATTTGACTTTAGAAAATAGGAAAAAAATATAAGCTTTCTAAAAATATATATGCCAAGATATGTCTAGTCATCCTTGCTGCCAATATAACACATTTCTCTTTAAAAATTACATTTTTTAACATTAAAAAAAGTTTTTCGGAATCTGTAAAATGTCAATTTTTGCCGATATCTCGGAAACGGCTAGAGATATCGAAATGTGGTTTTCACCAATCGACGTTTCACAAAAATCGAGCTCTAGACTCATATGTCAGTTTTTCTCTACCTGGTCTGGAAATAGGAAAACCAGCCAAAATCAAGCAATTTGGGACACCCTGTATATAACTTACGAACTATCTCTCATTCAAAACATTCAATAAACATTCACTAAAACCTTCAGCAGCAAATTTTATCTAACTTCTGTTGTCTTTCGGGTGTCCACTGGCAGCCATTTTGGAAAATGGCCGCCACGACCGCCAGGGGGCAGTTGGCCGATGGCTCCACATCCAAAATTGTTCATATTACATCGGTCTACCTCTGTGCCAAATTTGGTGCTTTTATCAAAAAGTGCACAATAGGTTAGCTAATCCGCTGTACTATAATTAGAATAATACTTCAAAATGTTCTTTTTCAGCATTCAGAACCGAAATCAAATATTGACGTTCCCATAATTTCGCAAAATTTTGATACTCAAATGGAAGTTGCGGTTGATCAACAGAATAATTTAGAAAAACTAGTTGAAAGCGAGGTGAGATTTTTGAAATTAAAATGTGTTTCGTTTTAAGTTTAAAGTCCGATTCATCTTCAGTCTTCGTTATAAATTTCACTTTTTTAAATATTATTTTTTATTCATGACTATAAAGCTTTTGGTCTTGTTTTATTTAACTACTTAAATAAAAAACTCCGTGACCGATTTTTTTCAAAACCATTGATGTAACATATTGTTTTATGTTACTCGATATAACGGCAACAGAATACTATTTTTTTTTCAAATTTATTTTTATTACAGGTGCACGTTGAACAGATAAAAAGAAAAAATTATAAAGATAAGAAGGATTTCTGTTTATTTTGCGATAAAGATGTATTCCACTTTGCTAGGCATTTATTTACTTGGCATTCAGCTGAACTTGATACCCAACGAATTTTGTCATTCCCTTCAAATTCACGGCAAAGAAGAGAAGCTTTATCTTTTTTAAGAAAGCAAGGAAACTTTGTTCAAAACAGAACCAACACCCAACTCCGACCAGTCAAAAGAGTTCCTAGTACTAGTACTAGCGGAAAATCGACGGACGATTATCTTCCTTGTGCACATTGCCTTGGATTTTATAAAAAACGGTTTCTGTTTAGGCATACAAAGCGTTGCCCTAAAAATTCCGATTCAGGCAAAAATAAGCGACAAACCTCACAAAGTGATGGTCATACCACACTGTTGTTGGGTAGTTTAATAAAGCACGATACGCTACTGAAAAAAGTACTGTGGCCGCGGATGAGAGCTGATGAAATTAACATGATTGTTAAAAAAGATTTCCTTATATGCAACTATGGGTACTCTTACTTAAAAGGTCGGAGGAGCAAGGGAAATTTAGACGTAGTAAGGCAAGATATGAGACGGTTAGCGAAGCTGCTGCGATTGGCCCGAATGAAAAATGAATCAATTAAGGACCTAATTGATTTACTCCGTCCACGTCATTTCAAGCTCATCATTGATCAAGTTAATGAAATAGCTTGTTATAATCATGAGACAGATACATATCATTCTCCAACTTTGGCCATGAACTTTGGAACACTTTTAAAAAAATGCTGTGACCTAGCTTTTATTCATCTGGTACAAATTCCGAATACCAACGAACAAAGAAAAGAAGCAAATATTTTGAAAACCCTTATAGAATCACAGTGGTCTAACGAAATATCGGCACAAGCTGCATCGAATTTAAATGAGAAGACATGGAATAAAAATGAACTGGTACCCCTTACTGCAGATTTGAAAAAATTAAATGACTTTTTAGAAAAAATGGCCCAAGAAAGTTATGATAAGTTGCAAGAAAACATAAACGACCAATCAGCGTACAACAGCTTAAAAGAAGTACTTTATTATCAAATAATTCTGTTGAACAGGAGGAGACCGGCGGAAGTTGCACAAGTCAAAATTCAAACGTACAACTCTATTGATTTAGATGTAAATAAACAGGGGGAATTTCAAAGCTGCCTAACAGAAACTGAAAAAATACTTTTAAAATCATACAGTCGTTTTGTAATTAGAGGCAAAAGAGGCCGAGGTGTACCTGTCTTGCTCTCCCCTGATATGAGGAAGAATTTTGATTTTTTAATTGGAATTCGAGACAAGTTTACTACAAATAACGATTATGTTTTTCACACTGCTGGGACAAATTTTCTTGATGGCACGAAGACTTTACAGAAATACGTAAAAAAATGTGGTATACAAAACGTTCAAAGTATTACTGCAACAAATTTAAGGAAACACCTTGCCACTGTAACACAGTTACTTAATTTTTCAAAAAAAGATTTAGAACAGTTATCTAATTTTATGGGGCACACTTTGAATACTCATTGTAATTTTTATAGATTGCCGGATAGCTTGTACCAAACGGCAAAAGTATCCAAACTTCTACTTCTAATGTCGCATGGGGGAGCAGAGCAATTTAAGGGGATGCACCTTGATGACATTAATATCGACTTAGATTTGATAAACGACAAAACGACGATGGAACAGCTTGCCCAAGAGTATGATGAATCTGAGAGCCAAAATCCGACGGAAAATGAGCCAGTTCAAATTGAAGAGAACCGTTTAAATAAAGAACATAAAATAAATAAAAGGGTTGTACAAAAACAAAAAATCTCTTGGAGTAGCAATGAGAAAAAGATCATTGCATCGTATTTTGCAGAGAACATTAAAAACAAACGGGCTCCTAAGAGGCATGAAGTTGATAAACTTGTCGAGACTTATCCCGATATTTTTGGAGGTAAACCATGGACGTCAATTAAGGCTGTTGTATACAACATTTATACTGGAAAATTAAAAATTGTGCGTTAATTTCTTGTATGCCTTAATATTTTTGTATTTAAATATTCTCTTCACTTCTCTATCACTTAAATTTTGTGTTTGCTATCTTATGTTATTACTATTTTCTATTTTAGTGGAATAAGTATTGTTTTTTGTAATTTTAGCAAAGTAAGTAGGTCGCTGTCACATATTCCATATACAGTATGTCCACAGTTAGAGTGTATAAGATGGTAAACTTTTATTTCTCATTTTACGTGGAAAACTGATTCTTCATATAAAGTTTTGATTTTGTTAAAAAATATGATTGCCATGGAGTAAGTTAACATATCATGTAGGTACAGGGTGTTCAGAAAATAAAAAATCTGAAAATTATTTAAGAGTAAACTATGTTCAATTATAACGGTATGAAAAGTTGCTTAGAATTAAAATTTGTCAGAATTCCAATTTGTGGATAAATATGCCTAATTCGACTTTTTAAAAAATTTTACGGAAGTATCAAGTGGCATAAAAATTAAAAACTGTATAACTGAGGAGTTGGCTTGTGGTTGACAGTGACATTTATTTATCCTCGATTTGTCATTTTACTGACCATCATTTTCTACTTCATTATTAATACTAATATATAATAACTATTGTGAAAAGTCGAATTAGGCAGATTTATCCACAAATTGGAATTTGGAATTTTCATATCGTTAAAATTAAAAGTGGTTTACTCTTACATTATTTTCAGATTTTTTTATTACTGAACCGTGTACATGATATATTAACTTACATGGCAATCATAATTTTAACAAAAGCAAAACTATTTATGAAGAATAAGTTTTCCGTGTAAAATGAGAAATAAAAAAGTTTACCCTTTTATCCCTTCTAACTGTGGGGACAGATAATAAATATTAAATTTTTAATGCACATTTTTTTTCTTATCTTTTATATTCAGTAATTTAATAGATTTCTCCCTTGTTTACTAGATTTCTCAATTATTGTGGTATATATAAGATTATTGTCCTCGTTGAATAAATTTCATTGTTTATTGTTATTATTGACTATTTGTCTTCATAAATTTGTAGGTCAATAAAGCTTAAATCTATATATACATAAATATTTATTCTACCTGATATCCTCTAAAATCAACCCAATAAGAATACGTATTAATTTAGTTCATTAACTAATATTAACTATACCTACTTTCAATTTTTAATATTTCAAACACAGTAAAATTTAACATTACTAATAATAAATATTAATTTATTTTTTTAAGAAAAGCAAGCATTTTTAACAAAAAGTCATTGCAAGAGAAAAGAATACACAAAACTAGAGATTGTGGTTTTAAATATTGTGATAAAAAATTTTATAATAAAATTCCAAGGTGGGTAGTGTACAATAAAAATTGCCAAAGGTGAAGTATAAACAGTTAATAAAACAGTTTTTAAATTTTAATATTAAGAGTTAATATAATATTAAGAATTCTAAATTAATGGATAATGTAAGTTAAATATACAGTGTGATCCATTTGAAATAGGAGCACCTCTGGAAGATCCATGTTTTTCAACCGATTCGCATTTTTTTTTATACATAGAGCATTCTACTTCGGCACAAATTTTCATAAATTAATTTTCATTTTTAAGGCATTCTCTGATTATTTTTCGATGTCGAAAATCTTCACCACTGGATTATCAAAATTTCATTGAAATATTATTTAATAATAAAAAAGTTATAAGAAAATGAATTTTCAAAAACGTACAACGAATTAGTCCGAAAAATGACTCCCAATAACGTATGGTTACCATGACAACCAAAAATTTTCAAATAATTGTTAATTCTAAAAGCCACTAAATAAGAGAGAAAAACAATTCATTTATTTAAGTACCATAAAACATTTTTAAAAACCAAACAAAATGAAACGAAACAGTAAACTAAACAATTTAACGAATTAAGTAACTCAGGTACAGGGTTTTCCCTTATAATTAGCCACCCCCCCTACAGAATTTATTTGATGGAATACAGAAAAATTTTATATACAAAACTTGCAGTATTTTTTCTAAATTTTAATAATCTGTCACTAAAACAAACAAGTGACAATCGCAAAATAGCAAAACTCTATAAACTTAGGGGTTTTGATGGAACACCCTATATATTATATTTTCGAAATCCTTATAATTTCCTGACTACAAAAATTGTACTACAGTGCCAAAAAGTCTGCACCATATGGGAAATTATTTTGTTGTTGACTTTCAGAAAAATTTTATACTTGATAAAAGTTTGTGCATGGTCTCAAACGAGTAAGTGTCTACTAAAGTTTGTGTTAGTCCGGACGCTTAGGTCGGAAAATCAAATTATTTAAATTTTCAAGAATAAACTACTCTTAATTTTAAAGATATCGAAAAATGTTATTTGAAAAAGTTGTTTATAATGCAAAGTTACATCTAAATGTTAAATTTAGTTGCTTAATTCGAAAAATGAAATTTTCCACCGTTTTAACGCATAAATTATGAACTATATTTTTAAACATTTTTCTTTTCCCAGAAATACTGTCAAAATAATAATTTTAACTTAAGCCATGTATTACAGTACACTTTGATGAACTCTTAGCCATACTTTTTTGGCCAAATAAATATTTTGTAAAAAAAATGCTGCATTTCTTGGTGCAAAGTTGTTCTAGTTTGTTCCAGTATTGATTTTTTTGAACAGAACTTTTCGAAAAAACTTCATTCAACTCTCAAAAATCAAAAACATTTCCCTAAAATAAATACAGGTCAAAGAAATTTCCATATACCAAAAAAATGGCAAATTCTGCAAATAAATATTTTTTAATTAATACACTGATAAATATTTTTGATTTTTTAACATTGTCACAGTTGAATAAAGTTTTTCGAAAAGATCTGTCCAAAAATTTTCAAAAATCTCAATACTGGAACAAACTAGAACAACTTTGCACCAAGAAATGCAGCATTTTTACAAAAATGTATTTGGCCAAAAAAGTTTGGCTAAGAGTTCATCAAAGTAGACTGTAATACATACCGGTCATAGAACTGTATCGGCCAACTAGTATAACACAGAAATCACCGGGAGGACATGATTGTAAAAAACTGGGATTTTAAAATAATTTCCTTTTTATGTGTAGGTACAGGGTGATTCTTTTGTCAGGTGAAATGCGTTTTTCTCGTAAACGGCTAAAGGAAACTATTTTCTGTAAAAAGTATTATATTCTTACCGACTGTTACTAACAACTAGGATATAAATATAACATAAATGTGCAGGGCGCTAGGCGTCGCGACGCTACAAATTTTTTTTCCAGCAACATACCACTTTTATTACACCATTGAAAGGGTCTTTTGATTTCGAGTTTTTTTTCTATATTCTATTTTTCTCGATATTTATTCGTTAAAAAGTTACGATATAATATTTGCTCCCTGAAACGGGTTTTTCGCTCTCTTTAAGAGGCTGTAGCTCCCTTAGGAAGCATATTTGGACATATGTTTGTATGAACTTTTATTCTTATTTTTACATGTAGAATTAGCTCCAGAACTTCTGGACAATAATTTAGAAACACCCTGTATGGGTGATATACCTATTATTATGGATGATATATCCATGTTATTAAATTGCTATCAAGAAATTCTGGAGCTAATTCTACATGCGAAAATAAGAATAAAAGTTCATACAAACATATGTCCAAATGTGCTTCCTAAGGGAGCTATAGCCCATTAAAGAGAGCGAAAAACCCGTTTCAGGGGGCAAATATTACGTCATAACTTTTTAACGAATAAATATCGAGAAAAAACACTCGAAATCAAAAGACCCTTCCAATGGTGTAATAAAGTGGTATGTTGCTGGAAAAAAAAATTTTGTAACGTCGCGACGCCTAGCGCCCAGCACATTTGTGTTATATTTCTATCCTAGTTTTTAGTAACAGTCGGTAAGAATATAATACTTTTTACAAAAAATAGTTTCCATTAACCGTTTACGATAAAAACGCATTTCCCCTGATAAAAGAATCACCCTGTACTCTTATGTCGTGAAAAAAGAAATATAAACGTTTTTGTAATTCATTCTTCTTAGAAACAATGTTTCAAAAAATGACTCAGCGGTCGAAAGTGCAATAAAAGTTGTGACAAACATGGTCAAAAATGGGGTGAATTACTCAAATCTCTTAAATGAAGAATTACCATCCATAATAACTTCATGACTCATGAGTGCAAATACGTTAATATTATGAATACAGTGTTGCTAAATTTAATGGTTCAGCTTTATACGAAATATAATTGAACTTGTATACAGAATTCAAAGCAGCGCCACACAGACATGCGGGCAAAGCTCGAACCCAAAAACATATCTTTCTATCAAACCTGAACCATTGTATGATAAACAATACTGTTTTCCCGCGCTTTTTTCCCTCGCATTTTTTTCATCAAAGTAAATGGCATATAAAATAGTTAGTCCTAACTTTCCAAAGAAATGTACAATCTATAAATAAATCAACTCGATAATTTTTTATTAGGCAAAACGAACCTGAACCACATATATGGTTCAGGTCGGTCAGGGTGGTTCAGGATTGTGCATAAAAATTTGTATTTCTGGCTCAGGTTAGTACTATTACTGAGTATATATATATATATATATATACCTAAATATTTAATATACTAAGGGCCGGTCTTTTCACTTCCAGTCAGCTTTATCCGGCAGTTATTTACCTAGGCTACAATTTTTACAACAATGAAATCAACAACTTTAACTGCCGGGTAAAGTCAACGGGAAAATGAAAAGATCGGGCCTAATAAGACTTATAGCGTAATGGTGTTAGTCCGTAATTTTAATTTACATTCATTTTTAAAGGATCCCAAGGGTAGGTTAATATGAGTTACTTGTATTAGCTGTCACATTTGTTGAATTTGTTGTATTTTGTTTCGTCCACAGTCAAAGTCAAAGCATACTATTTAGAAAACGGCTCTCTTCAATTTTCATCGATCAAATTAGAAAATCGCAAATATCTAAAGAATCATACATTTTGGGTATAGGAACATGATACATGCTTAGATGCGCATTTTTTCTCTCTATCGATTGGTGTATTTAATTAGATATGGTTCCATTTAAAAAAAATGACTTATTGCTGTTTCTATGACGTCGATAGATATCGTTAATTTTAGAAACTTTGCAGTTGAGATTTTGACAATTTTATTACATGATGGATAGCTCCAATACCTTGTCTTACCTCAATAAAAAATTCAACTTCTTATCATTAATTGTTACTGAGATATTGATTTTTACATTATACAACTATTCCGTCAATATTTTGGGAAAAAAATTAATGTCTCAGAAAATATTCATTTTAGACATAGGGAACCTTTAATGAAATGACCTTTAAATTTTCCATGGAATCTAAAAAAAAATTGGAAATGGGGGCATCTCATTTAAAACAATAAAGTTATGGTCAACTTCCGGTATAACCGGAAATGCCACCATTTTGAAAATATTTTCATTAAATAGATCCTACCCACTTAGGACCATAACCAAAATTTCAAATCGATATCTTTTTCTTTCTCGAGATACTTCTAATAGGCGGTCAACGTGAATCACCCTGTATATCTGATATACGTATATTCACTTTTGAACCAAAGCAGTTTGTGAGTGAATAGGAGATAGCAGTAAAGCGAGAGCACTACACATGCGTGACTGCATGTCGATCTCAGAATGTTAGCGCTCTCGCTTTATTCTCTCCTATTCACTCACAAAGTGCTTTGGTTGAAAAGTGAATTTACTGTATATATCACCCAAAAATAAATAGCATGCTATTTTACATCACTAGAAAATAATAATAGTTCTCCATTTGTTTGAAACTTCTTGGGTTACGTTTCAGCCTTTTGTGAAAACTAAACACCTGGCAATTTTAATAATAAAATGTCGATGTAAAATTAACAAACATTTTTTATTATCATATGGGTTTTTCTCTCCCATTAGTTTTTTAATAAAATTTCTATTTTCAGAATTCGAAAAAGATGTGGTGAAGGGTGTTCAAGTGGAGCTGCTAACAGGGAAGAAATTGGTATGGGACATGAAGGAGTGTATGCTATGACACCTATATCCACACTTGCTCACCACACTGGAAGTCAGTCAACAGATGGTTCTCATTTGGGAGGAAGTATAGGTCGGGGTTCTAGTTTGAGTAGAACATCGTTAGGTAATATACTCATGTAATTAAATAGTCTGTCGATTTCGATATTTCAATCTGCTGTGACCATTTAATTTGAGGGGTGGCTTCACATTGTCCTAGTGTTAACCATATCCACGTCAGCATTTGTATACCACGTGCACATGGCTCATTTCTGCCGCTCCATTTCTTATCGTATATATAATGTCATAAGGTTTTTACCTTCTTATAGCATATTATTTAATTATACTATATCTTTTTATTTATGTTGTGTTTGTAATAAATCACAAAACAAAAACTTTTAAAGAAAATAGCAACATTTTTATTTAAGGAGGGAATAGAGGTAGTTTGGTTTCAATGGGAAAACCCACTAGCTCAACTTTAGCAAGCTTAGCAGGTCTTTTTAAAGAACGAGACGATAGAGCAATATCACAGGCACCTGATGCACAAGCAAGAGCGGATGAAAGATTGGGGGATATAAATGACACCAATGAATATGCTACATCAAGAGTAAGAGTAAGTGTACCAAAATCTATGCGTTTAACAACTTTGTTATTTTTCCTTTGGTTATACAGATAATTGATCCAAATTTAGTATATGACGCTATTAATCTGGGAAGAAGAATAGATGTGACTTGGCCAACTGAATATATGAGGATAAGAGGTGGACGGTCGCATTGGAAAGATTGGGTACCTGAAGCTGGAATGGAGGGACCAGTAAGTACACATTTTCTTGACTATCCTCATCCTGTACTGCTGTCATATAAAGAAAGGAATTTATTACAATATTGAAACTTCTTCTAAGGTGTTCTAAGGAAACTGGCAAATAATCGTTGTTATTGAAAATGCCTTTCATTCGAAACCGAGCAAGTGCAATATTGTTCAACTATACATTATATTGAGTTATACTAGTATATAATTTCTCCTAAATGTCTAATTTTATTTAAAAAGAAAAAAACTGAGATATAGAGGATGAAATTTTCATTAAAAAAATGTGCCATTGCCATTTACCTTATAAATTAATAAAAAATATGAGGGTATTTTAAAGAATTTTGAAGAATAAAAAATACATAATTCGCCGGTAATTTGACGACTTTGAACAATTAAGATTGGAAAGCTTTTGCAACACTATAATATTAATTTTGTTATTTTTGATATATTTTTTCAACAGTTTTGCTCTCCTCAAAGTACATATATTTAAAATGAAAAATTTAAAAATGTGTGTGTTTAATAGGGACCTTGCATATAATTTATTTTACTTCCAAAAGCTAATAAACCACATCTTTTAGTAAATTTAAGAGCCTCTTCGCATATATTTAAAAAAAAAAAATCAAAATTCCAGCCTAATTTTTCATTTAAAATTCAAACAAACATCTTTAAATTGACGTCACATGAAAACGCCTTGTCATTGGTGGTGATGTCAAGAAGCAGGTCACCATATACGTTTTTCGATGCTTCTCGTCTAATGGCACTTTAAAATGTTTTTGCTGGTGTGGAAATCGTTGTACTTTTACAATCGGGTACCGTGCAATATCTATAAACCATTGTCTTTCAATATAGGACTGATGGTCGAGATGGTAGAGTACCTGCCTCTCACCCAAAAGTCCCGGGTTCGAATCCCGGTCGTGGCAATGGAAAATACTGTGAGAGGGATTTTTCCATTATACACGGATATTGGATGTGTGTCCCTTGTCTTTAAATGTGTAGCCCCCTCCCGCACAAGGCTCAGCCTTCTGGGATAAAGGGGGTCGTAATTACATGTGGTGTATTATTATATTATTATTATTATATATGACGCTCTATGAGGATTACACATCTCAATTAATGCATTCAAGAAAATTAAGAAAATAAGACAATAAAACACGCAAGGCCTCAGCGCTTGTTATTGTGCATCATCACATCTTGGCTGAATATTCGTTTACTTTAAAGGATAACCTGAATTGAAATCTACATGTATTCGCTATGTGCAAGGGTTCTAGTAGCGCCGCTCGTGGTCAAATTTTTAATATTTGTACCCCTAAACTGTCAATGTCAGTACATGATTGTCAATGTCACGACATGACAGAATAACATAAAATAATGACGAATATAATTTTGTGTACCAAATTTAAACAAATTACGTGTTCCAATAAATTTACCAAAGGTGAGAGATGTATTAGAAAAAAGAAAGAAATTGACATTTTGTCATGTGAAACATGTAGAAGAATATGTTGATATCAGCTGCAATAATAAAACTACAGCAAAGTGCGTTCAACAAAGGGCTGCAACAGATACGCTTTATAAACTTAATTTAGAGGTAAATACATTCTTTTACTTGACTCTTTTCAAAGCTTTGATCCACTTCGCGCATTATTTAAGGTTGTGTTTCCGCACAGGAAATCTGTAATATTCTATAAAACTTTATTTTATGGAAAATGTCACTAACACGACAGCCTAGAACACAACATTTATTTGCAGGTCACTTAATTTTTCCCATGCATGTTTCGTTTATAACCGAAAAACACTATTAAATTACGACTCTTCTCGTTCAAACAACAATTATTATTATTTGACACTTTTGACAGCACAAAACATATGATCTTGACAAATGGGAAATGGGAAAATTGGGGGTTCAAAATTTACAATTATGGCCACCGCAAATGCTCGCGTCGGATTTAGTAATAGCTCCGCCCCCTTGCACATAGTCAATAGGGTGGTATTTTCGATTTAAATATTTAATAATAAAGTTTTCAGTGCATAACGTTTGAAATTTAACAATTAACCACTTTTTGCTTTCAAAAAAGATTAATAAAAGTATTAATAACCTCAAAACATTGAACTGTCAAATTCGACTGCCAAGTGTTAAACACTTGTTGAACTACGCTGCTGGCAAGGCTTGCGCTGCTGGCTACCCAAAATCCGTCCAGTTTAGATTATATGACGTCAGCGGAACGAGCCACGTGACGTCACACTACATTGTGATGGCCACGCCTCGTTTTGGCGCGCCCGATTTAATTTCAAACTTCGATTGCTTATAAAATTAATAAATTATTATAAGTAAACGCTTTAAAAAAATACTTTGCGGAGGTGATATTTAGATATAAACATAGACGTAATATAATAGACCACAAGAGGCTATATACGTTTACTTAAAAACCTGTCTTCAGAGTATCCACATGACTTTTTAGCCTTATCGCTTTTCTCTACAATGTAATTCGTATCTTCCATCTCTCTTTCGGGTTATTGTTTCAGGTATGTGCTACGACGTACGACGCCTCTGTGTATTCGGTATTAGCATACTTATTGTCTATGAGTAATAGCTGATATTCCTTTTACAAAACACTGGATATTAGAAAACAACGAACATAAAATTTATTTCCTTTCCTGTACATACATAAATGCCTTTCAGATTTCTCTAATCAACTACGTAGCTTACTGTAATTTTATGCAACTAACAATACATTCTGTTATATTTATACAACCAACTATACATACTTATGTTGAGAGTCAACTATCTGTGGCTCGCAGTTACCCAAAGAAAGATAGCTTTATACGCATCTTACATTATAAAAAGAGACGGAGCGAGAACATATCGTCGTAACTATTGTGGCCCCAAGGATATGAGTTATTTTGGAGTCTATTATAATAAGTCTATGGATATAAAGGGCCATTTTTACCATATAAAAAAAAAATGTGCAAGGACCCTATTGTTTAATAAACATACAACATAAAATTTCATATTTTGTACCATCCATGATTACCAAGGTTCATATAACTATTTTACTCTTTAAAAATATGGTCAAAGATTTTTCCTATTCTGGATTCATCTGCAGTTGTGATTCATAGCCCATTTTTCTATTGTAGGTCGTACACAAATGGATTCCTTGCCACAAAGACCCAAATAAAAGATCTCACGTAGACCGAACAATACTATTAGTTCAGATAGAAGACAGATATGTTCCTATTGCTGAAAGTGGTGTTCAAGATCTAGGCCCTGAAGTATAGCAGAGACTTCCAAATACTATCTTCATGGACAATCGGAGCTTTGAACATAGATTCATAGACTTAACTAATGAGACTCACTATTTTTTTTAATTGCCTTAATGAAGGTAATTATTAAGACTTATGTTTATTTATATGTTTGAAAATGATTGGTAATATTTATACACTAATTGTTTTTTAATATTTTTCAAGTATATAGTCATAATATTATGATAATGATAAACTTTTATTTAACCTTGTTTCTTCAATTTAGAGTTTGTAAAGAAGTTTTTTCTCAACTAAAATGATTATTTTGTTTTAATATGTTTGTCTTTTATATTTATGCATATACTGCATTTTTAAACATTAAAATCCAAAACAAATTCGATTTCACTCACTAAAAATCTGTTATAAGTTCTCGTCGTTAGAAGTATAGTATTCCAACCAAAACTTTCCACTCGGAACAACTTTGGGTTCTATTCTTTTTTTAAATTTTTCAATTCCTTGAAGATTTATACGTAAATATAGACATGTTTAGTAATTTTTTTTTACAAAATTTTTTTTAGTGCAATGTGTATGAAGAAGAATAATAATAAGAATTTAGTAATTCTGTTCCTGCCTTTTTTAAAAAATACTTCCTCCTGTTATCAGTTCTTGTTGAGACATTTTTATTGTTAGATATTGAAAGTGGAACCTTAAGTTTATTATTTGGTTGAAACGGTAAGCATGCTTGACTATTACCCAGGAGTTTCGCATTTAATTCCCAGTGATTTTTGTGACGAAGAATTTAATCCCAGCATACTTGGATATTGGGTGTTTGTGTGTGTCTCTTGTCTCTGAATGTGAGTCCTATCCCTCACCAAGGCTCTTTCGAAACCTTCAGGAATGTAAAGAATCCATAACTTGAGGTGTTTATTTATTTGTTATTTATAATAACACTGGAGAGTACTTTTAAACTGTTTGCCTGAGAGTCACCCTAATAAATATTTTATCAGACAGATATTCACACTGAAACTTTCAATTTTGCCAACAGTTCTGTCTTTATGGGGACTTCATTCTGATCAAACCGTTTTGTTGTCATTCAGGAATATATACTAAATTTTTTTGATGTTGAATACTGGGTTTTTAACTATTGTTGTTTCTAAAATCTTTGAAGGGCACCCTGTACCAATAAGGTTTTTATTATTCATTACTAATACATTAGTTAAATTATAAATATAAATTGTAAAATTATATCAGCCATATTTTGTTTTAAAAAACTTTTTCCAAAAACATTTAGTGGAAGAGTAGCAAGGGATATAAATACGCTTTTGGCAAATAAGGATTGCTATGAAAAAAGTTATACATAATTACATTTACATATCAGCATTTTTAATTTAATTTCTTACAAAAACGTCCTTAAAAACATTTTTGTTTATTGTTAGAATTCGATTTCTTGTTTATTGTTTATTTATTCAAACTATTTTGCGCTGTATGGTTTTAAAATTATTTAGGTGTCCTGATTGTGATATTTTTTTGTATACTCACAACGATGCTATTTATTAAGCCACGTAACAGAACAATGTATCAATACCAACACAATATCATGTTAGAGATGACCCACACTATTGTATAATTGATCTAATCGTTTATCTCATCACAACCATACAAACATCCTGTTACTTCCAACAATGAACATTAGCGGTGTGGTTTTCTACCATTTTGAATATTGTTACAATTTTTGTATTTATAGGGTTTGCACAAGTTGAAATTGGATAGTACATAATATCTAAAAGGGTCCAACCACCATTTTACAATTTTGAGAAAATGAATGTTAAAGTTTTTATAAGTTGATAAATAAATCTGGTATCTAAACATTTTATAATGAAAAATAGATTTATTTTCAGTGCTGCGAAAAATTTTAGAACACTTTTTT